>CM024796.1:17155516-17469092 GCA_014281875.1 Nibea albiflora | reverse complement strand
GCCTCATCTTAAGCCATTCTTGTAAATATGTTTTGCTGTCAGGTCATGTTTTGTATTTTTTACAAACTGTCTGTTGACCCATGTAGATTCAAAAACACAGTGCACATTCTTCTTGAAGCCTATTCAGGACCCCCTCATCTGGTTCAAAGTCTTGGTTGTGTACTTTGGTTTTGCATGAGGGTTTTACTTTCTGGCCGATTGTTATCGCTCTTCAAAGTTCTGTGCTGTGAGCCTCCCTGAGTGCTGCTGACAGGAGCATCCAAACTCTCTTCTTCATCTGGACGCAAACCACAAGCAATTACCGCAGGAAGCAAACTCTCTGCACCTGAGCACGCCTCCGACACAAACATCAGCATGAAAAGAAGGGCAAATGGTATGCAAAAGAAATGCTAGGGTGAGCAAAGCATTCAGCAAGGTAAATAAGCTTCAGAGAAGCAAAGACAGACTTCAGTCGGTTCAGAGCAGAGCAGCAATGAACAGTTCCACATTTTTCAGGCTTCTTCCGAAATGTTCCTTCTAAAATTATAAATGCATGCTGATTGTTTAGACGCAGCGTGAGTGACACTTGGCTACTTCACTTGAGTGACTATTTTCAACACTTTAGCACCACTTCATTACTTCAGCCACAGCTCTGCTGGCAGGCAGGCAGAGTCAGGGCATTCATTTCCCACCGCTCTCCATGTGCCCACAGCGCTACACGCCTCGGTGCCAGCTGTTTGTCTGTACGACCAGACAAGTCAGCATATCCACGAAAAGTCTTACGAGATGTCTAGAAGTGTCTCTTCAGTGTTACTTCCCAGCAGCACAGGAATTATGCCGGTTAAAATGCAATGTACATCTATGCTGTGGTGGGCAATATGTGTTTATTATATCAGCAATAAAAGGATTTTCCATCCACATAACTGCTATACAAGGTGCCATTTAGATGAGTGGTTCCCAAACAGGGCCACTTGTCCTATATCCCAGAGTTAGAGTAAAATATTATAGCTAACTCAGTTAAGGAAAATATAGCACTAGATAGTGACTGGATAAAATAACATGCCCAAAGACAACCAGCCAAATCAGATGTTGTAATTAGAACTTAGTCAACTATTTTGATAATCAATTATTAATTTTTCAAGCAAAAATGTGAAACATTAACTGGTTCCAGCTTCTTAAATGTAAGAATGTGCTGCTTTTCTTTGTCACTGATGCTAGTAAAAGAGCAGTCTTTGGGTTTTGGACTGTTGTTGGTTGGACAAAACAACTTTGGGCTTTTGGAAATGGTAATGAGCATTTTTCACTTTTTTTATATATATTTTCTATAGACTAATCGATTCATTGATCAATTCTGAAAATCAAACCACCTCCAGCTCTATTTTATAATTGCCAATACTACTAGCTAAACTACCCGCTCCCACTACTCCGACTGCAAAGCCTCCAAACATCCTCAGTCAGTTGTAAAGCTTTCTCGATTGCAAGTGCATGGAGAGCAGTTTGCAAGAGAGCAGAGAAATTAAAAAACTGAATGACTAAAAAAAAATAAAAATAAGTTGTGACCGCTGCTACCACCCCAAGAGGCGTTAGTCTGCAAACTAAGCCTGTACATCCAGGATCACAGTGTCTCCACTTTAAGGTGATTAACAGTGTTAAACAATGTCAGTTTAAATGAACACATTTGGAACAAGATGGGTGATGTTGATGAAGCTCATCTGATAAGGCTGCAGGGGTACGTCACAGAGAAAACGTGGAGGTAGGGCACATCACACGCGGTTTAAGTGAGCAGAAAGATTAGTGCGAGAATAGCTGTCACCATTACAGCCTCAATGTGGCATCATGACTTGACACTTGACACTCCTGTCACATGTCATGCTGGTTTTTCTGCCATAAGTAGGGGTTGCGGTGCTGATGGAGGCTTTGTTCATACAATATTTTTTTCAAATATATGTAAAAGTGTGAAATCAACTCAATACATAAGATAACATAAGACATGAATCAACCCAGACTGGTCCACAGTATGAAGAGTTAGGTTTTAGGTCAGACAGACGGGAGGAGGGGGGATCAGTGCAGGTCACCACATTCCACAGGGCAGAAATTAAAGCCCGGGCTGCAAGCACAATTTACACAAATTTGACTAACTTACCATCAGAGACACATCAGCTGAGGTTAAGAGGAAGCAAAAAGTATTTTATTTCCATTACATCAGTACAGGTAGGATCACCACTCATGATCCCTGTGCCTTTTGTAATGGAGTGGAAGCATGACTGAACTTGGGCTTTTCAGAGTTGCCCTTGGCAGTCATTACAGTGAATGGTTTACCAGAAGCAGTGATTGAATGCCTAATGTCAAAGCAGGTATTACAGTCTGGATTGATGGTTGTGTACAAGCTGTTTCCTACTTATGCAACAACCACTGACTGTGCTGAACTGGACTGAAACACGCTTTTATTGCTGTTGACAGACATTCAGAGGAGACTGTCAAGTGGGAACCAAAGGTCGAAAATTCTTATCTTATTCTAAGTCCGACATAAAGATAGTCACTTGGGTTAAAAGCATGCATATGTTCATATAAGAATAATAAAGAGGTGTGCAGTGAAAACAACCTAGACACACTCACGTACCCAAGCCTGGACAAACAAGTGTCAGCTCGCGTTTTGCCACCCGCGCATTTCTCCGCTTCCAGCACTCCTTACCTTCTTTATGCTCTCTTCTTCGTCTTCTCTTCTTCCTCATGTTGGTAAGCAGGCATTTGCAGAAAGTCCTCTTCACAGCAGATGAAGCTCACTGTGCATCCCATCCGAGCAAAGCCAGAGCGCACAGTTCCCAACTCAAACCCATTCAAAACTTCACCACTCGCTGCTCTTCTGTCACGCCTCTGCTGCGGTGTAGTTTTTTTTATTGTGACTTTGTTCCGCTCAAACAAGCGACAAATGTGCGCAGCCTGCCTGGCATCACTGCGATTTTAAAAGAGTTCCCCGCACCTCTTTTCAGCCACCATGCGCTGACTGACTGTCAGCCACACTGAGGTGAGGTGACTTCCCGCTGCACACACTGTGGAGGACAACCAGGTAGCCTGCAGCATAGAAAGTGTTGCTCTCCTCCCTCTTTACGTCTCTCCCCCGCTCTCTCTCTCTCTCTCTCTTCTCCCTCATTCTCACACACCACACACCTTTATATTTATGTTTCCACGTGGTTTTGTGATTGGTGCTTCAGGCTGTCACTCAAAACCAGAAGGGCCTTAATTGTCTTCACGTGTGCAAACATTTTAACCTCTCAACAAGTACAATAACTGCCAAATTGTGCTTTATTTATTTACTTGGAAAAAGTCAAAGAAAAAAAGATGTATTTTATCTCATGTGTTTTCACAATGTGGCCTGAAAATGCTCATGTTGCTGCCCATAAATGACCTCCAGCTGGTTCACTAAACTACTGGTCTGAGATCAGTCTTTGCACAGTCCAGGAATCCCTGGAGTTTAAGTAGCACTGATGAAGTTCAAGGTTTTTGGTTTGTTTTGTTTTGTTTTTTGTGTAGTTCTGCTGCCCTCTGCTGGGTGATTTGTAAAGAAGAAGAAGAAGAAGAAGGAGGAGGGGGGTTTTGGTGGCTTGTTCAAGAGCACTTTAATGAACTGGCGACTTGTCCAGTTGAACTCTGCCTCTCACCCTAAGTCAGGCCAGATAGGCTCCAGATAACGGATGGATGGGTGACCAATAAACAAAAAAAGGAAAAGTAGCATTCCAGAGAGTGTTACACCTAGGCTGTCATCTTGGTGGAAATAATCATTAGTATTATTTAAAATCTCTTTTTCTTACCCAGAAAGTCTGTAGCCATATTAACATTCATTCAGGACTAATGCAGACATTTCACAAAAGGAGTCTGCACCGTACACAGATACAGTTAAGCTCATAAATTCAATGTCCCGGCTACTTAAATCTGCCAAGATTTCCTTTGAACATCACTAGCAAATCAAATCACTAGCCCTGTTTCCCCTCACACTCGCACCTGTCCAGGCCCACAGCGCATTCACTTTAAAATCCTCCTCCTCACACACAAAGCTCTTCATAACCAGCCCCCCTCCTACCTCACTGACTTGCTCCATCACCACAATCCGTCCCGCAGCCTGCATTCCTCCATGGCACATGTGTCAAACTCAAGGCCCGCAGGCCACATCTGCCCGTGAATGAATTATATTTGGCCCCCATGATAAAATCTATTTTCTATTAGATCATCATCAGCACGTCACTCACAGGCCCGTGAACGCGGACCTAACTCATTCATCTGCAGTCTTATGGTATTACACACCACTTGTGTCAACTTTCAACTATCCCTCTCCCCAAAAAATGGCTAAACAAAAGGCAGACTTTGAAAGCAGGTGAGAAAAAAAAAAAAACAGGTGAGAGGCAGCGCAGATGTTCGCGGATGTAAACGGCAAAGCTGTGTGTCTTCCGTGTGGAGACAGTGTGGCTGTAATGAAAGAATACAACCTAGGAAGACACTATGAAATGAAACAGTTGCCGAAGACGTGTGCTTACCGGCTGCCAAAGAGATGGTGGGAAACCCATTTGAAGTTTCCCTCCCAGCCCCATGGCTGTCATTCACGAGCAATTCAAATTCAATTCAATCCAAATTACTGCCATTCTAATTTTATTTCCATAACCTGTGTTATGATGACGGGGTTATGTTAGCTCCACGTCATTTAAACTGCAATTTTTGTTTAACGCGGCTCAAAATACTAAATACCTCTTTGCTCTTAAAAGTACAAGCTTGTGCATAAGTTTGTTGCATTATATTGAAACTGTGTTAGGAGTGTTTCAGATTAATTCAAATGTCAAAGGGCATGATTATTTTATGTGCGTGTTCTGGTCATTTGAGCATGATTAAACATGTCGCCTTTAATATGGATATAAAAAAGCTTGTTGCATTTTGGGTTTTTTTTGAAGAAGACATAGAAGGGAGTTGCGTGGCTAAAAAAGTTTGGGAACGCTGGCTTATAGTTAAATACAAAACTTTGATACTTGCCCTGACTGGGGCATGTTCAAAAATATATCGTTCAAAAGAACAATTACTGATTTAATTAATTGAATGTCTTTATTGAAGTCAAGCAAAGTAAGTTTTAGCAATGAATACAAATGATATGAGGCATTATTGTACCATAAAAAATAAAGGTTAGACATTTGATAGACGGAATTAACTATGAAAGACCAAAAATGGGGACGGGCACCCAATGAAACACAAAGGAGATGCTTTACATAGATCCTTGCCTCCACGTTTTGTCATTTTAAATGATGTGAGCCAAGTAGGAAAATAGTAGGAAATAGCAAAATGCTAATGTTACAAAATATTATTTCACTCTTTATTCCAAGTATGAAGCCTGAAGATAAGAATGAATGATTCTTAGAAAAGTGTGATGTGCAGTACATCTATGTCATTTTTTAACAATGTATATGATGCTGGTTCCTCAGTTGCTCCATGCAGTCCTTGTCATCCTTGTTGCATGTAACAATTACATTCAAACCAATCTGCAAAGCAAATCAAGCTGTGTTTTCAGTTCCTCTGTCCACAAAGTGTAGGCTTACTGGTTTGTCTGGTACCAGAACAGTGCGGTTGATGCATTTCAACTCTCCCATTGTGGGGTCTGGTTTGACCTCAAACTGCCTGATCAGCTGGAGAAAAAAGAAAAATATGTTACTGAAGTCACCTTCTTATTACACCTGACTGACAGACTGTTTTAAACTTGTTACTGGAAATTTTACTTGAGATGTTCTGTGAATGCCCATTGGACTCACTTGTTATGGATTATAAACAGTAAACATATACTGTTTACTGATAGATTACTGAAAACTTTTACCATAGAAAACCTAATAGTATGTTGTAATGTGGTGTTATTTTGCTGTACAAAGGATAAATGAGCAAATAAAAATATCTATCTTTCATTTGAGTGAACTGGAACTCTGACTTCATCACATTTATTCTCTTTCCACTAAGATGATTTGTTTTCAAAGCAGTGTTTAACACAACATGTGCAGTCAATACATGTAGGAGTAAGTGTCACGCACTCGAAACAGAACCAAATACATCTCAAGCTCAGCAATCCGTCGACCAACGCAGCCTCTCACTCCAAAGCCAAACGGAAGGTTGCCAAAGGCATTTGGCCTCTCAGGGCAGTCACGGAGCCACCTCTCCGGCTTAAACGTGAATGATTCTGGGAATGTATCCTCATCATGACTGATGGCATAGTTACTGAGCGTGAAATGGGTCTGGAAAAGCAACAGTGAAAAGATAAAAATAACCTGAAATTAATCTAACGTGAAATCTGGATCGAATGGATTTGTTTAAATGCTGATTTGTTTAAAGGAACGTTGATACAAGTAGACACAAGCATGCACACACAAAAATCTACTATATGGGTAAAAAAAAAAAGCAGACCCACGTTCTTTGAAAACTGATATCCACCAATCGTAACATTCTTGTCTGCTATGACTCTTCCGTTCAGAGGAACCACAGGGTACATCCTGCAAAACAGGAATGAATCATTTCATTTGCTTTAGGCTGGTTTGTTGCTGACTAATGCAGGAGAAGAAACAATCTAAACATGATTATGACAAAAAGCAAACCCTTAAATGTAGATCACCCTCCTGTTTTTACATTACTGATGGCCTGTGCAGAAGTTGCCATCATTAACGTAAAACTAACACCGTAACCTCCTCGGCCAGTCTCACCTCAATGATTCCTTGATAACAGCCTTTAAATATGGCATCCGAGTGACCTCTGCAGCAGAAGGTATTTGGTCTGCTGGTACGAACGTGGACACTTCTTCATAAAGTCTGTCCTGACTTTGAGGGTCCATGGACAGCAGGTGTAAAGTCCATGTGAGGCAGTTGGAGGTCTTCACAAAGAAATGTCATCGGTCAAAAGACTGAGAGATGGATGCAAATATGTACCTCACATGCATATGCATGCAGCTTTGGTCACAATTATTTTAATAAATCAGGACTAGTATGGGTTTGTTTTTTCAAGAAGGGTTACATTTGGGCACCTGTAGTTCCCTTTACAAACTAGTACAGTTGCCCCAGATTTAACCCTTCTTTAAGAAAGATGATCTCGATGACTGAGAACCTCTACAGATTGCAATAGTATGAGATGAATGAATGAGGCATAGCAGATATGGTGGTTGGGTTTTTTGGGTTTGGTGATTACCACAGTCATCTGAGCCACAGAAAAAAAACAACTTATTTTAATGGAATTTGGTTAAGCAAAAACTCAACATTTTTCTGTGTAGAAATTGGTAAAGAAAAACATTTACCGTGTCCACTCCAGCTAAAAGAAGTTCGGTGATGTTGCCATACACATCTTTGGTGCTCATCTGAGTGTTTGAGAGGAGGTATGTTAGGTATTCACCTTTGACCTCCTTGTTGTTGTCCAAACACTGCTGAATGAACTCCATCTTCTTGTCAATCAACTTTGTAGCTAAAATAAGAGCAGAAATGGAAGGTGAACTCCAACTCTTACAAAATAAAGATGACATAAAAGGTAGATAGTAAATAAATAATACTTTTAGAAAAATGCTTGTTAATTTCTTGCCAAAGATTGATACCACTCTCTGCAGCAAATGACGCTTCACCCAGCAGGTTAGCTTACCGTAGAACAAAGACTGGAAACAGAGTAAAACAGCTCAGAAAGGTGAAACACCTCTGAAGCTAACTGATTGAGACGTTACATCTTGTATGTTGAATGTTTAAAAACAACACATGGTTTAACTGGGGGGCTTATTATTAGATTATGCACAGATAATGCAGGTAACTGCCTGATGGCTTCAAATTAAAGGTTATGTACAACATTCAATGCCACTAGATGGCCCACCTGACTCCATTGACAAATTTAGTAATTTTATCTTGCAGATAATACTAAAGATTTCAAACTTTCAAACTGGACAGAAACAAAACTCACCAGAACTGTCTTTGTTCGTCATTCCAACCAGAAACAGCCATTATCACTTGTCACCAGGCTCCATTGCCAAAAGTGATTTTACCATAACACTGAAACATCTTTCCACTTTTCTAACAATCATGAAACTCTCAAGTCTTAATTCACTGATAGACGAGAAAACAAGAAACAAAACTAATGTGCGCAGTTATTCCAGCAGTATAAAAAAGCTAAAAGTTACACATTTTGTATATATATCATGTCACAACCGGGCTCAGAGGTAGGACAAAAGATGGGGACCACACATGCCTTTAAACTATGAAACATACATTTTATTAAACCCCAATTAATTCTAACTGTGCATATCAGTTCATCAGTAATGTTTGTAATGTAGGGGTGTATGGAAAGGTGTGTAATTGTAAGATGAAACAAAATATAAATAACCAAAACTCAAACAAACCCAACAACTCAAGCAGGAGAGAGAGAGAGTGAATACCCAGAGCTCTTCTTATAGATGAGCATTCACACCAATTCAGGTGTTGACCATCTCTCCTGATGAGATCCCAGACAACCAATCAAAAATGAGGTCAGGCCATAAGGCCGTCACACCCCCTCCACAAGAGCGAGGTCCAACCTCCGACCCTGCAATAAACAAAAAAATATTAAATTTCATTTTCCCAAACACCTGTCTAATCCGTTATTTACCAACAACCAATGAAAATTGTCCCATCACGTCCCAAAACACCCCACCCCTAATTCTAACGACAGCAACCTTGGATCCAAAGGAAGCACTTTTAAGAGTACCTAAAAATCAGGGCAGAAGACATAGAAAGACAAATGGTCAATTTTCCTATAAATCCAGATCTTAAATCAAAGATGCACCTGACAGTGCATCTGCAACCACATTTTCTTGCCTTTTATATAAGTATGTCCAAATTATATGGCTGCAACATTAAGGCCCATCGCATCAATCTTTGATTTGGGTTTTGGAGTGACCGCAAAAAAGTTAATGGGTTGTGGTCAGTATAAACAACCAAAGAAGAACCTGACCCAACATAAACATCAAAGTGTTGAAGGGCCCAAATAAGAGCAAGTGCCTCCTTTTCTATTACAGAATAATGTTTCTGATACTCTTTAAACTTCTTTGAGAAGTAACTTATGGGTCTTTCCTCCCCACTTTCGTCTGTCTGTAATAAAACTGCCCCAGCCCCAACATCACTTGCATCTACTTGCAACTGAAAAGGCTGGTCCAGCCGAGGAGCTGCGAGCACAGGAGCAGAGGACAACAGATGCTTCACTTGGTCGAATGCCTGCTGACAAAGGGGAGACCAAACATACTTAACGTCATTTTTCAACAACTCAGTCAATGGGGCTACAACAGAGGCAAAATTGGCACAAAACCCAGGATAATAACCTGAGAGTACACACCTGATGGTGTCACAAAAGCACAAATCTCTCAGGCTCTTTTAGAAAGGGGAACCTGCCAATAACCCTTAAGAAGATCAAACTTACTAAAATATTTGGCTGCGCCAACCTGATCAACACAATCTTCCATCCGGGGAAGAGGGAAGGAGTCAGGTTTTGTTATAGCATTCACCTTCCTATAGTCAGTACAGGGTCTATAGGTGCAATCAGGCTTAGTAACCAAAAGACAAGGTGAGGCCCAGCTAGATGAAGAAGGTTCAGCAATGGCATTATCCAACATATATGACACTTCTGAGTCCAAGATCTTTCGTTTCTCTGGAGAAACCCGATAGAATCGCTGAGTTATAGGCTTAGCATCTCCCACATCAATATCATGCTCAATTACATGAGTGCGAGTAGGATTATCAGAAAACAGACCTGTGCAACTTTGAATAAGTTTAACCAGCTGTTTACACTTTCATCCAAATGACCAAGAATTGCATCCAACTTTGCAGGAGTTTCTGAATTTTTAGTCGAGGTTGCAAAACCCCATCACTCGCTAAATTCTCCTCCTCAAACATTGAAATGCAATCATTTACCATCAGAGCTGGATAACTTTTGGTATCCTCACCCACAAGGGCCCGCCCATGGTAAGGCTTGAGGAAATTAACATGGCATATCTTAGATGATTTTCTTTTATTTGGCATTTCAATCAGGTAGTTTTGCTCCGAAACCTGCTGGACTACACGACATGGACCAAAGAATTTAGCCTGAAAAGGTGACTCCAACAGTGGCAGAAGAACCAGAACTTGGTCACCTGGACTAAATTGTCGTTGTTCTACTTTGCGGTCAAACAGTTTTTTCATTTTTTTCTGGGAAACCTGTGACTTCTGTTTGGCTAGTTCCCCAGCCTCATAAAGTCTCTGCCTAAATCCATTAACATAGGTAATCAAATTCTGCGGAGGATCAGTTGACCTCCACTGATCATGCACCACAGACAAAGGACCACGGACAGTATGAGCAAAAACAAGCTCATTAGGACTAAATCCTGTACTCTCTTTAACAACCTCCCTCGCTGCCAACAAGAGCCATGGCAAACCCTCCTCCCAATCTGCTTTAGCTCTGTGCAATAAGCGTGCAACAAAGATTTCAAATGTTGGTGAAAGCGCTCAAGTGCACCTTGGCTCTGAGGGTGGTAAGCTGAGGCCTTGTTGTTGTTTTATGTGAAGTTGTTTAAGAATTTCTGCAAACAGCCGAGATGTAAAGTTTGATCCCTGATCACGCTGTACTATTTTGGGAATAGCCAACACAGATATGAACTGACTCATAGCCTTAACAACAGTCTTTGCAAGTGATGGAATGGAGAGGATAAGCAGCTGATATCTAGTTGACTGGCACATTACAGTTAGCAAATAAGAACAACCGGACCTGGGGAAGGAGGACCAACACACGTCAATAATCAGGTGCTCAAGGCTGACTCACTGCAGGAATAGGATACAAAGGAGCAGGTTTTATTGTTTGGTTAGGTTCTTTCCTATAACTTGGCAAGTATGGCATGTTTTCACAATGCAGAAACATCACTTTCATACGCGGCCAGAAAAAATGAATGAAGGCAACGATCATATGTTTTACTTGACACCCATATGTCCTGCAACATTATCATGATGCTGTCTGGAATTGTGGCTGTCCCTAAATTTTTCAGGCAACACAACTTGCACAAGAGGATCACCACTGAATGTCTCACCATAAGGAGCCCACCTCCTAACCAAGACATCATTCAGAAGAAAAGTATCCTTGCTTCACCTTTCCTACCTGCATTATAGGCAAACCTATAATGCAATCATTTAACTGTAGATTAAGTGGTATCAGTCTTGTTTTAAAGAAGAGTTGATCTTTACTGTTGTCACTATCATTCTGTCGTCATAAATGTGGAGCAACAGAATCGTGAAAGTATAGATTGTTGAAGTAGTGTAATAAACAGATAAATAACAAATAATTAAATCTAGTTAACACCTCAGCTGCCACTCACCGAAGCTAAAGATACCATCCCAGCCTTCAATGTACGCCCCAGTAGGGCAGTATACTGCGGCTCCACTTGGGCAGCAACATCACAATAAAGTTGTTGGAGAACATCTTGGATATTGAGTTGATGAGTCTTGTGTACCGGTAGGGATTTCCCTTTTCCAGACACCCAAGCCTTGTCTCAAACAGTATGGAGGCAATAGCTGAATGGCAAAGGTTAAAATTTGAAATAAGAACCTTCCTTCGATTCATTCAGTCATAATTTCAACCAGTGCGTTATAGTTCTAATAATTTCTACATACCCTCTAGTGAGAAATGATAGAGCTCATTGGCCATGTTGGTCACCAAATCTCCTGTGGGGCTGCATTGACGCAAGTAGTACATCCTCTTGATGAAGTCTGTAACAACGCCATTGAGAGTGTCGCCATAACGTGCAGAGTCCTTCGGATGCAGCATGCGCTTGTTCAGCACTGTCCTGACATTGTACCAGTTCTCCCCCGTTCCTGAGAACAGAAGTCACAGAGTCACAACGGAAACAAAGCTGATAAATATTTTTCCATTCTTTAGGTTCCAAATATGAGTTTTGTATTCGCTGTGTTTTGTGATCTGAAATGCCAAAATTGACTGTGGATTAACTAAGGCTCTACTCACTTCTTGTTGTAAACATCTATGGTATATTTTTCTCCAATTGTTCCATCATGTTCCATTTTAGCTAATGGACATGATTTAAATTACAAGAAATGTATTTAAAATAAAGTTTATTAAGGGACATGTTATCCCATTTCCTCCGGTATCAGGGGATGCCATTGACCCATAATGTGAGAGTAATGTTAGAGAGTAACACCGAGCAATGCTCAACTAAGGTACAGAGAACTCAATTAGCAGTGGGTCCTGGCTTTCTCATAGCAGACATTTTGACTTATTAGCATTAAGATGGCTTGTGTTACATGGAAATATTCAGATCCTTTACTTAAGTACTCCATTTAGATGTCAAAATGTCCCTTGTTTAGATTATATCATTAGATCATGTTGACTCATGCATAAATGTAAAAGTTGGTTTAGTTGGTAGTTGTTGAAACAACGTGAAAATCAGGTTGAAACCAGATTGAATATGTATGCAAATCCCTCCAATATGTTTGACAGCCATGAGCAGCTCACAATAAATCCCCTTCACCGACAGGGAAGGAGGTATTACAAGTGGGACAGTGGAAGGGAAATGGGACATGCATATTATATAAAGGCTTTGGCAGTCTTACCTCTGTAAAAGGTCCGTAGCCAAATCCTCTCAAGTTGCGGTGCTCTTGCCACAGAGACATGTCTCCTCGGTTAGGGAACTTGTCGTCATTCCTCATGATTTCCTCCAGCAACTTTGGAGTGGTAACGGACACTGACTTTAATGCATCTTTGTATATGGGCCCGTGTCTCTGTTTCTCATAGATCTAATGGTGGGCAAAATGATTTGTCAGATACATGGATTAAGAGGAAAACCTGTGTGTAGGAATCACATAACACAGGAGGTAAGAAGAAATAACAACTTGAACTGTTGCTCTATAACAGCCTGTAACATGTTAAAATCTTTGTTTTAATGTCAGTCCTATCGATATACATTAAAAATATATATACATTGGGCAGTTAGAGTTTGACTAAATGCTGTCCACCTCGCAGAGAAGTGGTTCTGCAGAGAGCGCAAACAATCCTCTCCTTTGTAAGAGTCAGCTGAGACTGTTGTAAGCAGCTGTTGTTAAGGCAACCAGACTGACATTTTCTATTATGCATCGCCTTTCAGTACTCGAGACACTCAGATAACTCCAATTAACTGTCAGCAGGTCAACTCAGCAACCGTAATAAAATTATATCAGGGGCTTTCTGGAAAATATGCTGCAGATCAAAACAAGCATGCATCTCAGTGGCATAGACCTGCTGTGTCATCCAGACGCTGTGACATACCTGTAGCTCATGTATACGGTTGAGGAAACCCTGAAAAGTCAGTCTGTACATCAGCTCCAAGAAACTGACACGTGGCAGGTCCTCTACAGTCCGAGGCTTGTCCTGGAAGGTATAGAGGTGCCCAGGGGCAGAGGAGTCACTTCCCACCCTCCTGGAGTAGACCCGGGCCACAGTGACAGGACGCTGCAGCAGCCAGGTGCTATTCCTCCACATTACGGCAACCATGCAGCCATGGCAAGGGCAGATACGCAAATACACAGGGCTCCTGTTGCATCCAAGAGTGAAGCAGAGCAGGGAGGGGACATGTCATCGCAGAATCATTAACCATTTAAGCGACAGCGATGCGGCCAGTTAGCCTCACTGAAGCGACAATAAGAAGTGAAAGCTCATCCTCGAGTGTAATATTGTGATTCTACAACAATTACCAGTCCCATCAAAGCGTATGGAGATCGTGGAGTTTGCCAAGCTGATAATAGCACACATATAATCACTGAACTGCTTTGTTAGTTCAGTCTTGTAATGACAAAGATACCTGCTGAAAGATATTTTTCCAGACAGAACCCCTTCTAAACCTTTTGCCACTTGCCGAACAGTCGAGTTGTGGGTTTAGTCGGAGATTCAGGTCTCCTCCCAAATCAAAATACCTACCCCCCTCTGATATCATAAAGTCATCAAGTCAAACATTTGTCATCATTTTTTCATGCACTGAACATCAATGTTTTTATTTGCCATCAACTGCACATAGTATGTAAAACCATAATTTCAACAGGAAATGTAAAAATGATGTTTCTCTTTATTGAGTAATCCGTCTCCAAACACCTTCCAGTCCAGTCATACTTTCATTTGGGCAACATTGTCTATAGATCCTGCAGGGTCCATTTTGTGCAGCAGAAAGTGTCCCTGCACCTGAGCGGCGCTTATCTCTGAGTGGGTGGCCAGGCACGCTCGGCAAACCGCTCTGCTTCAGAGGCAGGCTGGTCTGGGTAGAACCGCTGGAACATCTGTGTAAGCTGCCAATGAGTGCAATTGCCAATGTACTGCTTCAGATCGACGCGGCCGGGTCGGATCAGCGCTGCGTCTAACCTGTGTGGAGAGTTTACAAGCAAGACTGCCAGTTAATGTCACTGAAAATACTTGTCAATGAAATGTTAAACCCCAGACAGGTAGCCATGATCTAGGTTGTAAATAGTTGTAAAATATTTATATTATTAATTAATTACATTTATATATTATATAGATTTGTATATTATCAATTTATTAATATACAATAACCTAGTTGTTATACCAAATGTGTCTTTTGTCTACACATCTAGCAGACACAGAGCAACATAAGTATTCACATAAGTTTGATATTTAGTCTAATTTTAGCTCTATTTTGGTCTCATCAACTGTCTTCGACTGATAAATGCCCCAGTGTTCATCTGCTAGTCGCTAATTTGTATGTAGCCTTTTGTTTTGGGGCAGGTAGTCCTGAAAACTGCTGCTGTGGCTGGAAATCTGGGTCTTGAGAGTGGTGATTATGAACTGGAAACAAGGTGGAAAATGCTTTGTAGAGCTGTGGGGAACTGGGAACTTTGTAGTTTTACTTTGGTGAATTTATAGTCTCCGTGGTATTTGGTTGCAGTTTTTATATCATTTATAAGGGGCTCATTAATGCTTATGCAATAAAAAATGTTTACAAATTCTCTTCCAACAGTACCTGTCAATGAAGTTTGTGGTCATAAAAACTATTCTGGCCTCAGATGAAGCCACTCCATCCAGAGAATTAAGCAGGCCACTAAAAGTCAGTCTTCCCATTCCCTTGATAGGCCAGAGGGTCTGGGAGGCAAAGACAAAAGGGATGCACAAGTTACCACAGTGGTTAATTCCACATGTTCTGATCCATAAAAAATAAGCTAATGCATAAATGATGCATTAATGTAACTAGAGAGACAAAAATGTAAAATCCTGGTCTTTCCTAGCTACTTACTCTCTGTGGGGAGCAGTTCTCGGCTGACAAACGCTGCATCTACGTCCTCCAGCAGTATGATGCTTTGCTGCGGTGCAACACTCAAGAGGTGGTTCAGACGGTCGTCCGAGAGGGATCGATCACTCAGGCTCATCAGACAGATGCTGTAGCCCAGTTCACCTGCCAACGCCGTTCTGAAATATAATGGGTCACAAAGATGTAGATAAAACTGCAACAAAGTATTTGACTAGTCTAAACAGAGGAAGGGTGAAAAAATCCAAAGCACTCTCACATAAAGCTGCTTTTTCCACACCCTGGAGGACCATACAGCAGATACCCTCTTCTGTAGGGGATGCCTGCATAGGCAAGGAAAGAAAAGCATGAACATGGTTGTGCAGATTGACAATAACATAATAAAGTGAGAATCCTACAAAAAAAATGACATTAACATTCCTGTTATTTTACATGTTTTAGTTTTAACTACAAACCATACACCGATTAGATCTTGCCATCCTACTATTTTCCACACACTATTGAATTCCAGCCAGCCTCAACATCCTTGAATCTGTTTGCAGGAGTTTACTCCCATTTAGCCGCAAGAGCATTCGTGAGGTTTAGCACTCATCTAGGGTAATAAGGTCTGACTTGCAGTCACAGTTCTGTGTTTAATTAAAATTAAATTAAATAATTAAATGTCAATATAAAAGTATGCTCCTGACTACTGGTACTGTAGATGTGAGCAAGAACTGCTTTGAACATTTTTGCTCGGTTGCCACATTCAAGTGCAGGAAGGAAGTTTTTCCTTAACACTGTCGCCAAGTGCTTGTTCATGGTGGGAATTGTTGGCTTCTTTTAAATAATATACAACGAGTGTGGTCTAGATCTGGCCTATATGTCAAGTGTTCTGAGCAAACTTCTGTTATAATTTGAGAACTGTGAGTCTGAGTCCTTGCTAACATCTGGATGTTCTACCTCTGTCTGTGTACCACTTGGGGTTTCCGATGAACTCCTTCACATCATCTACGATCTTTTCGCCCACGCCTGCCTCCAGGACCACAGAGCTGAGTGGTCTGCGTCGCCGTGGAAACCCAAAGGGCCTCCACTCACCACCCATGGCTGTGTACAATCACTGTACGTCCCTCTTCCTGCTTCAGGGCCAATTCTCTTGCTGCAAAACATGATTGACAACTGTTTAGAATTACTTCTAAACTGTAAAGAGACGCAGCACAAGTCACATGTATTACAGCACTCCTATGTTACGCCTCTGTAAGATGTACATGTCAGGTATATACTGTAGACCTTTACCTTCTTGTAAGATGTTAAAGAAGATTTGTCTGTTTTCTGCCTAAAGCAGTGAAGGTTACAGACTCCCATGGAGTTCCAGTGTGAAGGTCCACCATCTGCTTCTCTCTGGTCCTCTCCACCCTGATCCATGTCCTCCCGTACCTGCAGACCACAATGGATGACTGTCAGTTTGTGATGTTATCTTTTTATTTTATGCTTCCTTAAACCTGATGTACAGTTTTATCGCTACCATGCTGATCTAGCTTTAAAGAGGTGCATTTAGAGAACTCTTCTGACCAGATGATGTGGTTCCCAGGACTAGGGTGAAAGTCAAACTGCGTTTTAACCCGTCCACTCTCATGTGCCATGTAGGACGTCTCCACGCTCAGGTGCTGAGTGTGCCGGGCGTGCTTGGTGATCCAGCTCAGCAGCCAGTGGTAGCTCTTATCCCTGCTGGGAACCTCCAGTGTGATCATGTAGTGCCTGCGGAAGAAGACCATTCCCACCTGGGCACCTTTCCTTGCCACTGCCAACGCTGTCCCAACTCCAACTAGTCCAAACCCGGCCCCAAAGTATGGGTTGTCCTTCAGGCTGTCCAGAAAGTCTGACAGGGGCATGATGCTGGTTTCTGCACACCCCAAATCAGACTGTATAGTTGTTCTAACACAAGACCTACGCACACGGTGTGTTTAGTCTGTGTGACAGTCCAGACTCTTTGAATGTGTATGACATCCGTCAGTAGAAACAGCTGCTGCCAAGCTGGGAATCTTCGCTACATAATACACCGACAATAATAATAATATCCGACTGACTTGCCACCTTTGTCCTCATCTCACACACCGCTGTCTTAGAGGCGTCGTTCATCCAGCCACAGTCTCCATGTGCAATGTATGGAGGTGTAGCGCTGAGGAAAGCGACCTCTACTACGCTGCCCTGTGTTTGACAGATATCATTCCGACTGGTCGCAATCTCCACAAACATTCGTTCCGCCGTCTCCTCCTCCTCCCCTTTAGCGTTAAATAAATTTACTCGCATTAGCTCACATTAAAAACTGACCAATATAAATATTTTAGTGAATAATGTAGTTTGTGTATGTTACTGTAGACCGCGCGGACCGAAAGTGCGACACGTTAATTGTTAGCCGGAAGTGAGACGAAGCTAACGTTAGCTCAGCTCGCGTTAACAACGATGTTAGCGGAGGTTACATGTTTAGAGAATCATAAAAAGTAAGTTAAAATCTCAGCTGCTGTGAATTAATATGAATTGAGAACTCCCGGAGTAGCAGTGAAGCACAAAAGATGGAGAGTACGAGCTGGAGGCTGTTAAACTGACTGTTGGTTTTCTGTTTTTCAGATGGAACTGACCTCGGAAACCGAGGCAGTAGGTTGAAATACTGTGTGTACCGTTGAAGTATTTTTAGCTACAACCAGGTATGTGTATGTCTGTTATTATAAGTCATTCTTATAGACATGCAATGCATTGTTTTTTTAACTTCATTATGAAGTTAAATAGATAACAAATTTAGTTAATCGTGTACTATATGCAGCCCACTAACAGCTATTACCTATGTGAATAATAGCTGTGTTATGTCTATATGTGCAAATGTGTGCAATGCTTCATTTAAATCTGTCTCTAAGTGCTGTGCTCTGTTACCTCAGACACAATGGAGTCAGTGGAACCTCATCGATGTGAAACATGTGGACAGAGTTTCACAGACAGTGGCTTGTTTGCCTCTCACCCCTGTCCGGATAAGCCGTCAAGTAAAAAACAGCTGGCAAACTACAAGTGTTCTCTATGCAGCAAGGCTTTTTTCAAGCCTGGTGTCCTGAAACGCCACTTCAAAAGCATCCACGGTGGATGTGAACCTAAAGTCAGCCTGTTTCCCTGCACCGAACAAGGCTGTCGGTTCAGCAGCACGGAGCGTCAGGAATATCAAGCCCACTTGATGTCCACACATGGTCTCACTCTTATTCCTTGCACCCATCAGTCCTGCGAAATGTCATTCCCCGCACAGGATGAGATGGAGAGACATTTGCGGGGCCACATGCCTTTTGGCTGCTTTCATTGTCAGTTTGTCTGTCAAAATGTAAAAGACTTGGGAGGTCACCTCTTGGAGCACAAGCATCTGCAAACTCCTGCTCAAGGTAAACAGACACAGTAAGAGTTGAGTGTTTTGTTACACAACTGCAGAAATCTTATTTATCTTTCTTGAGCTCAGGCTGATTATAAGCAAATTAATTAAAGTTTTGGCACATTTGTTCACAGGGGACAAGACTGCAGCCACAGCTGCATGCAGCCACCAGCCTCGGGCATCTGGCAGGCCAAAAAGAAAACTGATATCCAACCCAGATGATGCATCATCATTACCAGAGGACGGGAATGAGGAACAGCCTGAGAGGCAAAGGCACAATGTTAAAAGAGTGAGAAGGGTAATGGGAAGAGACAAACCTTCAGCAGGCGATGCTGCACCACTGCCATCCAAAGGTATGTACACCATCGTTGTAGTAGATTATATTGAGTAATGAAATAATAAAGCTTGTGTGACACAAAGATGAGAGATGTGTAAACATCACGGGAACAGTGCACCCGTATTTGATTGCTAAACATTTTATTCCAAAGAAGAAAATGGTTATTAATGTGTTGCTGTAACAGCTGGCTCTCTTCTGGGAAGGCTTTCTTCAACATTCTTGAATCTGTTTGCTCCCACTTAGCCGCAAGAGCATTAGTGACATTTAGCACTCATCTAGGGTAATGAGGTCTGGCTTGCAGTCACAGCTCCAGTTAACCACAAAGGTGTTAAATGGGAGTGATGTCTCTGTGCAGGCTAGTCAAGTCTTCCACTCCAAACTAGGAAAACTGTCATGTTTAAACAGGAATTGATCCTCCTCTAAATGTTGCTATAAAGTTCTGTCACGTTATTTCCCTTGATCAGAACTGTCTAAACCATAAAACAGGTACATGCCATTGGCTCTCCTCCAGCAGACCTAACAGTCAGAACACTTAGTTCAGGTGTGTACTGTTCTCCTGGCTATGGTGCCAGGTAGTGAAACAGTGTCACAGTAGGAAGGGAAAGGTCTTGACAGTGTCACAATGAGCCAGCTTGCAATATACCAGGATCCTGAACTTGAAGCTAATTGGAGTAAAGACATTATTAATGTCAGTGTCAGTGGAAAATATGTGTATCACAAACTTCATGTTCCAAATGAATTTCATGGTGTCCTTTTCCATTAGAGTACCTTGCAGAAGGATCAGAGCACATCTATCGCACCCACACCTGCCCCAAATGTCGGCGCTGCTTCAAGATGCGCTCCCACCTTCAGGAGCACCTCCATTTGCATTTTCCTGACCCCAGCCTCCAGTGTCCCACCTGCAAGCGTTACTTCACCAGCAAGAGTAAGCTACGCATACATAGACTCCGAGAAGCCGGTGAAAAGGTTCACCAGTGCCACTTGTGTGAGTACTCTGCCGTAGAACAGAATGCAATCCGCCGCCATCTTGTCAGCATGCATCCCGAAGAGGCAGAAGATAACGTAAACAGCCACAGCTATCCTTGTCCAACCTGTGGTCAGAATTTTCGCCAAAGCAGGTCACTTAAGGCTCACATGAAGACGCACAACATTTTGTCAGACAGCAAGCCACTGGGATGCTTTCAAGAGGGTTGTTCATTCCAGACATCTTTGCGCAAAGAACTTTTTCGACACACTGCCGAAGTGCATGGGGTCAAAGCTTTAGAATGTCGTCATCATGCCTGCGGTGCCATCTTTCGAAGTGAGACGGACATGGAGGCTCATTATCGGACACACCTCGCCTACCACTGTTCACAGTGTGATTTTTCTTGCTCCAATAAGACCGTCTTCCTCCAGCACAAGCGGCATGGTCACCCAGGAAGTGACAAGCTTTGCTGTGACTTTTGCTCCTTCGTCACATTTAACCCTGTGGAGTTTGAGCAGCACCTTGGACATTTGCACGCCAATGAGAAGATCCATCGCTGCTCTCAGTGCAGTTACGTGACCTCACATAAACGGGGCTTGAAGCGACACATGCTGATGCACAGTGGTGAGGAAGGAAGAGATGTTAAATGTTTTAACCATTGTATGATCTGCTCTCTCTTGTTACAGCTAATGCTTTCGCCAAGAATCTGCTGATTTGGTCTGCCTTTCTGTCCTAGGTGAGAAGCCGCACAAATGTAGCCTGTGTGACTTCAGGTGCCGAGATGAATCCTACCTCTCTAAACATATGCTCACTCACTCAGATGACAAGAACTTCATGTGCGCTGAGTGTGGATACGTAACTAAATGGAAACACTATCTGAATGTCCATATGAGGAAACATGCTGGAGACCTCAGGTAGATAGACACAGCAGCCCTTGCCCCTTTCTCAAGGCACCCCAGGGTGCCACAGCACTGATCTACTCTTTAAGTCTAGTTTTCCCAGTATGCAGAACTTACTACTCTACCATATATGATTTGGGGAAGTGCGTGCAATATTCTGTATGTGATTGTTGTTATGACTAAACTTCCCGTCTCCTCTTCCTAGGTATCAGTGTGATCAGTGCCCCTACCGCTGTCACCGCATGGACCAGCTCAATAGCCACAAATTACGACATCAGGCCAAATCATTCATGTGTGAGATCTGTGCTTATGCATGCAAACGCAAATATGAGCTTCGCAATCACATGTTGGCCAAACATTCAGGAGAAGACAAACAACCATCTGTCTATAAGTGCAAATACTGCACATATACTACCTGCTACAGACAGGCCCTTCAGAACCATGAGAACTGCAAACATACGAAGCTGAAAGAGTTTCGGTGCGCCCTCTGCTTTTATTCATCTTTCAGTAGCATCAGCCTTTTCCTGCACAAGAAGAAAACTCATGGATATGTACCAGGAGACAAAGCATGGCTAGAGAATTACGCTGCAAAGGAGAAGGAGAGGAACTCCACTGAGTTCTTGCAAGACTTTTATAATATACCCTCAACAGCTCATGAGCAGTTTGAACAATCAACTTCTGAAGGACCTCCACCATCTCAAAGAGAACAGTCTGATCTTCCTGGCTCAGAATATGACAGTGCCAGCAAAAAAACTCCAGCTGATTCACAAACTGTTGACTCTGTGGGTGTTTTTGATGTTGCTTCACAAGAGGTTGTTAATGAAGGTATTTCAGATAGTCCTCCATCTGTGAACAGTCCTGAGGAGTACTGTACTCTTGTTTTAACAACACTATCAACGACTGACTATCAGACCCCCTCTGTGCAAAACGAAGAAGAAAATTGTGCAAATCAAACTCCAGGCACACCTGATTTAGACTGTAATGGGCCTGACCCATCACAAGAGAAAGCACACTTCTCTACTTCTCTATCTTCATCAGAACATGATGATGTAGCTATGGTGGATGCCGATTGTGAACAGAGTGATTTAGATGACAATTATGAACCTCTAACTAATACAAGTCAACCATTTGAGGCGGGGAGTGTCAAACTCAAGCATCTGAGGGAAGAAGGATGGTGGCACTGGTGATGGTACTGGTGACACTTTTCCATCTGGGAAAATCAGCCATTAGAATCTGAGCTCCGTCTGAAAGCTATGAAGAAGCATGACAAGGACCAAGCAGAAGCCATGGTTTTGGAGGGACGAGTGCAAATGCTTGTGGTGCCAACTAAAGAGATTTATCGTTGTGACAAGTGCTGTTATGTAACCAATAAGGAGAGCGCTTAAAATACCACTGCCAGACATCATGCCATGGCAGGATAAAGGAATACAAGTTGCCATGCCTGTGGTGGACAGTTCAAACAGAAGCGAGGGCTTGATAGTCATCTTGCAAAGAAGTGCCCTGCACTTCCACGGAAAACAAGGATATTTGTGGGCATTTCAAATCCATGTTTGGCTACAGAGGATTCTACCGTTGGACAGGAAGGATCCTCACTACTGGATGAGGGAACAAATTCTGATCAGACAGAGCTTCTTTCTTCACATAAGAGGATTTGCACAGATTCAAATGATCAGGAATTTCATCAGCAAGAAGCGGAAATATGTACATCTCAATTAACAAACTGTAAACGTGTTGATCCTAATGTTGTTACAATCCAGTGAATCAGAACACCAGCTAAACAAAATTCAGACAAAAAAGCCTTTAAAAGGTAAACTTTCAAAAAAGGAACTACTTTCCAATAACAACCAAAGAAATGTTCCACTGCAGTCCCTTTACACAAAAAAAGATGGAAAATTCAAATGCAAACGTTGCAATTTTTTATCAGTTAAACTTGCAACAGTTGAACGCCATCTTTCAACCTGCAGCAAAAGAGACAATCAGATCATTTCAGAAGTGAATGATGCGTCTGGTAACGAGTCAGTCAAAGAAAAAGAGGACTTGGTGGAAGAGCACAATGAAAGATGTGGGAAAGCTTCTGACAAACCTCAGCTCTTCTCTTGTCCAGGTTGTTCATTTAAGTGCAGTCAGAAAAGGGCATTAGACAGTCATGAAAAGAGAGGCTGCTTAAAGCCAGGTGATGTCCAGTGCACCATGTGTTCGGTGTAGCCAAATCTAAAATGTCTTTGAACTCGTCACATTCTGTATGTCCATAACAAGAAGAAGTCTGGTGTTGCTAAACCTAAACAGTTGCATTGCGAGCACTGTACTTTCACCTGTAAACAAGAACGATGCATGACCCCACACCTTGCACTCAAACACAAAGGGGCACGACCTCACCATTGTCAATATTGCCCTTTTAGCACCACAAGGCGCTATCGCTTGGAAGAGCATGAGTCTCTACACACAGGAATCGGTCGTCACAGCTGCGATATGTGCGAAAAGACATTTGGGGCTGTGACCAAATTGCGTCAGCACAAGATTCGCATCCACGACAAACAACCTACACACTTCTGCTCACTCTGTGACTTCAGTGGCTACACGCTTGATGATGTAAGACGGCACAATCTCAGATGCCACACAGGTGTGTTACATCATGCTTGCACTCATTGTGATGCTCAGTTTAGTTCAGAAGTTGCACTAAGAAACCACTGTAAACGTGTGCACCAGCTCCAGGCCTGTTTCTCCTGTAAGCAGTGTGACTACACGTGTAGCAACGAAGCAACACTGAAGACCCATCAAGAGAGCAAGCACCCTCAGGTGACGTGCACCACCTGCCAGGAGTCTTTTAAGACAAAGGAAAGCCTCGCAATTCATCAAAGAACTCACCTGGCACATCAGTGTCAACTGTGCTCCTTTGCTACCAAAACACGGCAGCTATTAGCGCAACACCTTCTGAATGAACATGAGGAGGGATCCACAGAGGACAAGCCTCTAAAGTGTAGCACCTGTCAGTTTGCTTGTAGGCATCAGCTGGTTTAGAGCAGCACCTACGTTCACACGGAGGCAAGCGGCTGTACAAATGCACAGACTGCAAGTATTCAACCCGAAACAAGCAGAAGATCACCTGGCATATTCGCATACACACCGGGGAAAAGCCTTACAGCTGTGAGCAGTGCAGTTACACCTGCACTGATCCATCTAGGTTGAAGGTAAGATCAAAATTTATATCTCCGTCCAATATGAAGCTACAAGTAGGGGATGCTTAGCTTAGTCGTATCAACTATTTAGTATAAAGACTGAAAGTGTTTCTTGTTTGTGTACAAAAGCTTATGTGTCATAACAACATGCTGTAGTTTTATTGAGGGTAGTGTGCCTGAGACTCCAGGAAGTTACTGTGCCCAGCCAAGTCCGGCACATAGATGTAGTAAAAACACAACATGTTGCTTTAACACTTGGTACACATATTTTGTTACCCGAGAGCTTGACAGGCTGTTTTCCCCTTTTCCTTTTGTCTTTATGCCAGGATAAGCTAACAAGCTGCTTGCAGTAGTGGACAGACATTAAAGTGGTATCAGCTATTTAGTTGCCAGCAAGGAGCACTTTTGGTTAACATGAATAAATGGAAGAACCAATAATGTCACGTTGAGAGTTACAGAGTCATTATTACCATTTAACTGTTAATTTAATAAAGTAATGTACACAACCCTAAAAATTAGTTCTTTTATTTTTCTCTTGTTTTATAATCAATTTTTAGCTTCACATGAGGGTTCACCAGGATGAGAAGAAGTACCTGTGTCCACAGTGTGGCTACAAATGCAAGTGGGCGACTCAGCTGAAGTACCACATGACTAAGCACACAGGTATCAATGTTGCCAATTATTGTCTGGCACAACGAACTTAATGAACAATGACATTATGTGATGCAGTGTACTTTAAGGCTCAGCCTTTCCAGTATTAGAAAGTGTTAGTTTTTATACTGCTGGAAAAATTCAAAACATCAATTTGTCTCCTTTGCAGGAGACAAGCCATATGCCTGTGATGAGTGTGACTACCGGACTAACAGAGCAGATGCTCTCCGTGCCCATCGGGATACGCAGCACTGTGACATGCGCCCTTATGTCTGCGAGAAATGCGGCAAAGCCTTCAAGACCAGTTTTATACTGAAGACCCACCAGCGTCAACACAGTGATGATCGGCCATACACATGTGGCTTGTGCCAAAAGGCCTTCAGATGGCCGGCAGGTCTCAGACATCACTACCTCTCACACACCAAGCAACAGCCTTTCTGCTGTCGCCACTGCTCCTACAGGGCCAAACAGAAGTTCCAGGTGGTCAAGCATTTGCAGAGGCACCATCCAGAGATGTCAATAGAGCAGGGGGTGGTGAGGGACTCTGAGGCAGTCAGCCTGACCCTGAAGGAGGCTTTAGAGGGGACACTGGATGAGAGAGCAACAGAAGAAGAGGAGGAGGAAAGGACAGCAGATGAAGAAGTAGCTGAAGAGGTTGTATAAATAGGGGAAGAGGGCAAAACAAAATCCTGAAGTAAGGGTAGAATCGATGCACTGGTCAGTTCACATTGTATAATCCTGTTTCCAAAAAAAGTTGGGACTGAGGCTAATCAGGACACATTAAATGTTGATTGAAAGGAAGTAAGTTTGTTCTGTGAAAAAGAAACCATTTTAAGTCCTTTGATATTCACTTGTGATAAACTCTAACTCTAACTCTAATGAATAAATGAACTTGAACAATGAATGAGTCCAAACTGTTTGTTGATGGCAGAATTTTATTCCATGGTGTTGAACCATTCAGAAAACGTATTGCAATATATTTACCGGCCTACACTTTATATACATATGACATTAGTACATTATACATTAGTAAAAAGAACAAACTCAAGCCGGCACTTGATTGTAAAACATGATGAAAGGCTATGAGTACAATAATAAGTTCATAATACTGATATTTGGCAATTAATTCATGTATTACATGTTTTACTTCCTGGTTCTTCCAGATATAAGGTACATTTAAGGGCAAACAGCAGTATATTTAGACATTCGAGACATGCAGCAATTCTTCCCATTCCTTCATTCATAGACAATGAACATTTTAAAAGCTTACAGGCAATATTTTCATCAAAAGTTGAATTCAGAATTAAGAAGATGGAGGCAGACATCTTCCTTTTCATGGTACTACATGGATAGCTCTTTCTTAGTAGTTGTCCAATTTATTGGTGAATTTTGGGAAGGAGATGCATCAACCTTATTGTGTCCCTGC
This sequence comes from Nibea albiflora, assembly GCA_014281875.1. Lineage (NCBI taxonomy): Eukaryota > Metazoa > Chordata > Actinopteri > Sciaenidae > Nibea > Nibea albiflora. Next base: position 17,443,004 of record CM024796.1, on the reverse strand, counting down.
CAATAATGAACAAGACCTCTGTTACAGAAATTGAACGTCCTGTTATTTGTGATGTTATCTGCTGATTGCTGTTTTAAGTAAGTGGGGAATGATAAATATAATACATTTTCCACTACCCTACTGATGCCCTATTTTAGCCGGGCAAATGACCAATATGAAATACAAGTACTGGTGCATGCTGCTCTCATCTTTCATAAAGCAAATGAAGACACTGGACTCGGACCCCTTCTAGCCTCGTATCCTCAGATTTGACTTCTTCATGTGAACTCAGAGATGCTGATGTTGACAAAGAGGGAGGAAGGAGGGATAGGTGTTCCATCTTTAGAGAGCAAGTGTATGTGACGATATCCTGGAAAGGAAAAGGAAAAGACGGAATAAGCTTTTAAACCACGTGCATTGAATGAAGTGAAGTGTCATTAGGTCTCGAGGGTTAAGTATTTCTGGTCTTACTGTTGACTGTACTGTTTGTGTATGTGTGGTATTGTTTTACTTGGTTAACAAGAGACATAAAATGTCAACAAAAAAAAGAGTGAATCCTAAGTTCTCCTGCATATATGATAAATACTGCAGTGATCTATAACCTTGGTGGTGCGCCATGCTTTGACCCACTTTACTCTCTCCTCACCTGCTTGGATGCACGTAAAGGGAAGCGTAAACTGTCCAATGAAGTCGTTTCTGGAAGCCTTGTCATAGTCCTCCACCACAAAGCGAACCAGGGCCAGCTCAGGGGTGTGGATAACAAAATTTAAAGATTCATTCCACACTGGGTTAAAACCTACAGGTAGAGGGAAGTACAGGAGTGAGTGACTTTTTTATTTTTAAATTTCGATTTGATCTTATTGTTTTCACACTTCTTTCACATCCTGGTCATCCTGGTATTTATTATCTGCATTAAATAACCGAACACACTCACCATTGTTGTTAATGTGACTGGTCTCTTCCCTGTTCTGGTCCTGTGGAACTCCATAGATCTCCACTCTGACAAGGGGGTCTACAATAGAGCCCTCTTTCTGATTCACCTTTGGTAGCTGCTGCCCACTGATCACCTGAGAGAGACACCAACAGATTTGCACATTACATGCAGAAACTACTCTATTATACTTGCATAGAAGAACACTTATCCCTTAATTTATTGTATGCAAGCGCAACAACTAGACTGGACTAGAAACTAGACTTTCATGTAGTTTTTTTAACCTGTATGGAGAAGCGAAGTGGTTTGTAGCCTTGTCGCTCCTCTGGTTTCTCTGGACTGAACTGAGTGTTGCCATCTCTCATGAAGTCAGGCTTGAGCGCGTAGCCGCAGCAGCCATTTTGCCTGAACAGCCCATCATTCAGATCCATTTCCAGACCAGCCGTCTGGAAGTTCAAAGCCACTTTGGGAGACAGAAAGAAAGGAAATATATATTTTTCTTTTCTTTTTTTTTTTTTACTGTGGCTGTTGTGTGGCTGCTGGCTGTATCACATGATTTCCCAAGCTCAACAAAGTTCATGTGAGATGTCCAGCAGACTTGTCCATTACCCAGAATAGTCAGTTTGAGCTGTCATGACAGGAAGTATCTCGTCATGTCAAACTCCTCCAGCTGCAGGGGTGATGTTCTGTATCTGACCTTGATCTCTAGGAGGTGAGATTGGCAGTGAGGGCATAATATTAATATTAATATACTTAATATACTGCCCCAAAACAGGCTGTAAATTGGGGGTGTCGATTAGCTCAGTTGGTAGAGCATCCACACTATGTACAAAGGCTCAGCAGCGAACCAGGACCTGCAGCCCTTTGCTGCATGTTGTTGCCCATCTCTCTTTCCCCACATTCTTGTCACTCTTTGGCTGTTTCTGTCAAAGAAAAGCTTGAAAAGGCCAAAAAATCACAGAAATGTGTCTGTGGTTTATGCAGTATACCATATAATTTCAATGTTCCTTGTTCAATACTGGCTGAGGGCCTTTGTTGCACGTTCCCATCACTCTCTCCCTGTTTCCTATCGGTGCACAATGCTGTTAATTCTTAAATAGAAGCAAAATGCCAAAAAGATTGTCTTTAATCTGTTAGAGTATGTGCTTCTCTGCTTCTTTGTGGGTTGTTAGTGTATTTCACAGTGTTAAATTAAATATTTTAAATATTTTAAATTAAACTATGCCAAATGACTAAATCCTTTGGATCAAGTTGTCTTGTTGGGAATTCTTTCCCCCCAGAAAAGCATAATTTAAAATGTTCTGATCCTGAAAGTGATCAGCACTGTAAAGGAGTGGCTGTGGGTCATCAGAACATTGAGACGTCAGTGATTTTAGAGGAAAATGTAGGTTTAACCAGCAGAGGGGGACCTTTCTCCTCACCTATCTGGCAGCCCACATTCCACATCTCCTGCGGATTATAGTTGGAGGAGTCTGTCCTGAGGCCACTGGGGTAGATCCTGCTCAGCTGCCTGGTGTTGTACTGCACGAAATCTGCCCCTGGACAGAAGAATGCATGTATCTCTAAAGAGAACCACCTGATGATGTATGTTTGATTCAGATGCAGTTCTTAATAATATTGTGATGTACATGACAATGATATGACATCCATCCACCCATCCATTATTTAATATTCCTCCGCTCTTTTCCAACAAAACACCTCTTGTGTTAATGGTACCTGCTTCCTTTGCGAGCCTCTTAGCCTTGGATTCAGAGAATGAGGACATTTCATAGCATTTGGCGTGTAGACGAGCATGCTCAAAGCCATGGAAGTGCACACTCTTGCAGTAAACCACCAAGTCTGACAGCTCCCTTGACAGCTTGGACTTAGATGTCTGCAAGAAGGGAGAATAAAATGCAAAACTAAACTTACTTTAATGCAATTCCCATAGCATTAAACCATCTAAAGAGAAGAGTGAACACACAGTTCAATCAGATCAAAATGGTCAGAATCACGGTGTCATTTAGCTCAGTTGGCAGAGCATCCGCATCATGTACAAAGGCTCAGTCCTTGCTGTGGCAGCCCAGGGTTTGAATCCGACCTGCGGCTCTTTCCTGCATGCTATTCCCCATCTCTCTCCCCCCACATTCCTGTCACTCTTCAAGCTGTCTCTGTCAAAAAAAGCTCAAAAAGGCTTCAGCTATCTTTAAAAAAAAAAAAAGTCAGAATCCCAGTTAAATCTGAAATGCAGATTCAGATGATTTCATATTTACAGAGGACTGTTTTTCCCACAACAAAAGAAAAGCACACCGGATGCTGTTTTCTTTCTCAGTTCACTATCTTTCTTACTTTAAATATCCCTGTTTCCTGTTTCTTTTCACTATCTCCATTCCTTCACTCCAGTCCCGCCTCACAGTCTCTTATGTCCCACCCGTTTCCTGTCTCTATTTACTATCAAGCTCCATTTACTCCCGTCTTGATTCACTATCACTTTTGACGTCACCGTCTTTCTTCACTCCCACTATAAGGAAAACACAAGAAGGAGATAAAAAATGATGTTCATCTATACCTTTGCATTGTGGTTCTCTGCAGGCGGGTCTTCATCGTCGTTGGCTACCTCCTCCTCATCGCTAACTTCATCTGGCAGGGTTTCATCGAGGCACTCTTCTAGTCCACCAATCTTCTTGGCTTTCAGTAAAATTTTCCCCTTCAGTTCCTGTAATGAACACAAGCTAGAGCAGTTTATCTACATACTGCTTATGATAACAGCCTTCGCGTCTGAGAGTACAAATGAGTGTATTTGGCAGTTTTATCTGAACCGGGCACATAACAAAATCCATCAGTGTGATTTGAAAGTGCTGAATGGGTTTCATTCATGGATATAGAAGACAGACACAGGTACTGTCAGTACATCCCTAAAACAATAAGCAACAAAAAAACATCTTGTAAACGAAACCAACAGAAATTCAAACCTTGTCCTATATCTTTGTTTGTCCTGACATGAGTTTACAGGCAATCTTGGACAGGACTACTTCAGCATAGACTACTCATCATCATGCACTTTGCCGTCTTCTAACTAAATGCACCAATATACCACTATTTAATTGGTGCACTCCTAAATGGAATTCCTCGTAGCATTTATCTGCCATTACTTCAAGTTAGCATTGACTGTCCTAAGTGCTGTAATGGAAAAGAGTTGTATTATTGCTTTTAGAATCAGTGGAGGATTACCTAGGGCACGCACAAACCATTAACCTGTAAAATGCTTTTGAATTGTTAATGAGACCTAAGTTTTTCCCAGATTGGGACAAGTATTACAAAGTTTCGTAAAAACCGTAAAAACGATGTTTAAAAGATTTTGGGGCACACGGGTTGTAAAAGTATAATTTGGGGTATGACATTGCAGTCTTCCAGATTTCCAGTTATATATTTCCAAATATATAATACTATATACACTGCAGCTTGGCTGAATACTTGATAGTTAATATTAAAGATACTCTGATCAGGATTTTTGAGGCCAGTCACTGATCACAGAGTATATTTGAAGTTTCAATTTTAACAACACATTAAACATTAAAATTAAGATATGCCAAAACCTGGTTATTGGGAGCAATTCAAGTTAACAACATAAAGTAAACATATAGTGTTTCCCATAGAAGAAAAGTGTAACAAGGGAGGAGGGTGTATTTTTTATTTGTAGTAAGTTATTTCTTATTTTACTATTTTGATTCTACTTAATTTGTCACCTTATTTTAATGTTTACTCACAAATGACTCTGATATATCTTTAGTATAGTTATATAGTTATAGTTTACAGTCCCAAAACTGACCTAGTCCACGCTCATTTCTTTTTTTAATGACCTGCTTTATAAAATACTGGGCTTGATTTCTCGGAGGAAATTTGCAGCTGTTGGCCTGTGGTCTTGTGGTTAAACCTTAACCTGAACACTCCTGTCCTATCTTTAGTTTTCTGTGCCACGCAGGTGTTTGCGCTGTAACTACAGAATGCAGAACAACTTTTTCAACTGTTTCTCAGCCACTTTCACTATCATCGGTTTGACTCTTAGACATTATTAGTTAATGCCTGGGAAATACTGGGGATGACAAGGCTGACGAAAATTGTGGTTGATTCTGAGATGAGACTGAGACCGTCAAAAAATGGTCCTGACCACAGTCTGGAGAGCAAGACCAATTTCGAGTACTCTGTGATGACTTCATGACTGCCCCTGCCCCTCTGCTGCCAGCAGCCTTGCACCACCCCAGAAACCTCCTAACTTGATCTCCAACTAAACTGCATAATTCCCTCTGTGAATGCAATAAGCCGTGTTTAAACTGATTCAGTCCTCTGGTTTGTGTTTGAATCTCTGAGGCTGCTATCGTTCACCTAGCAAGACAGCCATGTTTGCAGCACAGAGGTGCTTAATGCTAACTTCTTACATGCTCAAAAATGTTTAGCAGGTGTAATGTTTACCATGATCACCGTCTTAGTTTTGTGAGGTAACATGATAACACTAAGCTATGCTAATGGGAATGTCATATGTTTTGCTGGTCAAAACCAAATTGTAATAGTAACCTGATGATGGCACTAACTGGAAAGTCAGGGGATCAGTCATTCTCTGGGGACCGTGAATGTAAACCTCATGGTGACAAACCATCCAACAGTTGTTTAGTCTGTTTCAGTTTGAACGGAGCAACTAACTCACAATGTCATTGACAGAGCCACTAGCATTGCAGAGTGAAGTTGTACTATATAGCTACTGAATCTGGCATGATGTTTTCTATACAAATACAATGAAATGTGTAAATTTGATTACTTCTATAACTTTTATGTTCAATACCTTGGCTTTTTTTTGTCTGATTTTCTGACAAATCACTGGTGGAGTTGATTCACTGCCAGGTGATATAATAAAAAACAAATGAATAAATGTAATCATACAAGAAGCTGAATTTATGGCATTTATGTTCCTTTTTAAAGGTTTCACGATGAAAAGGGGGGAAAAAAACAAAAAGATTCTAACCTGTGGAGAAGGAAGCTCTTGGGGGACCTGCCCATCCAGTTGGGTGGTCAGTAGTATGTCACCCAAGATTTGACTAAGGTGCTGGGCCATGACTGTCTGCTGCTCCACACCACAGTGATTCTCCAGGGACAGTATGACTGGGAAGTCCGATACCTAACAAACAGGAAGGAGAAGACGTGATACTTTCAAAATCAATAGCTTTTTTAAAAAGCTGTTTGGTTTTATTTATGTTGAAATTCCATCAGCTTCAGCAAACTAAGTGGCACTAAGTATTTTAACAGTATTGAGTTTCCATTAAGACTAATTTTCCCACAGTCCTCCAAAACAGTGTCTATATTATATCTAAAGTTGAATAGGAAAGTTTGAGTGGGATGAAAACAGAGAAGTGAAGACACATGAGAAGTTCCTGGTTGCTTTCCAGGTCAGCAGGGGTACATTTGATTCCAGGGGCAAAGGGAAGGTTACCAAATGCTCCATCTGGCTTCACACTTTTCTGGGCACACAGACAGTCCTGGGAGTGGAATTAATAACTGCTCTCAGGCGTTGGTTTAGTACCAAAAGCACATTTTTTTTCAAGCATTCACTGTTTTCATCTTAAAAGTATATATATATATATATATATATATATATATATATATATATATATATATATATATATATATATATGATTTCAACTGTGGTAACATTTTAGCAACATGTCTCCATTATTACACTGTACACACTGTTTCAAGTTTTCAAACACTATAGACTGTTTATTCAAGAAAATTTGCTTTTGGTTTTCATGTAATAACCTGACCGTGCTGCATGGCTGGATACCACAAGTGGAAAGTGATCAAATATGTGTTCTGTGTAATCTGAGTGAACTGGCTGCTCACCTTGAAGGCGTATTCCTTCAGCGTTGAAATGATGTCTCTAAAAAGAATCTTGGAAGTCAAAGTGTGACCGTGATACACAATGGGTTCACCATCATTGCCGTCCCAGCAGTCCACCTCTACACAACGACAGCCTCTCTTCAGGGCCCTGCACACAGAAACAAATGTAACTAATCACCATTGTTTTGTTTCAGTTAAAAGTGTATATCAAATGTAAATCTATTAATACGCAATTTATATCTTTCATTATGCCTGTCTAAAAGAGGGCTGAGACAACCTTTTAGGAATTATGGGAAGCCCTCTCTGTCTCTCACCTCATAATAAATTTAGTGATGCATGATTTTTTTGTTTAAATCTAAAAAAAAGTCAATCTCTGATAAATACACTAAATTTGCTTCTGTATGCATTGTTCTGATCATCTAAAATCCTTACTGGATGTATGCCTCCAGGCTGCTCTGTCCTCGGAGCTGGTCCTCCAGGAGGTACGTGTTGTGTGAGGAGGAGATGAAGTAGTGGCTAAGCGGTTGGCTCATATCCTGGTGAAGCTCCCGATGTTCAGGTTTAAATATGGAGCCCTCCTGTGAGCAGAGGTACATCTGGAAGCCATCGAATGACATGGCGCCTTGCTTCTTGGCTGCACAGAAGGTATGATGCAGATGGTGACCAGGTTTATAAAATCTTTGATAGTTATACAATGAATTATAAAAAAAACTACCATGATTCTAGAAGTGTAGAGTCTAACAATCGTGGTATCCACAGATCAAGATAAATATAAGTAGACTGGAAAGAAAGGCATGTGCATGCGCAAATAATGTGTTATAGTTATTGTTCGTCTAACTAAATCTAACTAAATTAACTTTGGGATGGATTGCTGTCATTGACCAGACATTCATGGTCCCCAGAGAATGAACCCTAAAGACTTTAGTGATGCCCTGACTTTTCTTTTTGACATTGAAATAATTGGTTTTGCGTGAAATATCTTGGTAATATATAGAGTAGAATAAAAGTACTGAGTGGATTGCAATGAAACGTTCTTACAGATATTCAAATTCATCTAGTTTTCATCATGCGCCATCATCAGGCCAAAATAATAATTTGTGTATGACCAAATATCTGTAAGAATACTGTCATTTGCTGCTTATTAGCTAGCATGCCAACACACTGAACAACTGACAACTGCTGACATCAGCATTTATTGCTGTGCCTGAGATGCTCATGTGGCTGTTTATAAGTCCAAGTATAGACTCTGAGTCTGAATATTAACATGTGCAGATGCCTTTCTCTCCCGTTTGTTTCAGTGTTCAAGATTTACTCTGAAATCCACTGATTTAGAACATAATAAAGATCTAGGCTAGGATAACATATTTGAGCGAGCGGTGACCTTCATGCACATCTTGCATAATAATGTAATATTGAACTGTTGAACCTTAAAAGCTAGAAAAGGAAGGTGGGTGTGAAAGACAAAAGGCAAGAAAATGGAGTGCTACCACCATTTGAAATATTAGATGGCATATTAGATGATCTATAATAAATATTTAATATTAGAACATCAGTCATGTGTGGCTGTATTTTAGGGCAGTTGTCCAAGTGGGCTACTCCTCTTTAGGTCCAGTCTGTGTGACTGAGATAATACATACATGCATTAATGTCAGTTAGCCAATTTTACCTGTTTCAGATGGTTCATAGCGTTCAATCAGCTCCGCAGCATGCTGAGCACTCTGCTCTCCCCCCTGCTGCGCTATCGTTAGGAAGTTCTCCAGCTCTTCCAACATTAACTTCTCTCCATCTCCGGAGTAGTCCTGGAACACCTTCCAGATTTCATCCCTTTGAGTCAGCATCTTATAGAACTGGACGAATTGCTCGATTTCCAAAGAGCCACTCTCTGACTTGTCAGCCATCTGTGGAAATAAAGGAAGAGTATTTAACAGGTTTGTGTTTTTACTACATGGTTCACACTTCTTAAAATAAGTAAAATGACCTATCAGTATCTACTGACCGTGAAAAGGTGCAGAGCATGGTCCTCGTTCATCTCGACGTTCATCATCTTCAGCAGTTTTCGCACCTCTTTGAAATTCATCTTCCCATCTTTGTTTTTGTCAGCTTTCTGAAACCAGTCCAGGACCCATCTGAGAAGATGCTGAGGGAAATGCCAGCTCAAAAGTATCATCAATAATTCAGAGCTTCTAACTTTTCAATTTTCACACAATCAGCTGGAGATTTTTGTTAGAAAAATCCACAGCTAAAGCAATCTGATGGATAGAGCAAACCTCAACAGTTTCACCTTCTTTTTGTCATGTGATGAAAGTTTTCTGTCCTTTTTTAACATCTTTATATTCATTCATCAGTTTGACATTCATAGATCTGGCAGAGCTCTTGACGGATATATTGCTGTTGTTTCTGAATCCCTATGATGAGTATTAACAGTAACAGTAATATCTTGCTTCCTGGCCCTCATGGTCCTTGATCCTTCCTGTCACTAAGTAACATTACTTCCTTCCATTGTATTTGACTGATTGCAATTATAAATAGAAAGGGATAATCATCTCTATGTTCCATTATTTCCATTCATGTCACTCCATTTGTTTGCCTCTGGAACAGCGCGAATTGTAAAGAACATTTTTGTAGGACTATAATGAAACCTTGAATCCATTACCTGACACCATTTGAAGAAGACAGGTTGGGCCAGTGTTTTTTCATGAAATACAATAAACATTGTGACCAACTAACGTAAAAGGATACTGGTCTAGCCTCTCCTTCTCATCCATCGTTTGAGCCTTGTGAATCAGCTTGCGGACTCCCTGGATCCAGGCCTGGGCCTCCTCTGGCGAGTCTGCTACAAGATCGAGGTTGCCTTGTCGACCGTGAAATACCAAGGTGAAGCAGAGTTCAGCAGGGAACTCCTCAGCAATGCTGAGCAGGACCTCAGACTGGTGGCCCTCACGCACGGCCTCCACCTCAGTAATTGAGACTGAGACAAGAACAGTCTATGTTTAAAATCATTGTTCAGCATTTGCAAGCAAAACTAACGTACTGAAACTTGTAAATTATTTACTAGATACTTGCTATTGATCTTCATATGTTACTCTTGGTAAGCATTTCGAGTAGTACTTAGTTCAACTATTTAACAGTTCTGTCTTAGACATAGGTTAGGATTAGGGTACAGTTTCGGTAAAAACACGCTTTGTATGCAGGCTGAGAGGAAATGCTGCTTGTGTTAAAGTTAGCATACATCATGCACTGCACCATCATGTCTGTACAATCATGCACGCAAATGTGCACACAATTCTGTACTCACAAGTGGAGTGGCCTTTCCCGGCCCACCTGGACTTGTACCAGATTGTCAGGCCGTCCTCCAGGAGGCGGAAATGTCGCTGCCTCTTCCACATACGGGACTTGACTTTTCTCAGAGTTGACCCCGTCATCATCACCTTGATATGGGGATCATCTTGGGTAACTGCACAGAGTCATGTAAAAGGTGAGTGCTCATGATCATGTCATACCTCACCATCACCAACAGACAGGCCAGGAAGAGTGCTCTTCAAAAAAAAAAAAAAATTGCGAAAGTATCACAAATGATGTTTTTCTCAAGCAAATAACATTTACTCACGTGAACCTTCAGGATCCATTGCTATTCTTGAATCATGCCAATGGAAAGGTGCTGCTAAAAAGAAGCAGATGTCAGCTAACTAAATATATTTTGTGAGAGCTCAACTGATACATAAATGACTTAATATAGATAATAACAGCATAATATTAATCTTCAGTTGTCCACAGAAAGCAACACCTGGATTCCAATACAGTAAGATAAAACTTAAGTTCTCCCTTGTTGGACATGAAGCAGGTTCCTTCCTGCAGGGAAAATAGGAGTTGTTAGGGAAGGACATTACTAATTTGCTTTGTCCATACACCACTCCCTGACTTATCCGGGAGATGTGAAGCCGTCACCTTAAATAACCACATATTCTGTTGTGTCTCACAAAAATCTAACCAGTTGTGCAGCAGGATAGTGTCTGATATTTTTTTAACTCTCTGGGCTCAGTAAAAGCAAACTACCAGCTCCAGGTGTGCTAAACCTGACCTCTGTGATACTGGGCTAAACAAAAGATGCAGTTCCAGCATGAGATCACTGAAAAAGAGAGGATGCTGACATAATCTGCTAGGACACGGTGAACTAGAGACACTAACTGTGTAAGTATTTCCCGAAGAAGTCAGCATTTGTATCTGGGTCCACTCTCATCATCAATCTTTACTCGTTTATTCACTGCAAGCAGACTGAAAGGCTTGTGCACGGCAACTCCTGCAGTCTGTGTGCTGACTAAGAAGCATCTTACACTCTCAGCAGTCTGTGTTTGTCTCAGCCTGATCAGGTAGAAATTGAGAGTAGATACTTATGATTGTAGTGCAATCATTAAGTTCATCATTTCTACAACAAAAATCTGGCATCAATTAAAGGGAGTTTTCATGTATCTGTGGTATATGTATATTATTTAGTCAGTCCCCTACTTTGGTCCAGACTTAAATATGTCTGGAATACTGGGTGGATTATCATGAAATCTGATACAATACTTTGGTTTAATACCCCCAAAACTAATGACAATTATTACCAGGTCTGCTTTGTGTTTAGTGCTATTATGTTATTGTGAGCATGTTATCATGCTGATGTTTGCATGCATATAGCTCAAAGCACTGCAGCCTCATAGAGCTGTTAGCATAATTGTTACCATGCCAGTTATGCAAGACCAATGCTTAATGAGACATGGCAGTGTTTTGTAATCAGTGTAGGTCCTTTTACTACTTTTACATACCCCTTTTATTCTTACTCATAACTCATACCCATAATGTGTCTCATTAAAAACAGAGAAACCTTCCGCTATCTCTGCTGTTCGCTGATAACTGTGTAATCAAACACTTGCGAAAGGGGAAGGTTTTCTGCGGTCTCTGTATCTGTGTTCCTGTCTGACAGCTATCCTTTCCTTTAATTGTCTCCTGAAACAACAAGATCAAATCCTGTAGGCCTATGTGCTTCACAGCCCCCCCGTGCCAGCCTCCCTTGGCAAGTTTATGAGAAGATGTAGCCAGAGCTCTCACCGCAGCATGACTGACATGATGTAAGGAATGCATTCACAGTTGCTTCACAGTTTAATATCACACTCCCACTGAAAATAACAGACTGAGAATGAAAGTGAGGCTTATTTTCCACAGCTATTTTCTCCATAAACTAATGTGCGCTTTGAAGTTTTTGCGCTTTCACTGCAGAGCCACGTCAAAGACATTTTCCATTTCCAGATTCTAGTGTTGAAAGTTAAAACACGCCCTCCCTCATACTTCACATCCAGACTTTTAAGCTACAATTAGGTCATATGATGTTGTTTTATTTTTGGGGCCCTAACTGTTTTGGATCTGCGCTCTCCTTAGGCCAGATGAGTCACACATGCCCATGTCTTTAGGGAGTTCACTGACCATACTAACACACAAAGACATGACTAATGGGGATATCAGACAGGATAGAAATTAGGAATAAACAAGTCAGTCATGAAAACCAACAGCTTTGTACTTTTATTTGGTTTGGTCTAATTAGTTTAGTGTAATTCAGTTTGATCTAGAAACAGGAACATTTCATTACTCAGTACTGTGACATTAGTGTGCTTATATTTACCCATGATTGCCTTTTTCCTGCACACAATTAGGAAAGAATTCAACAAACAAGAAAGCAGGCAGTGCCCATCCAATAAAATCCATATATAACTCCAAACCGTGGCAGGGAGGAAGGTTTGTGCACAGTAAATTAGAACCAAGGCAGTAATATGAGACATAAAAGCATCAATTCAGCAAAGCCTGTATGCAATTAAAGTTAAACACTTACCAAAAGTACTGATCCAACTAGGGATATGAGTCAGACCTCCAGAGGTGGATACTCTTTAGGAGGCAGTTTTCGTAGCCTCAGAGGGGTAAGGTCCAGTCCGAGAGTATAGGTTCAGGTAGATGTGTAAGTCACACTGGCACTGCGTGGTAAGATCCAGAATCAAGGATTGTCCAGGGACCGTTAGTTTAAGGCTTTAAAGAACTGGGAGTGTCCGAAGGGAAAGCCTCCTCCTCTCTCCCCTCTCTCCACTCCTGAGAGAAACCTGATTCCCTAGTCACTGCTGCCGCACACTGGTATGCTCTGCTTCCACCCCTCCTCATCCTCCTCCTCCTCTTCCTCCTCCTTCTTTACAACCCCCTCCCCACCAGCCTTCCTTCCTTTCCTGCCACTCCCTCCACCCCTCGCAGCATCTGGTGAAGGTCACTCCCCTCAGTCTGCTTGGCTCTGTCTGTCTTTCTCCCTCATCCTCTGGTTGATTGTGGATGCTCTGCAGAGTTACTCTCATGTTTCTCATGTTTCGCCACTGATAACGGGTAACAATTCTGGGAAAAGGTCTGCTCGTTGTTGGGGGAAAGAGCCAAATCCTAAAACAATAAGAAAAAAAAAAAACTCTGCAGAATTAAACACAAGTAAACAAAGGACTCTTAGAATTCTATTTGCTTCACATGATAAAATTCAGGGTTATCCAACAACAGACGATTGCAATATTCTAAGTCTGCAATAAATTACTGTAATGTAGAGCTTGGCAGTGTGCCACATGCTGCAGAGCAGAGCCTTGACAGTCAGGAAATGCTTTAGATGCAGTTTGTATGCCCACTTTAATTTAGATGTCTCCACTGCCCAACATGCATGTGAAAAACGCAGCGGTTATGATTTTTTGGTTGGGTGAATATCCTGCAATCCAAACCTGCAGTGTGGACAAAAACATCACTTTCCCCATTTTTGTCCAAGTCACTCTAATCTACTCTCCTATTTAAAAGGCTCTCTGGACCTATAATGACTTTAGCTACTGTAGCTCATTCTTCATAAAAGGTAAACAAACAAAAATGTGCACAATGCATACTTAGGAACATCTCCCATGTGGATCAGATTTGCTCACAAATGGAAGGGGTGGGCGTAGATGTTTCCAATGGATGATGTCCATCTCAAGCATTCTGAGGATAATGGAACCTATGGGGGCAACAATCTGCTAATGTTCCGGTAAAAGGAAGTAAAGGCTCGTCAGGGCAGTCTATGGGGGTGTTAGGTGGAGCACTTTCTTATCTGGCTGATGTGAGCCTAACTTCAAAACTTTGACTGAAGTATGCACCAATTCAGAATTTCAGAATGTTTACACAGCATCACTAATGGTGACATTTCATCCAAATACTGCGCTGATGAGCTGCGAGTTGAAACAATTCATTCGTAAGTCAATTGTAATAAGTTAATTGACAACAATGAATTCATAATTTCAGCCAGTTTATCAACACAAAATGGCAAAAATTCCCTGGGTCCCGGATCTGGCTTTAGATTTGCTGCTTTCCTGTGTTTTGTCTTTTTTCACAACATTTTGACATAAAATAGTAGTAAACACTGGTGTTACCAATGATACTAGATAGGCGTTAAACTCAACGTTAAAAAATGTGCAGGGGAATTAAACATTTGAATAAAAAATAAATATACAACTGTGTTAAGAAGTTATCCTGCACTAAACATTTGTACAAAGACAAATAGAAAGTGACTGTGGAAATAAAAATGTTTTACACAAATAGCAAACTACGTTAAAAAAAAAAAAAAGAAGTAGAAAATAGAACTGTAGAAATAAAAATGTTGTTATAAAAATATGAGAAAGAACTACAAATGGGGATAAATGACTGTGTACAATTAAATTAGGATGTAAACAGATGAATGAAAGCCACAGTCACAGCATGTAGCAGAGGTAGTCAGAAATGACAATAGAGACTCCAGGAAGTAGTGCAAAGAGGGGCAGATTTGTCCATTGTCTATTGTCTATTGTGCCTCCTGCCATCACTGAGAGCTGTTGTACAGTCTGACGGTCAGGGGGACGAAAGAGTTCTTTAGTCTGTTTGTGGAGCAGGATTGAGACCGCAGTCTGCCACTGAACACACTCCTCGGCCTGATGAAGGTGTTGGGACAGCACACCAATTCCGGTTCAAACAGAGTCAGGGTGCTGCTGTGGTGCATGTTGACTGGCTGGACAGAATCTGCTCTAATAGATAGATCTGAATCTTAATTAGTATCATTGGAAACACCTGTGCTGACCCTTTATGTCATGTCAAAATGGCTGCTGTATCTACATCTATAGAACATGTTTTGCTTTTGTCTGTTTGCCAGAAGCAGAGGAGAGTAACTGAGTATATTTATTCAAATACTGTAGTAAGTATAATTTTTAGGTAATTGTACTTCACTTAAGTATCAAGTCTTTTGGTTTGATCGTTTTCTTTAGACCTCTAAACCACATTGACATCTCGAGGCCATTTTCTACTTTTTAGCTCCACTACATGTATTTGACCAAAATATGTATTATTCTGGATTGTGGTATTCTGCAAATGTAGTACTTTTACTTCACTTTTGTGGTGAATAGTGTGGTACAAAAGTATATTTTGATAGGTTTGTCCTTTCATTTGAGAAAACACAAGACTTCTACTTGGAGTATTTCTACACACGTTGGTATTGCAAGTTTAACTGACTCGAAAATGTGAATGGCTGTCTGTGTAAACCGTACACGTCAGTCCCGTTACAGACTGTCAACTCTCCTAATGCATGTTGTGGCACCTTCTTTTTACTTACATGACTATCATCTGTTATCAAGGAATGTAGACATACATGTACTGTAATTGTTCTGAAACATACACTTTGTTGAGATACAGCTGGTAATTCTTCCTGCTACTGGCTCCACAAGCCACCCTTTAAAAATCAATGCCACTCCATCGTTCTGTGAGATTGAAGGCAGTTCCTCTTACCACGTCAAGAGGACTATCAATATCCTAAGATTGGTGGAAGACAGTTTATTTATGAAATATCTTGTACAAGACCAGCTTCACCAGATTTCACTCCAGACAGAAATAATCTTGGTCTACCAAATAAAAAGCCGGTAAAAACATGACCTTACAGAAATATATACACTATAGAGGCAAAAAAACAGACACAACCAGTCGTGTAGAAGATTAAAAAGTCTTATTTGAAATGCAAGAAGCAAAACAAACCAGCTCCTACTTTCAGTGGAATGTTACAGGTATAGTGAAAGAGAATTGGGAAGAGCTGATCATGGCAACCGACACCAGCTTATAATTGCTCTATCAGTATTGATATGTTGGCAAGACATCCAGAAAAGAACTGCAGTGTGTTTAACTGCCACATAAATTGTCTCACAGGCTGCATTTTAATGTACATTTTTTTATTTGTTAAATGTATTTTCCTGTTAATTCCCTCACTGTTATTTAGATGGTGCTGTTGTCTGTTTGACTGTAATATCTTTATCACTATAATGTGGTGACAAACCAATGTGCCATTATTGGATTTAAATTATTCTCAAATATCAGTCTGGTTGTTAAAATGCTGATCTTCGGTTGTGTGGAGGTGACATACTGGTGTAAATGAATCCAAAAGCAAACAAAATCTTCCTCTATTATGTCCTTCACTTTGCAGGCAGTCATAGCACTACATTTGGCAAAATACAAAATCTAGACCGTCGTGACAGAGTCTCTCTGTGTCAGCTGTGACCACACGCTATGTTCCAGTCACTGCGGTGCCAGCGGGATGCCTCTAGCATCGGTGACTTGACCCTCCTGCAGGTTCTTGACCAACTGTGCCAGCCAGCGTTTGGTGGTGGTGTCGTCCTTCAGCACTTGGGCAAAGGTGCTGTCTTTCAGCTGGTCTGGCAGACACTGACGCAAGGCTTCTCTGGCTCTGAGGAAGGAAGTCCAAATGTCACAAGTCAGTGTGCTTTTCTGTCAACAACACCTTGTTCTCCCTTTTAAAAAAAAAGTCTGTGTAGCTCTGCGGATATCGAGATGACACACACGGAAAACTAATGGCCCTAATGGAGAGTTTATTTGTTAGAAAAAGGCTGTCGTTTGTGCAAGTTCTCCTGCTTATTATCAAAGGCCAGTCCTTTTTTTAAAAGGATGCCCTCTCTTCTGAAATATACTTCCATGACATGCATTATTGATATCATGTAAAGGGATGCTAGTAGCTATAATGAGCTATATACTACCTAGGTGGCAGATAAATGATATTGGTAAACTTCAATAAAACATACAAGGCTTTGGCTCTTTGCCCTGCATCGACACGATGGATTACTCCACAGGATGTTTTGACAGCAGCACTGTAGCTCATTGATACAAACACAAATCCAACTTGTCAATACATAACTTTAAACTGAATTTAAGTCAATGCAGACTCCATTAGAGCTGCAAATAACAATAGTAGTTATTCATTTTTTATTACCAATTAATATGTCAGTCATTTCTTGCTCATTGTTTCCCAGAGCATGACACCAAATGTCTTGTTGTGTATTATCCAAAGATATTCAGTTTACTGTCACAGAGGACTAAAAGGAACCAAAAATATTCACATTAGCAAAGCTGAAATCAAAAAACTACTTTTTTTTTTATGTATGTGGCTGTGTGGTATGGAGTCAGATTTAATAATAAAAAATATTTTTTAAAAGGCAATATTGAGCATTATTTTTAAATTGCTTTCTCAAATTCTACAAGCAGCAAAAAAGGGCAAAATTTAGAATTATAAAAAAGAGGAGAAAAGACCACAGGCCAGATGAGCCTTAATGTCATGGCTCCTCCTTGTGGCAAGTACTGACCATCAACTTTGTCAGTCATATTCTCTACCCAGTTAAAGGTCTTACACAGATCACCCCCTTAATCAAAGGCCTAAAGTTAAAACAGGTGACATACAGCATGCAATCTTTATCTCTACCTGAGATTATCTGAGAGGCGAAGGTAACAGCGGACAACATGCTTCAACAGGCGAGCTGATGGTTCTTTGGAGAGCTGGAGCACCATTTTGCCCTGCAAGGAGAAAGATGAAAACGATTTTGAAAGAAGATCTCTCTCTCATGTGTCACACAGTTCAGAGAGACTCAGACTGTAAATTCTATCATATTCAGATTTTTCTCGGGGGAAACTTACAAGGATCATGGCCACATGGGAGAAACGTTCGTACGTCTGACATATATAAGCCAGCCCTGTGTCATCCAACAGGATCTTCTGCAGTATAAATGTAGCAACCTGCCAGACAAAATGAAGTGAAGAAAGGTCAAATGTTACCAGAGACTACAATTACAGTCATTTGTTGTTCAATAACTTAAGAGTTTAGATAGTTTTGGGTTGTTTGAAGTGTGGTCATAGCACACAGGAGTCCCAGCAAGGAAGCTATACAATTTACAAAACATAATTTAGCTACCAAAAAAAGCATACAGTAGTTTCTGCAAAGCTAAAATGCAATCTAGCAAACTACTGTGTTAAAACACAGAAGTCACAATAACAAACTAACCAATTAAGGTAGTGGTGGACTTGTGTCTTTTGAGTAAAGATAGAAACAGTTGTAAATGCTTCAGCTTCCTTCTGAACAGGCTGTCTGATGGTAAGGTAAAGTAGTGAAAATATTTTAAATATAGTGTACATTTACAGCAGATCTGGTCCTTTTTAACTTAAAAAAACAAAACAAAAAAAGACCTAAAACAGAATCTGCAGTTGAAGAAAATTAAAACTGATTGAAAAAAATAGGTGAACCAGTCAAGTACCGTCTTGGAAAGCTCACTCCCTGATTCCATGATGCGGAGACACAGCGGGATGATTTCAGTGGTGAGGAGGAAGTTAATCACTTCTTGCTCATCTGTTTTCACTAAGGCACCTGCGGTAAACAAACACAGACAGACCGTTTCATAAGAAAGATTTAGAGACGGTTTTGTGCAAATTACCCTCAATCAAGAAATAAAACTGTCTGAACGGGAGTAAAGGTTACCTATGACTCCGAGGCTGGTAAGTCGCAGGTACTCAAATGGCCGTGTTTTGCTCACAGTGTGCAGAAACGGGTAAAGGAAAAGAGGGATGTGAGCAGCAAGGAAGGCTGACCTGGAAAGGAAGGGACAACAACAAATCAATCAAATTCAGAGCGAATTATGTCACATGTAGTGAAAAAAAATGTCCACGATGCGTTTGATTAAGTAGCATCATCTCTCTGGAGCACTGCACAGTTGGAAGATTGCGAACATTAAAAATGTGCCAAAGTCAGTTTCAAAATCCACCACAATATTTCATTACACCGCAGTCCCCATTACCGTGTCTCTGGATGTGAGGCAACACATTGTAGAAGTGCCAAGGGCATTGCACACTCTGTTAGACTGGTGAGCTGTAAGCGTAGGTGGGTTTATAGATGGATAGATATTCACTATTTCCTAAGAAAAAGAGAATTGAGAAAAAAGAATCAGTTCAAGAGCAGATATAATGAACAGGCACATACAGCAACATGCTCCAGCGGGGGGTCATACCTGCAACAGGGCAGCAATGGTGCCACAGGAGTGCCATAGCATTGGTGCCAGGTCAGGCACAGACTCGCGTTTCTTGCTTAGCTCCAGTAAGGCATTTTCTCTGGTCTCTGGACTGGACAACTCATTGATCCATTGGTAGATCTTCTCGCGGTCTACCTGGGCCAGGGCTGTGACGTTAGTTACAGCCTGTAAAAGGAACAACAGCATGCATTGAAACATTGGATGTGCACTGTATATCAGTATGATGGCATGAGAAAGTGAATTGGGTTACCATAACAATGTAAAATACATATGTACTGAAAATGGAGTCATGTGATCGATAAAAGGTATTCATAAATATGCATGGGAGCAAACAGCGTCATCCCAGCGCCACTGCTAATGAAGTGACAGCTTACAAATGTATTTTAACATCCGGTGAAGATCCTTAAGTTTCAAAATATACCACATGTGTCAGGCTAAATTTGGGGGAAATATGAATTAAGAAATTTGAAAGACATAAAAGAATATTTATATTTGATTTGGGTGTTTAAATACTTTAAAGCTTCAGCTAAGAGTTGGAACATGATACAATATAGAGGTATATTACTGTATATGTGTTGGATGAGCTGGTTTTAGCATTACTTTAAGGAGAAACAAAAGGGGGAAGATGTTAACACGGTTGGTGCCGTACACTACGCTCTAAGATACTCACTGCTCCCGTCGCCAGCATCCTGTGAAGCTCTTTGTAGTCCCAAAGTGTTGTTAAAAACTACAATATCAGTCTGTGGTGTAGTCGGAAAACTAACGAGGCTTCAGTAAAACAAAGTTGGCTTAACTAACACACAGTAACGGAGGGCAGCTAGCCCGAGCTAGCTGCTGCTAAACGTCCTCACAAATGAAATTCAGCATGCGCGTACGTCAACATTACAAGCAACATAACTCCACTGAGATAACAGAATAACGGAATCTTAATATTCACATTTAAAGTGATCTATAACACCATGAAAACCTGCGAAACGGAGCGCCACGGATCAGATATTACAGTTAATCCAGCAGCCAGTTTTTGTTCGGCAATGGAGGCAACCTAAATACAAATAGTTGAAGTCTCGCGAGAAGTGGGTCGGGCGATCTCGGTTATCGTTTCCGTTGTAATTTTCACATTCCCGCCATCATCGCGCAGTGTTGCGAGGCGTCGTGTGTGGGTCCACTGTCAACAACATACGCACTGGGGAGCAGGTGAATGCCGGCAAAACAAACTTTCTGCCCTCGGAGGACCTACGGAAACGACACTGTGATTTAAAAGTTTCAAGACGAGCACACATCATCGACAGGTAAAGACTCGCGGCGGCGTGATCAAACTGTGACTCTGTTTTCATCACCAAATTACAATCAGCCAAATTAGCCAGTTAGCTAGCTCCCGCTAGCCCTGCTAGCCGACTTGCTAATGTCGGCCTCCTCCATCCATTCAACGTTTGTGGGTGATGGGACGACATTATCAGCATCCCGGGCACTGAGCCTGGCTGTAGTGTCACTCTGGCTGTCTCTAAGTAACTTCACCGGCTTTGCACATTCATGCGACTGTTCGTCTTGTCCGGAAAACGTCTAGAAGTAACGAGCGGTGGCCGTGATGTGTCGTGCACCTTCGCCTGTCTTGGCTGCCGCGGTACAGATTGGCCATTTAGGCTAGTTTGATGGCTAATGCAAACCTGGCTTCACGGGCTCGCAAACCGCTAGCCAGCTAACACAAGTAGCTTGAGAAAAATACACACCCCGTTCACTGCGAGTGTTTCGTCTGTTTTGTTATAACGGGCTGTTTAAAACGGGTCTCTGCTGTGTAGCCGTTGCTTGTGGTTGACTTGGAGTTTGTTGTGACTTTCAACAAGCGCTCATAGCGGGCTGGCTTGAATGCGCTAATATTATTATTTTAGCTGAGTAATTAAAACTAACAAAACTACACATCTTTTGTGGTTATAACA
This sequence comes from Nibea albiflora, assembly GCA_014281875.1. NCBI lineage: Eukaryota > Metazoa > Chordata > Actinopteri > Sciaenidae > Nibea > Nibea albiflora. Next base: position 17,421,900 of record CM024796.1, on the reverse strand, counting down.
GGCTGTGCAACAGTAGCCCCGATGACTTCTTCATCATTAATGTTCACCATTAGCCCACTTTAATGTAATCTCACCATGGAGCAGTAGTACTGATATGGTCAACGCATGGCATTTATAATCTGCTCAATGCAGACGAGACTTGGAGAACAGGCTATACATGACACACTGCTTTTGTACTGTCAAAGTAGATTTAACTTCCCTCTTGTTTAGGATTTGTCTCATCACAAGTCCCAGCCTCCAAAGTGCACCAACTGGATAGTAAGCCATGGCAACCATAATGCCCAAACTCTCCAGCGGTGGCGCTGTTAAGATCCGTTTCACCAGCCTGGACCTGGGCACCACCAGGTGGAAAGAAGGAAGCTTTGAGATCCTGGAAAAGGACAACAAGGTCAACCTCTGTCTGAGATTCAACTGTGGAGGAGCTTCTAAAACCTTCCAGGTAATGTTTAGTTTGTATTTATTCAGTCATGGGTGCTGAAACTGCTAAAAATATTCCTTTTGATGCATGTTCAGTATTTCATTGTAATATTTTGACAACCACCATTTTTTTTGGGAAGCATTTGATCAGAGCAGTCTGTTTTTTTCCTTCATTATCTAAATATCAGAAGCCTCAAGGAAAGCAGCTGATTGTGCCTGGAGAGCATCAGAAACAAACAAAACAGAAACACTGGGCATAAAAAAAAAACCCTGCTGTGTTGTACATGCGTCTTTGTTACTGTTATTAGAAACACCTGTTATTTCCTACAATGATAAATCATATATCTGTAAAACAAATACTAAAGTAGTAAATAGAAAAAAAGATTATCACAACATCTGACCACCTCCTGCTTTTGCACAGTTCATGATTACCACTGCTGTCATATGTCAGTCCTGTAAAATGGTGCTTACAGGACAAATTCAGACCATCTGAATTAGTTGTAGTTTTTGGCCACAGAAATATGAACACCTGGATCACACCAAGCAAACAGGTGAACAGTAGGGAGGTGGATTTTGCTGCTGCAGGAGTGGTTTGACATGTTTCTATGGGCAAAGTGTAAGCTGTAAAATTAAATAAAATAACATTTTTAAATTTTATTTTTAAACTGAGTGGATCAAGAAGCCTTAATTTCACATGATGCTCTGTTCAATTTTCCTTTAAAATATTGTTACACTTATTTATTATTCAAAAGTAGTAAATTGAGAAAATAATTTGAGTATAATTCTAAGTATTTAAGTAAATAAATTTGGGCATAACACTAATGGGCTGGTAACATAAGCAGGTGTAGTTATTTATATGAAAGAAATTAATTATTATTTTTTGCTCCCAGCTGAACCAGAATGTGAAGAACATCAGCCAGAATATGAACCGAATCATGCTGACTTTGAAGGACAGCAGTGTCATCATCCTGGATAAGATGCCCGTGACTTTAGCTCAGAGGACTAAAGAATACCTGGAGAAGCTGAAGCAGGGAAAGTCAGGTAACTACACCACTGCCTGTTTTAAGAACGTGCAAAACTTTGTTGATGGTTTAAAGCACGATGAGGTAAACAATGGCAACCAAGTTAACGCAGTTGTTATTTGTGACGGTTACAGTGATCTTGAAACTGTCATAGCTTATCCACTGATGAGTTCATGTTTTTAGCTTCAGCCTTGCATTTCTAAGTTATTGTCAAACTGTTATGGATTTGCACAATTTCAGGACAGCCTTTCTCGTATACGCGAGCTCTTTATGTGCTGTGAGCACTGATACATTCCAAACGTGCATTTCTTAAATTCCAGCAGATGACAGTCACAACTCTAACAACTGCCATTGTTACCTGTTTTTGGCTCATGTCATGTGAAAATTGTTGGTGAATTTAAAGCTTAACTGAAATTTTTGCATACATATCTACTTTGTAAATCACTCCTCCACCTATATTCTCTTCATCCTTTCGGTTTCTATGGAGAACATAGCTCGAGTTTTCATTTATTTTATGGAATACTGTGCGTAGACAGATCTTGTTTCGATACAGCCAATCAGAACTCGGCATAAAGCAGCGTCATCAGCGTTCCGTCATAGACGGAGCAAATGGTTACACTGACAGCAGTCCGCTTCACAACACAAGTGACAGAACAACAAACCACAAACAAACCACTTTCTGTGAAAATCTCCTTATCTACCGCACATTCATGTTTGTGAGTTAGATAAGGAGATTTCTGCAAAAATCTGCAGCGAATGAATACTAGTTTCCATCCACCGCCATGATGTGAGGATAGTAGATGGTTCACAAGATAAGCAGTAGGTGGCACTAGTAAAAGCAGAAATGGCCGATCAGTCATGTGACTTAAATATAGGCTACCTCAGAACTAACTTGAGTGTTTCTGTCTCCCATTAAGATCACCAACTCTTCGTCATAAACGACAAAAATCACCTCAAACTACCATCATACCATAACATACCATCATGCCATTGATTGAGGACACGTTTTATAATTTTGCCATTTCCATTGAACTTTTCCAGTGCGGTACTGTAAAATTCACATCAACATGGTCCACCTTTCTTCTTATAATGAAAAACTGTTAATGATATGTTTTTTAAAAGCACAAACAAACAGTGGCTTCAGTTGGACCTAAACATAACCTTACATAAAAATGGCCACATTAAGGAGGCACGTGACAACATGTCCTTCTAAGTTTATTTCTGTGCTGTGTTGTGTTTTCTGATGTTGCCAGTTTGTCCTGTCCCTTTTCCTCTTGATACTGTGTAGTCGCCTTCCATTTTGATACTGTTTCTTAAACAACACGGGACAGTCTAAAGATAACGGTAGGCCGTGCATTGAAGCTCTCTCTGCTTATCTAGCACCAGTTTGTCAAAACCATTTGACCCTCCTATAGTTACAAAAGAATGAGAAATAATTTGGCTTTATAACGAGTTACATGCCAACATGTATTCAGTATTGGGGGGGGGGGAACTCAAGCAGTTCAAAGACACAGCTGACAGTCAATACAGGTTTTCTATGGAAATGAGTATTTACTTTATTCACTTAACATTTATTTTTTAATTTTGCAGTTTTAAAATCCTCCCATGGAAGTGCAAACTTCAGTGTACTCGGGAACCGCTCTGTGAAAAATGAGACCAGTCCGTCGGGGGAGAGACAGGTGAGCAAGAGCACACATTTTTATGTTGAAAATATTTAGACAAGCTCACGTCTTACTTTAATACCCTCGGACTCCTAACATCTTCCAGACAACACAGAGGCGGCAGAGTGCAGAAGGCCGGGAGGACACAACACCAAGGAAGCCTCTGGGCAGCCCGAGCAGAGCTGCGTCCACTCCCACTCGCACTGGACTCTCTGAGAATAGGTATGATAGAAATTCATGTTGCTGTTGTCACGTACACAGTTTGATCATTTACAAGGTGACCCGTGGTGATGATGCTTGACATCATTATCCTGATCACAACAACAGGCCCGTGGCCTGCATTTTTTTGTGCCAATCTTCGTGAATGTGACTGCCCTCCTAAAGGACTTTGACACCTGTCTTTTCTAGACAAGTTCTGCTTTTGTCTTTCTCTCTCTTTGATGTGAATGTTCCTTGTCACTGTTTTTCCAGGAGCGAGAAGAGAAAAAGACTCCTTAACTCTGAAAGTGACCTGACTGAGGATTATCCCAAGGAAAATGACTCCTCAAGGTAAAAGCAACACGCCTCACTGCCCGGACTGGACTGTAGTGGTACTGAGTACACATGGAATGACCTGACGTCTGTAACCCTTTGCCACCTCCTTTGTTTTCTTAGCAACAACAAAGCTACTTCGGATCCATCCAGGAAGTTTCTGCTGAGTTGCAAAGATAAGCTGAAGCAGGCAGAGGAGAACAGAAGCTCGGGTAAATTTCTACACACCAAACTCAGGAACACCACCTGTATACTGCTGGTTATGTATTCAGCTACTTAGTAGAGTTCATCTTTAGTTTACCTCCTTACCTGCATAACTTTTAGAGCACTTTTTGTAATTGCTTTGTGAAAATGTAAAGACAATAAATTTCAGACCTAAAACAGACTCACCACGTTTCCTCCCTTTACCCTCAGCTCCACTGGGTTCATCTCCTCTTCAGCCAACGTCATTCTACGGCAGCCGATCTGTGACTAAAGACTACAGCCAGAGTCACTCTTTCCTGGACAGGTGAGCTTCTTCAGTGGTGCAGTGTTATCTGCCTTTCTGTACGAGGACACTCGTGTCATGCTGAGGCCAGTGATTCACAACTCTCTCTCTCTCCCCCCCCCCCCTCAGGCCATCCAGCACAGCACAGACCACCACAGTCAAGAGAAGCCTCATGCTGCCCAATCACTCCACTCCCTTCAAGAAGGTACGCCCATCTCTGGACTACGGTGGCTGGAACAAGCAGAGGCCTTCAACCCTGGCCCAGCCTCAGCCCCCACTGCAAGGGTAAGAATAAGCCAGATGGGTTCCACTACATGTGAGCATAAGCAGTCAGTGTATGTGAAGAGAAGCTGGACTGCATTTATTTTGGATATTGCGAAGCCAACAGACTTTTCAAGGCCTTAGATGGTATCCTCTTTGTGTTATCCATTGTATAAATCCTTTCATTCCTATATTGCAGATTTTCCAACTTGGGCAACACTTGCTATATGAACGCCATCCTGCAGTCTCTCTTCAGCCTCCCCTCCTTCTCTAATGACATGCTGAGGCAGAGCATCCCCTGGAAGAAAGTGCCCATCAACGCATTGCTCAGGTACTGTATTAAACTCTGTAGAGTGTGATTCATGATGTCCCCGTGGACCCCTATTTTCAAAACCCACTTAAAAGTGCTTGAAGCTGTTTTATGACACTTTAAAAATAATATTATGTTTTAATTATTATTCTGTGATCTATCTTCACTGTCTACAGGCGTTTTGCTCACCTTATGGTCAAGAAGGATGTGGGCTGTCCAGAGACTAAAAAGGACCTCTTAAGGAAAGTGAAGAGTGCCATCTCCTCCACAGCTGAGCGTTTCTCTGGAAACATGCAGAATGTAAGATCTCCCTATAGAAGTTATGGTCTGCCGATATTTATAAAAAATAACTTAATAGATCCAATTTTGTGTAGCTGTTACTAACTGCATACTATAAGATATTTACTTGTTCGTTAAGCTTGTAGTGCAAACATGGAAAAAGTACTGACAAAGGTCAAACAGAGAACAAATCTAATAATCAAAAGAATGTATTTATAATCCACCTGCACTTAACTCTCCTCTCATGTTTAATTATTGTGCTCAGTTAAGTCCAATGTGTGTCACATTGTTGACCAGGATGCTCATGAGTTCCTGAGCCAGTGCCTGGACCAGTTAAAGGACGACGTGGAGAAAATGAACAAGAGCTGGACGAACGAAGCCGCAGCCTCCTCGTCGTTCCCCGTGGGTTGTGAGAATGGCCAGGAGGCAACGGCAGCCGCAGCGGCGGCCAAGACAGAGCCTGGTGAAGAGGTGGACACCACCCGCATCTACACCTGCCCTGTGGCGGTCAACATGGAATTTGAGGTGCAGCACACCATCATCTGCAAAGGGTGAGGCCTGTCTTCTGCTCGATCGTCTGAATTTATGCGTGCAGTGACGTGTTGGTCAAAACTGTTCATGGCTCTTTAGAATATAAGTGGCATGCGATACCTTCATTTTGTTTACAGCTGCGGCGAGGTGGTGACCAAGCGAGAGCAGTTCAATGACTTGTCCATCGACCTACCACGCAGAAAGAAAACCCTCCCGCTTCGCTCTATTCAGGATTCTCTGGATCTTTTTTTCAGGGTTAGTGTTTTGCTTACATCCTCACATGACACAAAGGAGCCTCAAACATACTGTTTGAATATGAAATGATGTGTTACTTCTTCTTTTTTTTTTTTCTTTTTTTTTGCAGATGGAGGAAATTGAATACTCGTGTGAAAAGTGCAACGGGAAAGCAGCGACTGTTACGCACAAATTTAGTAAACTGCCCAGGTACCTACGCAAACTAGTGAAATGCACCATGAGTAGTTGTCACACTCACTGTCAAATACTTGTTTCAGACTACAGCAGAAGCTTAAGTAGTAGCTACTCGGCCAATACTAGAAGTGGCACTTCCTGTAAGTACTCCAAGTGATTTCTCATGGATCTGTCTTTCCCCGCAGAGTGCTCATCCTACACCTGAAACGGTACAGCTTTAACGCTCAGCTGTCTATGAACAGCAAGCTGGGGCAGCAGGTGGTGATTCCCCGATACCTGACCCTGCTTTCCCACTGCACGGACTCCACACGATCCCCGATTAGCCTTGGCTGGAGTTCTCAAGCCTCCATGTAAGACATTCAAAACACCCCTCAATAAAATGCATGAAAAATAACTTCACACTGGGCAACTACATCCAGATCCCAGTTTTTTTAGTTGACCGTTAGTATCAGTCAGATTGTTGCATGGAGTGCAAATAATGTGGCCTGTAAATGTTTTTTTGTTGTTCTCAAAGGTCCCGAACACTCAAAACATCCCAGTTGGTCAACTCCTCCACAGCACCTCTCCGGTAAGTTCTGCAGGACGTTTTCCATAATTATGTTAAGCAGGACAAAGTAGTGGGCTAAGTGAAATTTTCACTGGACAAGCTCTGAGCTCTGAAGCGATGCATCTTGGTTTGTGCTCAGCCTCCTTTTGATTAAAATGTGTGTTTTTAATCTGTCATATCGCGTGACAAAAAGGACTTAAAAATACAATCATGGAATGTATGACTGTGTGTAGAAGGATCGGAGGGAAAGTGGCCAACTCGAGTTGCACCTCAATCCTCCTGGACTCTGACTGTGAAGAAGAGCCTACCAGAAAGGTGAACGCGAGCCGCAAGAGACGACTCAGCAGCTGTCTTCAAGACGACGACGACCGTCCAGAAGAGGTGAGCGTTTGCTGACAGACACATGACGACAATTATGATTCGCCATTGAAGAGGAATTATGATTCAACCTCTTTTTTTTTGTGTGTGTTGCTGTTTTGACACGGTTTTCTGTGTTTTCAGAGGAGAGCAACAATAGATTCAGCAGACTTCAGTGGCATAAATGATGATGAAATGCTGGCCGCCGTGCTGGAGATGAGTCGACAAGAGGCCGGGCTCTCAGCACCACCGCCTCTGGAGGATGAGCCAACAAGCAGCCCTGACACAGGCTTTGGGGACACGGATGCCCACGACCTGGCCTATCATACAGATCTGCTGGAAACGGACACCAAACAGCCTGCAGGTAGGCCAACAACGCGAGGCTACGACAGTCAGGAGATGGAGATTGCACTGACGGATCATAGTTGAGCTGCTTGAAATCAGTGTGGCTACGTTGCATAAAGATGAGTACACTATTATTTAAGTGTCAAATTAACCGACTTGTGTATGTGTTAAACTTGTGTAGATGTGCTGGATTCCCTGGACCTGACCATGGATGAGAACAAGGAGAACCAGACTCCAGAGAGTGTGCAGCAGCAGGGAGAACTGGACTGGGTCCAGCAGTACAGTCTGGATCAGGAGAGGGAAGAACAGGAGCTACAGCAGGCTCTGGCTCAGAGCCTCCAGGAGCATGTAAGATTAAAGGCCATGTGACACGTCTGTACACAGACTGTACAGCTGAGCTCCGTAATGCTATGAAACAATTACCTGTGTGAAATATGCGGACTAAAAGGAATGTCTCCCCTTCATCCCATGCAGGAGGCCCAAGAGATGAGAGAGGATGATGATCTGAAGAGGGCCACTGAGCTCAGTTTGCAAGGTATGAACTCAGATTGGAAATTCTGTGTAGTTTCTTCTCATTGTTCACTTTCCTTTTTACACCAGCATCAGTACCACACAAACATTTTCACGTATCTGCTCAGAGTTCATAATGACACAGCTTAATCAGACTCGCCGTGCTTCTAAAAATGCATGACCTGTATCGATGTCTCCTTCTCACCCAACAGAGTTTAACAACTCTCTGCCTGAGCTGCTGTGCTCGGATGACGATTCTGGCAACGAGGACGTGCTGGACATGGAGTACACCGAGGCAGAGGCCGAGAACCTGAAGAGGAATGCTGAGGTACTCAACACTGCTGCCACGCAACGTCTGATTTAAAACAAGCAGAACAATATATGAGTAAAATTCAAGCGCAACTATTGTGTACTGCAAACATGCTGAAGTCAAAGAAGTTATGATGGACACTGAACCACTGTGACTCATAGTAACCTGTGTATGAACATTGTAATCCACAGAGCGGAGACTTGGCCAACTCTTTCAGACTCATAAGTGTGGTGAGTCACATCGGGAGCAGCTCCTCCTCCGGTGAGCACTCGCGTGTCTGTCTGCAGTGCAGATGAATCCTGTGTCAGAGCATGCATGGAAACGCTTTGTTAAATTTATAAAACAAGTCATTTGAGCTGTTAGACTGACGGTGTGCATTAAAACCTGAGCAATAAGTGCCCGTGTGTTAGGAGTCTCAATGGCTGTGACGTGACATGACGGGTTACGTCATATGTTGCCTGAAATGATATTCAAACCGTGGTACAGCTTATGCACTTTAAAAAGTATTACCACATTAACACACAAGTCGTTTGATAAGCTGAAAGTCTGTCATCCCTTGCTGCTGCACAACATTTAGCCTGCTACTGGAAGCACCTGCTACTCTTGACTGACATCCTGCACATCACCTGCCCTCACTTGAGTGTCCACAAACAAACTTTTTTTTAATTTTCCACCCAAGGCCACTACATCAGTGACGTGTACGACATGAAGAAGCAGTCATGGCTGACCTACAACGACCTGGATGTGTCGCGCACGCAGGAAGCAGCTGTCCAGCGAGACCGTGACCGCAGCGGATACATCTTCTTCTACATGCACAAGTGAGTCATGTGACTGGATCTCGCCTCCACATTCCAGCTTCACCTCTGACATGGTCACTGTTCAAAATGTTACCTTTCATAAATTTAGTGTAAATATTATTGAAGCAGTTTTCAAACCTCTTGTATTGGCTACCAAAATTAAATGTTGACAGGTAAGATGCACTTCAGACAGAGTGGCCACTTGTACAATGATGTCACAATTATTATTTTTTTACAAATGTTCGCTGTTCAGAGTTTCTCCAAAATTTCTCCTCACTCAGCAACTCACTCAACACATTTTTCAACGGTGTAGGAAGTAATATTGCGGTCTCAAATTCAGTCATTAAACAGCCTTTTCCAAATATGTGCGGCTTATCTTGTCAGCTAGAAGAAGCTAATTTAGCCACATTACAGTGAGCCGAATAGAAATCAGATGGTGGTTTATTTACAGGACGTTCATTGAGTAGTCGGTCCTTCAATGTGGCCGGCGGCGTATTAGTGTTTAGACTCAAAATGATGTGGTCAGATGTGTCCCAGACCACCACACCAAGTGGTTTAACTGGCATGATCACAGTGCATCTTGGTGGTTGTTTTATTATTGCACTTGGCCGTTTTCCATGTCATTGTGTGTTGCATACATTGTGAAATCTTTAAGCTGTATTGAACTACTTTGGCCACTTCAGTCAGTAGTGAGACATTGACATGGTTTCTTGCGTGTCTTCAGGGATGTGTTTGAGCAGCTGTCTGAAATGGAGAGATCTGGAGCCAGCACCACTTCAGAGGCAGGAAGGAACGTCCTGCAGCCCCTCTGAGTGCTCCTGGGAAAACCTTGGGACAGCCACCCACACATCCTCAGCTGAACCCTGCTAGACGGAGCTCTCCTCTGAACAGCCTTGAGTACTACTGATTGCCGTCCTCCTTTGGTCGTCTTCAGGCACTTGTTTTCCTCCACAAATTACTAAATGGCCTGCTAAATTAGCACCTGTCAAAGCCAACACAGGAGCAAAACTGTTGAGACTCTTTTAAGATACCAGAAATGCAGTTAAATGTTCAGTGGATCAAAATTTGCCTCCATGTTTTTGGGGCTGGAGTTTTTCTTTGCTTTGATTTTTATCAAACAACTGTTTTGTAAAGTTTCTTTTTTTTTTCTTTGTTTCTTGATACCTTTCTTTAAACTTTAATGCCGTTCGTTCAGACTTTCACTTACAAGCATCTATCGGACACCAGATGCTACTGGTGCTCCATGAATTGTATGTTTGCAGACCCTTTATTTCCCATATAAACTAAATAAAGATATATTCTATGTTGGAGTATAAGCTATTATAGATTTAGAGGGTTGTTGTATTTAGCGGGTACATTTGGTGCAATATTTATGTTCTGGCACAAACTGGCCAATTCAAATCAGCTTTCTATCACAGAGTGTGTGGATGTTTGCCCAGTTGCTTTTTGTGCTTGACTAATTTGTGTGTGGTTGTCTCCATATTATAGATTTGAAAGAAAAAAAAATCCGCAAGTTCAGTAATAACAGAGCCTTTTTTGTTTTTTTACTGAGCTTTTCTCGGTAAAGCCTACTTCATTCTTTTTGGGTTTTGACCTTGTGCCTCCCGAGAAAACTTTTATAAATATGTACACAAGCTTTACTTTGAATGTTGCACAACCTTGTTTTTAAATGTTTGTCCACGATGTGTAAGTCAGATTTTCCTTTATAAAAAGCCAAGATTTTCTATTTATTGCAGCATAGGGTTGATTTTTCTGTTGATTTAACCCATCGCGATACGCCACGGCAAATAGAAGTTACTACTAGATCACCAGGGAAGCTAGCTATAGTGTCTTTTATGTCACCATCTTTAAGGCCAGTAAACAGTACTTAACACCTCTTTAGACCTCTGCTAACGCGGTTCGACTAGTTCCTATCAAGCGTGCTTGCTTATAGAATGGAGAAAAAGGAAGTATTTTGTTATTCCTGTATCGGTTTCAATACTGGAAACTGGTTGTACAGCTCTTTTTTTTTCCTCGTTACCACTGTAAAAATTTCAGTTCAACATAGAAACATGGCCTCTGCTGGACCACACCAAATTATTTCAACTTCCCACACAACCGTTACGAGCATTACATATTTCATTATAAACCTTTGAGCATCAGTATGTACTTGACGATGTTCTTCAGTTGGGTTTTCGGGAGGTGAGCATTGTTAGCTGACTCCTGTAGGTACAGTATTGTCACACCGTGAATTATGACATGCAGATAAATGTTACTCAGAAATCGGTTCTGTTTGTTCTTATGTCTGCTTGGATTTACATTTCTGAAACGTTGCGCTTTCCTGAACATCCTGTCCCAAATGCAGTGTAAAGAGGGTATAATGTATTTGTGAAGTAAAAATGAACAGCTTTTTCTACCCTTCATACACGACTGACTCTTCCTAAAGCAGATTTTAATAAAATATTACAGTGAAAGTGCACTGACTTCCTTAATTTGATGTTAACAACACACACATCCAGTATTTGAAAATCCACAATCAAAGTCTTGCATGTTTAGTGTCAGGTGGTATAAGTCCTTACAAACAGTAGCTGCAAATTGTGGAGAAGACCGCATTTGGTGTACACTCGTTCATGAATGAGGTAACGAATAAAACCATTTTATTCAAGTAGCAGTCCACCCGGTTACACGAACAACAATAACAAGCACCATAGTGCAACTGGGAAGTCAACAGGTGGCCTGTCGCTGTCACCTATTTTGAGTGCATCTCTTCGTCAGGGGCTCCAGATGTCTCCCTGTCAGTCTGTTGTACTCGCTGAGAATGTAGCTTTCCCTCTGCAGCATCTGAAAACAAAGTTGAACTCTCAATTGTGTTTTACAGTGTGACACAGGGAGCACGTTCACATTTCAATTAGTTTGTGGTTCACAAGATACAAAACAAAGCCAATGGTTTATGGAAGTAGTCTTCCCCCCTTTTCTGTTCCAAATTCACTACCAGCAAAATCTAGTCATGCTTATTTTGTTGTTTGTTGCTCTTTCTCAAAACCGTTCTCATTACTCTGAATGAGCCACAGTTATGGGCAGTTACACGCTTACTGTAATACTGAAGTAAAAACTATTTAACCAGGATTTTCAATACTGTTCATCGTTTTCTCAATGAATTAGTTCGGCCCATTCAATGTCAGACAAATTGTGGAAAATGTTGATCAGTGTATTCCCAAATCCAAAGGGGACTTTAAATAAATGTGGACATGAAAACCAAAACTATCTGCACACATACCAGTGGGAGACAAGTGAGAAAATGTTGACTTGTAAATTGGTTGAACTGACTCTTTAAAAGTGTTCTGCACATTCTTTCATCAAGCATCAATCTCCATACAAACCTCAGTCCATTCCTCCTCTGTCTCATGTCTGTAGCCCAGCAGGTGACAGATACCGTGTGCAGTGATCACCTGAAACATGAGGCGAAAGAGGAACAGTTGATGCGTCGCGCAGCCACTGCAAATGTTACTGCAAAACGATGACAGGATGGTGGAAATCATAGTTTAAGACTTCAGTTACTGTAAGAGATGTGCAGTGCTGCGGGTACTCACAGTGAGGGCTCCGTGCAGATCTAAGGACTCCTCCTGACACTGCTTCATCACAAACTCCACCCCCAAGAAGATGTCCCCAAGGTTCAGCTCATCTCTTTGGAGCGGGCAAGGCAGCTTACCGGGTCGCAGGTCCTAAAGACACAGAAGCATCGTCTCAATAGATGACTCGTGGTCAACACATGATTTCTTGCTACATGAAGACTATGCGAATGCACGGGGCCCTGCAGCCACCAGGGGGCCTCTGTATATTTTGGGAGAATTAAAAGTACTTGTCAATACATGTAGCCAGGCAAACCCCTTCATTTGTTGTGTAACGTGCACAGCTTTTTTATAGGTTACAAGCAAAACTAAGCCACTATGATAGGGAAGCTGTGACTTGTGTTTGTCTGCCGACAGGTGTGACAGGATGAATTTCTGCTGATCTTGTGCAGTGGCCTCAAACTTTTATAAGTTATACAGGCCACAATCTAGAAACAGATCCAAAAGAGTACAAGTGTTACATGTAAATGTTTCTTATACTACCTGAAACATCAGCATTGTTTTTTATTGTTTGCACAATGTACATTAATATGGATGCTGGTCTATTGTATTTTTTATTCATTTAGGTAAGTTTGGTTAATTTTCCCTACTGTTTTGGATTGGTATTAATGTACTCCAGCCTGTTTACCTCTTAAAAACAGACTGATCGCCACAGATCACCTCCAGAGTTTGACTAAATAGAGGCCCCCACATAGCATCTTGCATAGGGCCCCCAAACAGCTAGACACGGCCCTGCAACCCGGGACAGTCCACGCTCCTCCGCGAACAGGTGCATTGTCATATGTCGGCATGTATTTACCTCGTAGAATGGAAACGAGAGGACGTCCGTAGGCACATTTTTCTTCCTGTATATATTGTTAATTTGCTGAATCCTGTTGTTGTCCACGCAGATGATGCCCAGGTCAAATTTATGGACGCCCAGTATGTGCCTCAGCGTGTCCACGTCCTTGCGCAGCCTGGCGCGGCGAAGAGGCACCACCTTCTGGAGGTTTCGCAGCACTACTCCCATTTTAAAACGCGGCGTAAAAAGAGAAAACGACTATCAAAACAATACTGAGACATAAGTGAGAGTAAAAAAAAAAAAAAACAACGCAAGGCGACGACGGTTAGTCACGATAACGACGTGGCGGAACGTTCACAAGAACGGTTAGTCCGCTTTACGTTGGTCGCGAGCGATGTTAGCCATTCCGGGCAGGCAGGATTCAAGGTGACGCGTCCCACCGGCGGAATAAACATGTAGTTCCTCCGTCAACGTCCTGTATAAGCTTTCTCCTGGCGGTGTCGATATTAAAATGTGGTTGCGGGAAATTCAGCATATTCTGGCGTTTACATAAATAAAGTCGCGTGTTCGTTTGAAACCCCCATTCAGGCAACAGAACGGTCGCAACGTTGACAAACCGCGGAACGGACTTTAGCAATCGTCGGACCGGATATCACCGGAACCGGATGTGGGGAAATGTGTTTGAACTTAGTTAGCAGAAGAAGTCAACACAGCAGGCGCAGACGCTGTAAAAGGTGAGATTTATTTCTTGTGTCGAAGTTGTATGATTTTGCACTATTTCCCTGAGGGCTACCGCTGCGTCGGAACTGACAGCTTTATAGGCAACGAAGCTCCGCTAAGTTAACTTTAACCGCGTTTGTGTTGTTAGCTCATGCTAACATGCCGCTCAGTACCCCTCCTTCATCAGTTTGTGTTGTTTTTTTACGTGACAGGATGTTACACCGTAAACCTCTGTGAGACGTGAACTGTGGAGCAGATTTCTCTGGATGAGCGACGTTTTCTTCTCACGAATAACCGGAGGACACCGAACATAGCGGCTCATATTCGCACCATGAATCCCTCCAATCCGTTTGGCAGTCCGCAAGGCGGAGCTTTCCAAGCTCCGAGCAACACTCTGAAGACTGGTTTGTTCCAGTCTTTTGGACAACAAAGTTCTAGCAATCAGCCCCAAACTATGGGTTTTTATGCAACCTCAGCGTTTGGACAACCATCTGTCTTAAATCAGGCCCCAACACCTCAAGGAAATACCCTCTTTGGTCAGGCTCCTGCCTTCGGACAGGCGTCTGCACAGCCCCCCTCGCAGCCCACAGTAAGCCAAGCTCCAGCGTTTGGGCAGCCGTCATTAGGAATGAGTAACTCAGGCTTTGGTAGTACCACTGCTCCGGCTTTTGGGCAGGCAAGTGGACCAAACCAGAGTTCAGGTTTTGGGCAGACACCAGCGTTCGGGCAGCCTTCTGCATTTGGGCAGGCTTCGGGATTCAGCCAGCAGACCTCGGGATTTAGCAAGCAGCCAACAGGGTTTTCCCAACAGCCTACTGGGTTTGGAAACTCCCAGATGGCTTCCACATCCACTACTGCCTTAGGACAACCCCAGCCACTGGGTTTTGGGCAAACTGTGTTTGGACAGCCGTCATCTACCAGCGTCACCACCAGTGTGTTTGGCACAGCACAGAGTGTGACCCAGAGCAGAGGCTTCGGACCATCCAAGTTCAGTTTCAAGCCGTCCAATGAGGCATTGTTCAAACCCATTTTCAATGCCAGCCCTGAACCCACCAACCCTCAAACTACTTCAATGTCCAGCTCACCTTTTGGGAGCAGTGGGTCCCAGCCGAGCACCAATACCATCAGTGGCAGCACCACCACCGCCACTGCTGGCTTCCCCGTGTCAACTGGAGCTACTGTCTGGCCCGCTGGGCTTCAGCTTCTCACAGCCAGCTGCAGCGCCCTCTATCTCTGCCCAAAGCAATCCGCTAACAACTGGCAGTAGCAGCGGTCCCTCCAACACTTTGCAGTTCACCTTTTCCCAGCCTGCCGCCCCCTCCAGCTCTAGCACTCAAGCATCCACTACGCAGCCCACCACCCCATCATCTTTCAGTTTCGCAGCAAAAGCCCCCCTGCCCCAGGCAGCACCCCTTTTTGGAGGGACCGGTTTTGCTCAGCCCTCAGCATTTGGAGACGCCAAATCAGAAACCAGTACAGATGAGAAAGGGAGCCTAGGGGACACAAATGTATTTGCAAGATTGAGTAAAGGCACCAAGCGCAAGGACGATCTAGCTGTCCCCAGCACTGGCCCAGAGAATCCTGCCCTAGAAGAGGATGTTTCAGCAGACTCGGATTCACCAAGACACCCCTCAAAGAGGCCCCTAATGAGGTCCCGCGCACCAGGAGGCTTATTCGGTAGGGCACTGCTTGGTCTTCGCAAAGATGTGGGCCCGGCGAGGCGCGAGGCCACACAGCAAGCATCAACATGGGAGGAGGCGGAGACAGAGACGGAGAGGGAAGAAGTTCAAGATCAGAGTGATGACCTACCTGCTACCCCACCCGAGCGAGCGCTGACCAGAGATGTGCTGGAAAAAGCTGAAGAGTCAGGTGAGATGTAAAATTCGTACAAACTGTGTGATATGTCACTGCTTTGAAACCAGTTTAATATTTGAATCATTTTCTTGTTTGACTGAACCTGTTAGCAAACAGTGGAGTCATGGATCTAAATCTCATAATTACTCATTTTATTGTGGTCTTCACTATGTCTGTCTTCTTTGGTTTCTTTGGTTCTTTGCGGGTAGCGAATGGTGGGTTTATCATTTAATACAGCTGCCTAAGGCATCTGGAAACAACACTGATGTGAGCTGTAAACAATAAGCTTAGAGTGAGAAGTGTGAGTTGGATCCATCAGACCAAACTGATCCACGGTCAGCCTGAAACTGAGGCTGTCCAGGTGGACAGGACAAGTACTCTACCTGTTGTGTTCTAGCTTTGTTTATCTCATGAACCCGGCTTCTAAATTTGTGTCTGGCTCACAATTTGCGCTGCGAAATAGTGACACAAAGAAGTTTTGTGGGTTTGTGTCCAGTGGTTGGAGAGAGAAAGCAGGCATTGGTTAAGAGACATAGACGGTGAATGAGAGTGAGGGAGCGCTGGTTGATCAGTGTTTAAAAACAAAAAAAAGTTCAAAGTTATTTCCTGATTGTTTCACACTAACCATGTCCTGTCCATTGTTTGAAATGTAAGACAAGCTTTGCAAAAAAATAGGAATTCATTTGATTCTATAGATTGAAAATTGCATTGAAAAGACAAGAAACTAATAAGAGAATATTGGATTGCATTGTTAGAACATATTCATCTTGCTACCTATTACCCCTCCTCCCTCCAGACTCAGCAAAAGTACGAGACCCGAATCTTGAAACCACCACCCCTGTGAAGCGTGGCGTACGCAGGGAGAGCTCAGAGAGCCTGAGCGGCATGTCTCCCAGCGACTGCACCACCATCCACTGCAGGAATGTTCCTCCCGCCCTCAACAAGAAGGACGTGCTCGAGAAGCACTTTGGTTGTTTCGGCAAAGTCCGTAAGGTCATCTGCCGGCCTGCCAAGAACCTGGCCACAGTACACTTTGATGACCACGTGAGTTAACTTCATGCTACTTAAAGCCATTAAAGCACCAAAACTAACTGATACATGATACATTTTTTTAAAAACGCGTGGGGGGGGAAAACTGTGCTCAGTTTAACACGAGGAACAACTGCACAAGCTAAATCACAGTATTAATTTGCGTCCTCTCACTGTTTACTGTTCTCTTTTTCAGGCATCAGCTGTTAAGGCAAAGAAGAAAGGCAAACTCCTGCACAGACACGAGCTCCTTCTCTTGTGGCAGAGAAAGAAGCAGAGTAAATGCAACACATTTCACTTAATTTAGAAACAATTGCTAGTACCCAACAGTCACAGTTGGTTTGTCATTTAATCGACTGAAAGAAAATGAATCCCAAAGTTATTCTGACATGTTCTGATTCCGGTTTCTTGAATGTGAGAAAGATTTGCTGCCTGTCTTTCTCATTTCTGATAGTAAATCTTGGGGTTTGACTGTTGGTTGGACAAAAGAAGTCATTTGAAGAGGCCACCTTGGGATTTCAAAATGTTATCATATTTTATAGACTAATAGATTCAGCAGCTCTAATATAAATGAAAACATTGATTCATATTGATCTAAAGAGGCACATTTTCTTTAATTCCTCGCAGAGTCACTATATTGATTGATGTTGAGTTGTTTTTGTTTTGTGTGTTAGGTCCGGGTGACAAAGGGAGAAAACCTTCTGCAGAAACGGAGGAGGCAGTGGAAGAAAGTCAGGAGGACACCGAGTCTAAGGCTCCTTCCTCCCCACTCAGAAGACCTGCACCCAGAGCTCCTGCACTCAGCAGCATGGTGTCTTTCAGCCGCAGGTAACACATGCACCTCTTGGTTGCAGTGGCTTTACCTAACAGGCCTGGACCTAAACATACACCCTAAAAATAGCTGGAGTTGTTGCAGCGCTGTGACTATCATACATGTGTCTTTTCATGCATCAGCTCTCCGGTGAAGAAATCGCCATTGGCCAAGTCTCTGCAGTTTGACGCTGAACCCCAGAAAGAGAGCAGCACAGAGGCCCAGAGCTCAGAGCGAGCAGTCCCCTCTTCCCTCCTCCACCTTATTGGCCAGGTGGCTGACACCGCTGAGGAAAAATACCGCCTCCTGGAGCAGAGAGACAAGATCCTGCGTCAAGGTTACTGTCACACCAATCTGTTGCAGCCATTATAACGCTTAAAACGCAAGACACTCTAACTCTATGTTATATATTAACACACAGGTCGGCCCAAGAGGACGGACCTGGACATGTCCAAGGTGTTTGTGGGAACGTGTCCTGACATGTGTCCAGAGAAGGAGAGGTTCATGAGGGAAACGAGGAAACAGCTGAGCATGTTCGAAGTCTTGCCAGATACGGAGACGGTAATGTCTTTTTTAAAGCTTGTGTTCTATATTCACACTGAGAATATATGCTTTCTTTTCAGCAGAGACAATGTTGTAAATAAATGTCCATTTCACATAGCTTTGTTTCATCTATTGGTTGCATATTTAAACGTTTGTAGAATAAGATCACATTGTAGGTATGTCTGCTAACCAAACTGTCGCCACTGTCTAGGTGGATCACAAAGCAGCCATCAAGGAGTACAGCCGCTCATCAGCCGACCAGGAGGAGCCCTTGCCCTACGAGTTGCGACCCCTGCCTGTGCTCAGCATGACCATGGACTATCTGGTGACACAGATCATGGACCAGGGCCACGACAACTACCGGGAATGGTATGACTTTGTCTGGAACAGGACCCGTGGAATCCGCAAGGTGGGTTGCCCTCCTCAACTCATCGGGGTTTAAGCTATGATACACTCAGCATACACTCACGGACTCAATCATAAGCAGGCCTGAGCAGTCAGTCATGATGTTAAACCTCCTTTTTATACCATCAGATAACTCCATAAAAATGGACAGATGGAAAAACATACTGTACCTAAAATATAACAAACCATCTTTAGGAAGTCTCCTCACAAACATGAAGGGCCTTATAGTATGCTTTACCTGTATTGCAACCAGCCACCAGGGGGCAAGTATGCTCAATTTTGCTATCAACTCTTTACACACAACTATCTGAACTGTGTCCTTTCTTTTAACACACTTTCTGGGTTACATCATGGCACACGTCTTGTAGACTGATTTCAAATCCCAGCCTTTCCTCTGTCTTACCCACAGGACATTACCCAGCAGCACCTGTGCTGCCCAGACACGGTGTCGCTGATTGAAAAGTGCACGCGTTTCCACGTGCACTGCGCCCACCACCTGTGCGAGGAACACATCTCATCATTTGACGCCAAGATCAACAACGAGAACATGACAAAGTGCCTCCAGAGTCTGAAAGAAATGTACCAGGACCTGGCTACGCGTCAAACCTACTGTCCCCGGGAGGCAGAGTTCCGTCAATACAGCGTGCTGCTGAGACTCAATGATGGCGACATTCTACGGTCGGTCCAATGAGACACACAAACATAGATTAAATACGTTCAATGTTATTGATGCGTTGAGCACTTCACCTTCAGCTGTTCTGTACCGTAAACATATACTCACCTGTCCATGCAGTGAGGTGCAGCAATTCCGTGACGAAGTGCGCAATTCCCCTGAGGTGAAGTTTGCAGTGCAAGCGTTCACTGCAGTCAACAGCAACAACTTTGTGCGCTTCTTCAAGCTGGTGAAAGGAGCCTCGTACCTCTCCAGCTGCCTCCTACACAGATACTTCAATCAGGTTAGGAACTGTTTCCCAAACAAGACTGAGGAAACCCGGAACTTGTCTGAAGTATTTCCCCTATGTTGGATTTGTTCCTGGACTAAAGTAGCAGAATTTAGATAGAAGTGTTACATGATGAGCATTTTTTTTTTTTTTCAAATGTCTGCGCCTGCAGGTCAGAGCTAAAGCCTTGAAAACCTTGAACTGGGCCCACACCATCGGTCCACGATCAACTGCGTTTCCAGTAGAGGACATAGTTCGGATGTTAATGTTCCGCAACGCTGCAGAGGCAACTGACTTCATCCAGCAGTACAGCCTCAACGTCAACGATGAGTGAGTGTCTACAAAATGTTTGGCTTGACTTGATAATAAAAAGCTTTGAATACTTAACACCACTGTACCACATAATCCAATTCTGTAATGGCAGGAAAACGTTTTTATATTGGATAAGGTGTACTGATTTGTCTGCGGAAGCCAAATATTGGCTGACCAAAATATGGCAGGCAAACAGGACCAAAAACACAACCTCTTCAGCAGACGTAGTAATCACTGAGTCACTGAGACGGGAATATTGTATCTTAAGGATAGTTTGTGCAAATATCCAACATAAGTTTCTCAAATATTGCTCACAGTGGGGTAGAGCTGAGTCGGGGGACCTATCAGGAGCCAGACCTGCCTCTGTCCCAGAAGAAGTCGGAGGTGATCCTTGCAAAGAAAACCATGTTGATTGGAGAAGTGGTGAATGGTGGCCCTCTCCCTAACCGGATCCAGCACACCCCCGTCTGCAGCTTTGATTCCCAGAATAAGTACCGCGGAGAAGGTCCTCTGGCTGAGCCTACACCAAGTCAGTTTAAAGGTATACGCTCCATTTTTACTGATGGTGATATTTTTCTGATGTATTTCTTATGGATAGCAGTAGACACACCCATTTTCTGCTGCATTAATATATTTCTTTGTTGTTGTTGTCTCAGCTATTATTGCTAAGTTGGAGGTCAAGGCACCACCCAGAGCTGAGCTGCTGCCACAGGTCATGCCGGTCAGGGTTTCAGACGTGCCCTCTGTGTTTGGGTTGCCTGTTACAGATAAGACCGGAGAGCCCAGCGCACCATACGGCAGTGTTCCAGCAGACCCCGAGCTCTTCCAGCCGATACCTCAACCTCAGCCTGTCAAACCTCCATCACCTCCACCCAAACCTCAGCCGGTGTACAGCAATGAGGTACGATTAGAACATATTAGATGTCCCACTTGGAATTACGATTGCAGTTTTTACCAGAATCTGCGAGTAGTTGTTCAAGAACAGACGCACAGGGGGCAGAGTGGGAATGACAGAGACACTATTCATCTGATTGCATGTCAGTGTAACAAAGTGATTCAAAATCTGTTATTTTATTGTAGAAAATTACACAATGTTGCTTTAAAAATACAGCCTAAAATCAAACTGTAATTATAGAAAATGTATTGCTGACAGTTTGATAATCAATTGATCGTTTGAGTCAGTGCAAACATGTCAAACATCCCCATGTGACTATATTATGACTATAAACCAAATAGTCTGTATTAATTATAGATCATTAAGGCCACACTGCTGTTTTGTTTTCAGTGTATGCATGAAAGTAACTCATGTATTTGTTCCCTCTTGCAGGACGTTATGGCCGTACTAGACTGTGTGATTGAAGAGGTGGTTGAATCAGCAGTGAGGGAGGTGGCGGATGCTGGTGCCAGCTATGCCACAACAGCTCTCGCGTAAGTCCATCTTTCCTTGTGCACCATACGTTAAAATTGTGTTTTCGTTCACTTCCTTGCAGTTTGTTTGATTGCAGTGGCGATCCGAACCACCCAAGATGTTTTTCTGTAGGGTGGCTAACTTTCTGAGCCATTGTCTTTGCTTCTGCAGGGAGAGCAGCGCGCAGGCAGAGTCTCTGGTGAGTGAGGTGTTGGGACAGATGCTGCAGGAGATGTCCTCCACCGAGATCAGGCTGGAACAGGAGCGTGTCGCTGAAGAGAAACGCAAGCTCGAAGAAGCCAGGTTGGTCTACTGACACTTAAGGACGGGCTGATAACGACCTGTTGATATTAGAGCGCTGTATTTTATCATATCGCTCAGCTTGGGTAAGAAAGGGAAAACAAATCATCTACCCTGACCCAAAATACAGGATAGCTCAGAGGTTACAAAGGCTTTATTCATCCATTCATTCAAGCATACCGCTAAACTGTTATTAAAGCTTGCAAGTAGGAATTCGCAGCATGAGTAGATTTGATTTCACAGCAAGCAACTCCTGTACGTATTCCTTCAGGATCCAGTTCAAAGCGGATCTTCAAAGTTGCCTCATTTGCCACAACTGACTCATTTTTTCCTCTCCATGTCCATGTCTGTCGGTGTCAGGAGGAGGCAGGAGCACCAGACCTTCTTGGTTCAGTTCAGCTTCTCTCTCTGCACAGAGCTCGTCCATGAAGTTTTAGATGAGACCATTAAGGAGACCGCCACGTCTGAGATCCAGTAAGGCTTTGAAAGTTTTAATCTGGACTGATGTCAAGTTAATCGTCTTTAAAATGATATTATAAATGTTAAAGGGAAATATTGTGAGGTTTAATGTCTTTGAGTGGCACGCACTGAATTTAAAATGACACTTTCCGCTTCAGACAGGCGGTGAATGAGAAAGCAGACCGCGTGGCTAAATGCACAGAGCAGGTCTGTTCAAGTCTGGTTGAGGAGACTTTGAATGCAGACATCACCTCTGCTGGTCGAGGACATCCTTGAAGCTGAGCTCCAACGCATCCACAAGTACATCAAACGGTAAGAAAGAGAGGAAATGTGGAAAGCCAGAGAAATCATCAGATATTAAACACTGCAATGAATACCAAGAATTTATTTTCCCGACCATTAATCCTGTATTTCTGCTTAACTCTGGGAGAGCGTAGTTTAAAGATCCTTGTACATTTTATTATCCTTCCCCTGTTTCATCTGTACCACCAGGTGGCGTGATGTGGTAGCAGTACGGCGGCAGCTGAAGAGACAGATGAGAGGTTTCCCCGCAGCTCCTTGCTGCGTGGACCCTCGATTCAAACTAAAGGCTCTGGCTCCCAGCTGCCCCTGCACAGCCCTCCATAGCAGATCTGGCCCGTGGTCTTGTCAACCTGGGAAACTCTGGCACCCTGGCCCTCTCCAGCACCAGGTATGTTCCTCTCCAAGTGTGTCTGTGGAATACACGTGAGGATTGATTTAATAAATAAAAAACAAACAGTTATATGGTTTAATCATTGGTTAGATTTCTGCGACATGATATCGCCTGAATCACTTCTGTTTTCACTCCATTTGTCTTGAAATAAATGTTTAACTGTTTCAGTAACATGCTTTGTGTCTTTGCTAAGATTGCTGAGAATGAGACAAGAAGTGATCCACCAGTTGAGAGTCCACTACTACTATCAGCGCCTTCTCGAGTAAGTCCTGACTATATTTATGGACACAGTGATGAGTGTCAGAAAGCAGCATTTTGACCTCTGTCTGCTGTCTCTCTCAGTGAGACCGTGTGGGCACCAGCTTGACCTGCCAGAACTGGTGACAGAGAACATCCCCAACCCACCCGACCGAATCTTCTGGAAAACCGTGCTCCTCTTACCGAGCGATCACGAGAGCGTGGCCAGCCTGGCAGACAGGTAAGCAGCTGCAGCATCAGTATGACAAAAGCTTACCGACAGGCGGCTGTTTGATTAACTCCGAGGTTTAATTGGCTCACGTGGAGCGTTTAACAGTGTTCACTGAGCTTTTCAAGAGTCCTCTCCTGTCTCTTGTCTTCAGGATCCTGTCAGACTGGCTGGAAGTGAAGCTTGGCGGTGGCAAGGAGGCAGAAGCAAGCGAGGAGCAGCTCGATGGCACACTGCAGACGCTCTGTGTCATCAACAAACTCCAGGAAAAAGAACAACGCGTTCACAAAGTCCACATCAGCGTCAAGGTACGATCAGGCTTCCGAGGCAAACGCACACAGTCTGTCTTTGCTATTGATTCAAAGTAAGGCTGTCGAAAGCATCGATACTTTGATATTTACTTAAGTTTTACTTACTTAAGATATTTTGTCTTTTTTTTCTTCTTTTTGCTGTGATATCAAGTGTCATTTTTAAATTCTAGTGTTGTAAAATTGAAAATAAGTTTAGAATTTTTGCATTGTGGAAACCTCAGAATGAAGCTGCAATGTCTGTGGTTCATCAAAGCAGAAAATTCCTGCCCTGCTCAGAGTTTCAGTTTCCAAACCACTAGACTTATTTATAACCCATGTTGGTGTTAAAGATATTAATATTAGCGTGGTGATCCTGCTTCCCAGGCGTCCAGAGGCCCTCTGACCGAAGACGGTCTTTCCAAAATGGAGGAGTGCGGTGAGCTCCATGGCACAGGCGCTCTGATAACGTTGCTCCCCGCCATGCCCATTGTCGAACCCGGGCAAGACGAGCAGGATGTACCTCTGCTGTCAGCACTGCTTCAGCTAAAACAGCTACAGCAAGCCAGCACCTGGCACTGCCCGCTGCCTCTGGTCATCCTGGTGCCTGGATCTGACGGTGGCACTGGTGATACACAGAAACTCGAAGAAGGTGATTAATAAGAGCATGAACACGTGTGCTGTAAGATTAAAGTCACTGTCACTAATGTAAACTCAACCTGCGGTATTCATATTCATCATTCCTCTCATGACGCTTTGTCCCTCAGCCCTGATGCTGCACACACTGGTCGAGGAGGGCCTGATATCGGAGTATACATTCCTCTTCATACCAGAGACCACAAGTGACTTACAGGGATCCAAACAGGTACTAACTTAGAATCATCAGTGATGAAGCTGTATCTGCTTTACAGAAACTTATACCAGATTTCAGCTCATTGTTTATCCATCGGGCCCTCAACTTTGGAAAGCCCTAAAAAAACACTGTACGCTACCCTGCTCAGTCCCAACATCCAGTATTCACCTTTTTAGCTCAGTTTTTGGTCTCTACTAACTCCCCGGAGGAATATCTTTGCTAATTGTGGCGGTGCGGTAGATTATTTATTTATTTTTTAAAATACCTTTAAATGTCTGCTGCTGCTAAAAGTACTATTGAGATCTAATCCAAAACAATGGGCTAAAAGAGGCTAACATGTCAACAGTCAGGTGATAACTCTGCTGCTGTGGTTTAAACACCTGCAGTAAAATTGTTTGCGAGATGAATGAAACATCAAGTGTCCTCTGCAAGTTGCCGTAACTCTCAAATGTTCCCTTGTATAGTTTTAAATCTAAATCATTTCTTCACTCAGGGCATGACATCAGCAAAATATTTGTTTTATTGTCGGTGTTTTTGGCTACATAGTCAAAAGTATATTAAGACAGTCAGATCTTGTTTTATTTGAAATTATTTGAAGCATTTGTTCTGTTTTCTGGCCTGTTAATCTCCAACATTTGTCCAAACTGTTCTATCATGTCTCTTCAGCTAAGCCAAGCTATGCGTTGGCTGCTGGCCCGTGCTCCACCACCCTTCCCACTCTCCTGCCAGACCTTGGTGCAGCTCGTGGAGGCCAGTTTGAGTCGTGAGTTCATTCCTAGAGTTTACGCCCACCGCCAGGAGCGGGCTGCTGCACGTCTTCCTCCCGAGGACCCTGCGCCTGTCATCCAGCTGTACAATGCCGTCCTGGCTTACGTCGCTGACAGAGTGTCGTCCGAGGAGCTCAGCCAGCTCTCGTGGCCACCAGGCGAGTTCTGCCTGCCTGATAACCGTGACTTTGTCCCTCACCTGGGCTGGAATTCTGTCCAGCATCTCACCTGGCTACGCAAAGCCATCCTCAGCCTGCAGCTGCCACAGTGGGAGCAGCTATCTGCGACAGGTCAGTGACAGAGAGGGTTTTTTTCATGAGTAAGAAGGATATATGCCAAGTTCTCATTAATGGTTCCCTGACACATTTGCAGTGTACATCCTTCTCACCTCCTTTATACACTCCGTCTCTCTAGACTCTTGGTCTGAGCTCTGCGCCTCCATCTTTCGCTACGCCACTCAGATCCCAGTCTCGCACCGCAGTCAGCCTCTCCTAATGTCACGGCTGGAAAACCTTCTTGAAAAGGTCAGGATAAGGAAACGCGTCACCCGGTTCTCAGGATCCAAGGTAACCGCGAGCAGCTGGAGCGATCTGGACGAGAACGCGTGTCCAGCCTTCAGTCGGATTCCTTGGGACGACGTGCTGTTGATTTGCATCGACCACAAGCTGAAAGACTGGCAGATCCCTGAGTCACCTGTCTGTGAAGGTGAGTACGTTCTTTTACTGTGATTTACGAGAGAACCGTTGGACATTTTCTTCGTGAACGCACTGATGATGTCTGACTTGCGTTACAGTACGTAACTAACTATTTGTTTTGGTGTTGAAGACGCTGTGACGGAGGACGGGGAGATCCTGGTTTACCTCCCCACGGAGTCGTTGAAGGGTTTCCAGCCACCTGAGGAATGGAGCCAGGCCATCAGACAAACCCACAGGGAGAAGCAGCAAGAGAAGGAAGGGTAAGGAGAAGTGCCACGAGTCTTTTAGACTTTTAATTTAACCTTTTAACACCCAACATTTACCATTTTAATGAGATTTACCATCCTCCGCCATCCACAGGGCGAGTGCAGCTGCTTGTGCCACGCCCACCAGCCTGTCCCTCAGACAGAGGTTGTTCCACAGTTTCATGGAGCCTCTCGAAGCACCACCAGCACCGCTGGACATCACCCACACTCCCACAGCACAAGAGCTACTGGCCCACAAAGTCCTCCAGAGCTTAGAGGAGGAGAAGGCTGAAAGCAGAAGGTACAGCGACAGCTCTGCTGTTCAAAGATTGTCCTCGCTTCGAGAACTGATGCTTGCAGACCATGCCGTTTTTAAGGAACAAAGAGTGTGAATGTGAATTTAAAAAATGAATAATCTTATCAAAAAAACAAATAAAAATGCACTGTTCATTGACAAACTATTTTGATTATGTACTCAAAGACAGCTCAGATCGTTCATGAATTTGCCACAGAATTCAAAAACCTACAGAAAAAGTTCTTGGGACTCTTTGCAATTATTATTCTTATCTAAGAATTAAAGTTTGTAAATTAAGAATAAATGTGTTTTAAGTTTGTCAGACAAAGAAGAAAGTGTTATTAACCACCCAGCCAAATTTGAATGATTAAAAATATGGACAAGTTTATGAAATTAAAAATCATGTAAAAATGAGCAGTGTTCTCAGCTTCAGGACTGTGGGGGCGTGACATGGATAACTTTGAAACACACTGAGTGAGATGAATGAATCTGTCTTTCTCACTCGATCTCAGTATGTCATGTACTGCCCACAAAATCCTGCACTGAAAACGGATGAAAAACAGTTTTAACCTCTAACTCCACATTTCAGTAATATATCATTCAAAGTCTTTTCACTGTTTTCAGCAACTATTTTCCAACACATTTAATGTATTATGAAAGAAACCTCAGAAGTCTTTACACAGTCTTTGATGCGTGTGTCTTCTGTCCACAGGAGCATGGAGCAGCTTCAGCGTTGGCTGGATGGTGACCCCATGGACCACTTGTCCACACCGCTTTTCATTCCATCTTCTACTCTGCTGTCCATGCCCACGACGATAACACGTTCACCCACATCCAAGACTCGAGATGCCGCTCGCGCACAGGTATGGCGTGTGCCCTCACCTCACTCATTGATACTGGAAGTCATGTCCTTTTTCAAACAGCCATTCTGGCTAATAGAAATGGAGAAGGTCAAACCCACTGAGCTTTACGAAACTTGAAGTTTATTTGCATATTCAGCTTTAAATATGAAGCATTAGTTGCAGGAGATCCAATCTTAAGATATAGAAATGACAGGTTATACTGTAAATGATGATTTCAGGATTCCTCAACAATATTTTGTCAAGCGTGAATTGTAATAATGACACATTTTCATCATTCTGACTTTCCAGGATCCAGAACCCGATGATCTGTCGGACAAAGCAGACTGTCCTAAAGCCACGCCTGTATCGATGACATGGCGACTGAAGGAACTGGAGCGACAGATTTTAGCGAGCCAAGAGGAGGAACTGGCCTGCAGACTGAAGTTGAGCGGTCTGCTGAGCATTGTTGACGACTGAACTCAGGAAATCAATTTGTGGAAACGGATGACAAGTAAACCTGCCTGCAGCGAGACAGACTGAATTTTATTTCTTTACTGAGTTCACTCTGTTAGTCCTCCAGACTGTTGAGTTCAGATTCCAGCAGCGTGTGTCTTCATTTTTCTTGTGTGAATTATGTGTGGGGAAAATAAAACCACAAAAACTTTTTTTTTTAATTCTTAGTTTCGTTTTGTGTCCTCAATTTTCGCATGTGTGACCAGCACATGTCTGAACAAGTACGGTGTCTAATATTTGTGTTGATTTTTGCACAAACGTGATGATACGGATTCTCAAAGTTTGCCAAAAACTCTAGAAAACTTGCTTTTCTTGAATGACTTGTTAAACCAGCTTCAGTCCATGAAATCGCTTTTGTGTTGTTTGAATTTATTTTTGTGCTAAATATTAAATAAAATTGTTATTTTCTTATGTCCCATACTTAACTTCCCATTTAATCCAGTTGGCATTTACTGGTTCACAGGCTCTGACATTTGACATCATATTTCATGTGAGCACATGTAGTGTCATGGAAGTGCTCTGATTGGAGGACCTCCTCTGCTCAGACACCTCAGTGTCCTCTGGGATTTTAGGCCTAACCTAAAAGTACAGGTGAAAGTCCCGCAATGAAAATATTACTGAAGTTAAAATATCTTAACGGAAACGTACTTGAGGTGTTTTTAAAGGAGCTTAGTCCATAACTGAAGCTACTGAGGCATTTGACACGGAGTAACCTGGTTGACGTGCCTACCGTTATTGTTTGTGGTGGTTGAACAAAAGCCCACAATGATTCATCTTTAGATGTTGCAACCTTCTTTGAAACAGCCCTAACCAACCTGTGGTAGCAAGAACCAGCTAGCATTAGTCTTAAATGTATGTATGTATATCGCCATGTAAGATCTCTATGTTACGAGCTTCAAAGAACAGAAATGAAGTAACAAATGAATTTGGCTGGGGTTCCCTGCTCTCAACTCTCTCCTGAAAAACAGAATTATGAAATCAATGAGTGAAAGCACAAACCACCATCTTCTCAGAAAGTTTGTCTGTTTATTTACAAATTCACAAAAAATCATAAACCAATAAACATCCCCTAGTGGAAATGTCTCATTCTCAGTCCTTTTGTTATTTCAAACTTATCCATGAAACATAGTACACATAGGGACAAATGTTCAACTTATCTTTAAACACAAACCAAGCACATAACTGCATACGTATAACTTCAGAAAAAAAATTATAGTTATATTGTTATATTACAAATAACAATACCCCCCTCCGAGAAGACTGTCCTTCACAATAGAGTGTTGAAATTACATTGACTTAGTTAAGTCAATGTAATAAAGTACAGTGCAAAATTATTTTTACTACTATACTCATGTAAACATATTTGGACAGGGGAAAAAACAATAAGTGACTGTGCTTTAAGTTTCCATTAGCGTGTATCACATCTGCATCAGAGCAGAATCTCACTAAAAGATCACCTGCTCATCTTAGGAGGTTATGGTCCCTGATCAGGCAGAACTGCATCAGGATTTGTGCAAAAGATTCTTTCCATTATTGTTTTTATACCATGGCCTCTTAAAGAATAAAAAGCACCGTTTGCACTTCATTTAACTCAGTTTTGTTGAAAAGGTTTGAATCCATTCATTCTGGATTCTGATTGGCTAGGAGGTAATGATTAACTGAAATAGTGAACTGAAAATAGATAAATTACTAAATTCAAATTTCTCCTGACTCTCCTCTAGCACCAGCCAGGATGTCCTGTTGTGTGCATGACTACAGCTGTCCTTCAGCCTTCACAGCAAATAAAGTGTAAGACCGTACAGTACTACAACCAAACGTGATCCACAGTGGCAGGTGGTTGTTCCCTGGCTCTTTGGCTTTTGTCTCTCATCTTTGGGACGGTCACTGGTTACTGTAAAGAGATCAGACAAATGTGAGTCTGTTACTTGTGTGCTCATGTGGAGTCATTGCAGTTTGTGATCTAAATCCACTCAGTAAAAGATTCCTGGAACTTAATTGTTCTCTGATGGGATTATCATGGATAAATGTATGACATAAATATGAGGCTTCCACCAGCAGAATCAACCTACCAACACCTCTTAAGCTCAATAATTAACATGATATAAGTTTATATATATATATAAACTCCAGTTTAGTGATCTAGTCTATACAGCATTGTTTACTGCAGTAAAACATCCAGCTGAAATGAATCTGATAAGGACGTTCTGATAATTTCCATTCCAAGTCAACTTACCAGTGACATTGAGCCAGCATGTACTGAAGTCACCGCCGTAATTTGTGACCACTTTACACAGGTACAGTCCAGAGTCATCAGTCCTGAGTCTGGACACATGAAGTCTGAGTTGTCCCTCTCTGAGGACGTCTTTGTCACACTGGACTCGTCCTGCAAACTGTTCATCCTGATACTCTGGGCGCTCATCGCCTTTATAGAGATCAAACAGGACTGCGGCTTTATGCTCAGTTGACATCTCACAGTAGATAAAAAGGGAGTTTGGCGATATGTCAGATTCAGTTGAGAACATCCAAACCAATGTGATGTTATCGTTCTCCTTTGCCTGATAGAATATCTTTGTCACGTTCACGACAAATGCACCTGTTGAGGTGACAGAGAGAGAAAATGAGGAGCAGGCAAAGTGCAAAACTGTGCTGAGAAGATTCATTGAATAAGAGTGGGCTCTTAAATGTAACAAAGCTGGAAGGCTGAACACCAAAGAGTTCAAAGATACTACAGTACAACGACTTGTATGAAGTCTTAAAATATGTTAGTATGGCTGAACTGAAGGTGTAAACTCACCACAGACACAGCAAATCAGGCCAATGAACAGCAGCATCCTGCAGATCATCTTCTCCCTTTGAGAGGGGACAGAGGTGAAGAGTCGTGTCAAGTTCACTTATCACAGTTATCATACGTACATGCATTTTAACCAGGACACAACTACAACCACACACACACACCTTCTGCAATCAAAAATGAATGAGTATCTGATCGGCTGAATCACAGTCCAGAAAAGCAGCCCAGAGTTTAGAATTCTAACAAAGAGCCACATGATGAAGGATTAAAATCATGATTTCTGCTCCATGAGTGTCCATGAGAGTTTCAGAGTGAGTTCATGTTCACAGGAACCTGCTTCTCGAGTGATGCATTATAAAATCTTTGTGATCTTTGTGATTGGCCCATATAAGCAGTCTTCCCATCTGAAAAGGTTACTCCAGGTCATGAAGGCCGTGTGGATGAACGGAGACAGATTGTGTTGTACCGGAGACGGTTCGGTCAAGTTTTAACAGTTGTAGATAGTAACACAGATACAGGATGCGCCTCTTAGTGAAACATCTCATCCAACTTCTAACACGTCTTAGCAAAGTGAATAAAAAACAAATTCAGCAAAGCAAAATTCTTATCAACATCGACGATGTATATTGACACGTTACCTTGTGGCTCATCTGTCATGCTGTAAATGATCAGCCCGCTCTGTGAAACGCGCGGGTGGGTAACAGTTCCGGTATGTGGCTTCCTAGAAAGCATTAGCTTTTCAGCAACAGCTGTTCTCAGAAAATGAGCAGGAGTTCTCAGTGTAAGCGAAACCACACATAAAGTATGCACAAAGCATGCATCCTTCCCGGAAATGCATTTTCTAGTTAAAACATATGTACTAAAAATACCTAACCGTTTCAAATAACAGAGTGTACCTGACTGCTGACTTCTGGCTTTGTTATTACTGCATATTTTTATATCAGCATGAAACATCCTCAGCTGATAATTGCATGTTGTACGTTTGGTTGTCCCTGCAGTGTGTGTGTGTGTGTGTGTGTGTGTGTCAGAAGAAGGAGAGAGAGAAGGGGGGTCTGAGATCAGAGTATATTCCGCACAACACATGTTTGGAGGGGGGGGGGGCTGCTGGCAGCTTTGTCCCCCCCAGTTCAAAAAACCTATCTTCACCCCTGCTAAATCTCATCACTGAACATGGAAAAGTTTCTCTACCTTCATTTGACATTAGACTGATTATAAATCATTTAAGAGGCGCTGGTTTATTGACAAGACATTATTAGATGTGTATTATGAATGCAATTAAAATCGATCCTTTGTTAAATATCACAGTTATGGTCAATACCGGTATGTAGCGAGACTCTTAGTTAGCGCACATAAAAACACAGCTGATCGCAGACAAGGCATTCAGTAGTCATAGAGACAGAAGCGGCCGAGGTGACGTCAGGTGAGTCGCGGGACTGTTCAACTGCTCTTCGGAACTTGGACTGGGACACGAGATAGGCTGTGGAGAAAGGTCTCTGTCGTATAGTTGAAGTGGACTGGAAAGGTTCTCCCGTAGGCACGTGTAGGCACACACAGGCAGCTGTGCAAGATACACCCAAAACACTGCCATGTGTGATGCATCCATGATGAACAAATCATTTACATGTGTACAAGAACCACTCCTCAGTCCACCACATCTTTCATATGGTTCAGCATGTACTCATGGGCACCGGTGCAAGACGCTTCCAGGGGCCTCGGCGGGCTCAGGACAGGCCAGTCCTGAGGAGTAAAAATGAAACTAAAAAGAGACACAGTCTGAGGTATTTTTGTGGAGAAGGCACCCACAGTGTGCTTCCTCTGTCTCAGTCTTTGCACTCGCTGTAGACTCTTCGAAATTTATTTATTTGGACAAAAGAAAGTGACATTAAGTCAGTTAGTTAGTTGAACAATCACTATGCCTAAATGCATATTTTATTTACCAAATCACGTGACTTTACATGTACAATTCTGCTTAAACGTCACATTTCATTTTCTGCCATTGTTTTCGTATTTAAATGTATGACACCTCAATTTTATCTTCTGTGATGCGCACATTTCTGTGTTTCCATGGATACCTAGTAACTTGGATTAGAACTGTGTGATGCTCTCTGTTGTACCTTATCCCCTTTCTCTGCTGTTATGTGTTCTGTCATGTCCATCTTAATACTCAAAGGCGTCAGGGTGACTTTTGAGTTTGAAGTCATATGCATGTCTTTTTTGTTGTTGTCAACTTTTAACTGACTGATCAAATGTCTCCCTCTAGTGGTATTTGGGAAAACAACATCTCCAAATACATTTGTACATTTGGTTCACTTGGGGGCTTACAAGTAACTAATTTGGAAAAGAACAAGTTGGCAAAACAGAACATTTGCATTATTCGAGTGCAGCAACTTTACATAAGCTTCACAGAAACGTTTTCTGTTTACTATCACTAATAAGATTCAAACATCTGCACACTATCAGAACCACAAAATCAGAGAGATGCTGGACGCAGATATCGAAGACTAAGAAATATAATCTGCAGGTATTTATTAGTATATAAATGTGTATCAGCTGATCATCTGTACAACTTTACAACCCCACACATACAATATGAAACTTTAAAGCAATAGATTGATTGGAATTGGAAAAGCTTCCTTGTCAAGAGATAGACGGGAAGATCAGTACTGTAAAATAAATCTTTGTCCCAATCTAACCTAAGCAGCTGTAAAGTTCTGAGTCTCAGCAAGACAGTGAATGATAGTTATTTCAAAATGTTAAACTATTCTTAGAAATAGTGCTGTGTTTATGCTGAACAGACTTATACGTAAGTAAGAAACACACTAACTTGTCCTGTAATTCGGATGTTGGCCTTGCACAGAAATGTGCACACTTTCTGTGTCTTCATTTACTACTTTGTTGAAACTGTGAATGTTGGCAGGGATCAGGCTTCCTGTGGTTTGCAGGCCAGAAGGTAGAAGTACTTCACAGCCACCACCACCTCTGTCTCCACAGAGGTCACCTTCATTATGGACATCAACCTGGGGAGGGAAACACAGTAGACAGTAGAGTCAACAAGTGCAGTTTGGGACAATATATTAATGTCACTGTTAGACACTGGTAAAAAAAAAAAGTTACCCTCCTAACATTGTCAACATTGTGTGATATGCATATTATGTTTGTGCAGTAGGTATTCTACCATTAGGCATCTACCTTTGACAGATGTCCTGGGAGAGTCTGCTGGCTTTCTGTGGGTCATCTCTGAGCAGAGCCTGATAGCTCGAGAAAGACTCCACTAACCCCATGTAACTGGACAGAGGCATGGACCTTTTCACCAACATACATTCTTGCCTATAATACAAAACACTACTTCATACTGTACCATTAGTTGTACACAGCTTTGTTATACACAGACAGACTAAAAAAGGAAGGAGGAAATCTGTAATATTAATCCCAGGAGAAAGTCCCAAAGTAATGAGAGATTGTGTGCATGGTCCAAATTAGACCATTAGAAAATATCTGATGACTGAAATCAGCAGGGAATGAAAATCTTAAGATCTGCAAAGTAAGATGATTAACAAACGCATGTGTCACTCACCACTCCTTGTCAGGATATGGGATGGATTCATAGGCCTCCTGGTATAACTCAATAGAGCTACGTCCGAGGTGGGGACTGCGGTAAGGTTGCAAGGCTGCATAAAACTGATAAAACCAACAGACATGGAGTCATAAGATTGTTCATTTTCACATATGGCATCACATATAGCATGATCGCACTTGCTTCAGCCATTAAACAAGGCTTAAAGTCTGTGTAAAGTAAGAATAAATATGTGTTCTGAGTTTGTCAGACCAAAGAAGAAAGTGTTGTCAACCACCCAGCCAAATTTGAATGATTAAAAATGCTTGGAAACACTCAGCGAGATTAATTCATCTCTATCCTCTCTGCTCAGGGGTATGCTCAGTGGCCTCAGTGCCACTCCTGGACTGAAAACTGGTGAAAAACTGTTTTAACCTCTAACTGTACATTTCAATTATGCAATGTTTAGTAGAAAAATATATGCAAGCTTAGTACAACTAAGATAACGGTGCACTCTGAAGTGGATTTCAACAAAAAAAAAGACATCCACTAGATGGCGCTGTTGTTCAGTCTTGAGAACAAACAAACAGAACTATGTTCACAGACAGTCTTCATTCTATCTTTGTATATGTTGAAAGGTGTATCTGCACACCTTCATATTAACTTCTCTCAGGTGAATATTCTTGTAAGCACCTCTTTGCAGATTTCATTGAGTGAGTGTGAGCAGCAGTCAGGGCAGCTCAGCTCCATGTCAATGGTGTAGTTTAGCAGAGCCAGGCAGCCACGGGGCTTCAGGACTCTGTGAGCCTCCTGGAGAAAGCGTGGTCGGTCGAACCAGTGGAAGGCAGACATGGCTGTCATCAAGTCCACTGAGCTGTCAGAAAACGGTAGCTCCTCAGCTACACACTGTCTAAAGACGGAACAGAAGCAGCAGCCTAATCAAACACCTGACCACTGCCAGAGGAGCAGCAGAGCAGAAATAACCCGCTCATGAGCATACATCTTGCATGGTGGTGATCCAGAGCACAGTTGCACAATACGGTGACGGTTGACGGTGCACAATAAATAAAGGGAAATAGATCTGTGCAGGTATGGGCATCTAAAACAAATATACAAAGACACTATGAAAGAAATAATCATAATGTTTTCTTGGATATAATTTGTAATAGTTTTTCGATTCAGTTATTTCAATATGGCATAAGTGAGACACAAAACACAACAGGTGGTCCTGGTGCTCATTCATGTCAGTATTTGAGATTTTGTGAATCAAACTCAACTACCAACTATCTTTCTCCACTATGTCAATACCTACTTTTAACCGCACTGTGATTTATTTTTTTATTTTTCTCTACATTTTATGACACAGTTGGAAATGTAAATGTCACTTGCCTGCTTCTATTCATATTATGTTTCTATTCTTGAATGTCTGGCAGCAGAAAAATTCCAAACAACATGAAAGGATTGATATTAAAATTAAGTATGCTTCATTTCACTGGGAATTATACATTCTTCATGTTTCATGTGGCAAAATATTTTATATCTTATAAAAGCTTTCTTTGTACAAATATGTTTGGGTTGGTTACAGCCAATCCATGACATTCCACCGTTTTATGAGACCTTCCTGTGTTGACAGGATCGCATAGGCCTCATTACATGAGCAACTTTCACCAGACAAGGATCACATTGTTCTTGCTTTGGCTAAGATTGAATAAAGTAGCTTACCAGATTTTCAGAGCTGCAAAGTTGATTGTAATGGTTTTCTTTAATTATTTTTTTATGAGGTTTGTTTGAGCTCACAATCTACTCAGGGACACGTGGACTTTCATTTAAGAAAAATAATCCACTAGGACCCACAAGGTGTTTTCAGAATGCATTTACAGATGTTACAACATTAATTGAATGACCCATGTGTACCTATATGTAATGTTTTGCTCTTTAGCATTCTGCAAAGCCACTTCCACTTGGGCAGGACTAACGTCTGTCCCCACCACAGAGGTAAAGTGTTTGGCCAACAGCACAGTGCCCTGTCCTGAGCCGCAACCTACATCCACTGCCAGCTCAAAGGGACGGCCTTTCTGACAAAACACAAAATACATAATACAGGTTATATGACATTTGTGTGAAGCTCGCTCTCCCACTATCATTGTACAATGGTACCCTCCAGTTATTCATTCGTTTTCATTAACTTGTTTTCTTTTGACATTAACTTACCTGTTTTTCCAGGAAGTCAAGAACCAGTTGTATTAGTTGATCTGATGGAGAGATCCTATACTTCCAGTAGGAAGAAGCATGCTCCTTACCTTCAAACAGACGGTAAGTCATAGCTAATTGATGCCTCTCCTAGCAGCTGAACTAGTTTTTTAAAAAAAGATTAAAGTAATCTATCTTAGTGTATTTTGCTGGCTAAGAGGAGCTAACTTCCACATTGAAAAGACAGTTTTACTTTGCACAGGCTGTCAGATTCACATACATGCACACACAAAAGAGGGAAACAGTGGGGTGTCTGGGAACTGGGAGGTCTCATGACTTCCACTGGTGCGTGGCATGTTTGACAATGAGGGTCTTTAAAGGGACAGCTCCAAAACTGAGTGAGTATGAGTGGGTCAGCTTATGGGTCATGTGATTCTATCCAATCCAATCATGACCTCTGTAGATGATGTGGGTAAGGTACAAAGTATATGTAGTGTGTGCCGTGTGCAGCGCTACTCAGTCTGAAAATATTCGC
This sequence comes from Nibea albiflora, assembly GCA_014281875.1. Taxonomy (NCBI): domain Eukaryota; kingdom Metazoa; phylum Chordata; class Actinopteri; family Sciaenidae; genus Nibea; species Nibea albiflora. Next base: position 17,385,209 of record CM024796.1, on the reverse strand, counting down.
TGTGTGCTTGTATTTTATAATCTCTTGGTACTTTTTAACCAAGGGTTGTTCATTATTCATTGTCAGTTATCAAGTTGTACAAATGTGACAGCCTTTTGTGGGGGTCAGCAAACTTTAGTCTTATCTTCTGGTGTAAAGGGCAGTAACCACAAAGACATTTAAACAAAGGCTTTACTGCTCATCTGTATGAAGAGTATGTCAAAGTTTTCAAAGTCAAGTCAGGTCAATGTCTCCTGAATCTGTGCCAGCTTTGTGTGATTAAAAAAAAGTGAAATTGTTGCTCAAACATAGTTTAACATTAGTTTAACACACTAGCACATAAGCTACTAATCATACCAGACCAAGAAAGGCTATAGCAAAAACATAAATCAACCCTGATTTTGTTGAACAAGAGTGTGTGTTATTGTTAATAAAAGAAACTTTGATTTGTAGGAGAAAGAATGCTTTATTTTCTTTCAAAAGTTCAAGAGTGCTACTTAACGTGCGAAACTGACCTCCTGTGATGTTACATAATATCAAAAAGGGTTCATACATAAGCCGTTATAGGGGGTAATTAAGTGTTGTTTTTAGGGGGCACCTCTTGATAATTAATCTGTACTATTACACATTTTATAGTCTTTAAAGTCTTGCTGTTTTACTTTAACAGTACAACAATGCCAGAAAAATACCTCTAATTGCTAACTGAAGTTTAATTTTCAACCTTCCACATCGGTTTACAAGGGATAAAAAAGTGGGCATGTTATGTTTCCAAAGAATTTCTAGTTATGTAACCTCTCAGTGTGCATTTAGGCTGCAGGGGATCAGCTGCTCCAGACTGGACAGAGTTATTAGTCAAGAAGTTCTAAGAATTACACATCCAATGGCACATTGTAGATTATTGTGGCTTTGATGCCAAGACACAAAAATATTCCAGGTCCTGTTTTATTTCAGTGTCAGGAGACGTGACTCCCATCTCTTCTAGAAACCTGCAAAGCAGTGAAATGATCAGTTATTTGGCTCAATAGAGCACCACAGAAAAAAATATAGGCAGTTAATATTCACAAAATGGATGACTGAAGAGTATAATAACAGACAATTCATGTGTGTGTTTGGATATGTGACCTCTTCTGAGTGGTGAGCAGCAGATCTTCAGCAGTCTGGGGATCTCTCATTTTGTAAACTTGGAACATGGACCAGGACTCGATGAAACCCACCAGATTCCTCACCGAGACGGACGAGTTCACCTGAATACCCTCAATCCTGTTGTATCATTACATTGATGAATTAGAGTATTAAAAATACTGTGATCTTGATTTCAACTCAGGACTAGTTGGCTTTCCTTGACAAAAAAGGAATAACATGGTACATAGTTACTAGTTTTGTATTGTCCGTGTACTGTTACTTGTCAGATATTACTGATTTTCAACTTAAAGGTCCCACATTTCCATATCCATATGGAAAATAGATGTTGTTTTAAGTACCAAAAACTATCTCAGTATAGGTTTACATCTCCTCTCTCAAGCTTCTGTTGGAGCTTATGGTGGATCTGGATTGGCTGTAATGGGATGACTGTATAATTCTGACATCACAACTTTATGGACGTCCTAACGGCTCATTTAAAGGCACATTTCCTGAAACCAGATGTGGATTACAGATTGGGATATTCTCACATTATAAATAGCACCTACACCTGCTTTAAAATAAAAATAAAGAAATACAGTATGGGAACTTTAATATTGGACCTGTCCTATATGTAGACAATAATACTGAATTTAACTATTGCAGAAGTGTGTTTAGGTCTGTTTAGGTACTGTACACAATGTTTGTGTGATTATTACCTCTCTTTATCTGGAAAAGGTATGGCTGAGTAGAGCTCTTCCAGCTTACCATTGGCTACAGCTACTGGACTGCTAGTGTGAGGTAACAGTATCTGCCTTACCTGGAAGTGAATACATATTAATGTTTACATTTTGAAATTAAGAAGTTTAAATAATATAGTTTTATACTGTCTATGGTACGAACACAATTATTGCCGTTCAAATGCGCAGCTGACAAACATGTGTACTCGCCTCTTGAAAGATGTGATTGAGTCTTTCTCCACAGTCCCGGTAGTGAAATCTTATGTTAGTGTCAGTGTAGCCCAGGAGAGCCATGCAACCCCGGGGTTTTAAAACCCGACTTGCCTCACTCAGGAACCTTGACTGATCAAACCAGTGGGCTGCTGATGCTGCTGTCAGCAAGTCGACAGAGCCATCTGGAAAAGGAAGGTCCTCTGCTGTTCCCTTTCTGTAGGGGCAAAAGAGAGGTCACACTTGTAGCTCGACATCATCATTTCAAGGTCATGCTTTATAGTCAAAGAAACAAAGCAACTCACACAGTCCTACCTGTATGTGATGTTAGGGTACCCGGGTACAGCTCTAGCCTCTGCCAGTTGACACTCACTGATGTCAATACCCACTACTTCCTGGAAGTGTGGTGCCAGTACCTGGGAATTCTGACCTGTCCCACATCCCAGATCGACTGCCAGCACATGCGGTTGTCCCTTCTGAGGATTTTAACAGATGCAATTTTCAGTTTGTTGAACGTTGCAGATTGTTTCTTCATAAACACTTATGAGCCCTGTATGCACAGAATGTACTGTATTAACAATATATATGCTCATGACCAGGCCTGGAATTTTGTCATTTTAGGGGCAAGGCCACTTGGCCTTTTGAGTTGTCAATTTTTTGAGGGCACAAAGGCCAAAACCCGGGGCACCAAGGCCATAAAATAAACCAATGATTTTAAGTCCACATCCATAATGAATTTAATGCAATTATGTTTTTATTATATGTTTTTTTAACTTGTCTGCAAGCCAAGTTTCCCTTAGGCGACAATAAAAGCAACTGAACTGGTCTGAAGTACACAGGAAACTATGAAGTCCATCACTCACTTCAAAAACTGTAAAACAATCTCCACCTGTAGGCTTGATTGATCAAGCAGCCTACAGTGCACAAAATGTTTGACTTTAAACAGTACTGTGAACATATACTAGCATATAGGCTACTGATTAAGCCGTGAGAGCACAGACCGATTTCTCCAATCAGATAATAAAGAAAACATCTGACTTTTTATTTTTAAGAACAGCACTCTCGTGTCAAGAGATCTGAAATATTATATATCTGTCACGTTAAGAGTGAGTCCATTTAAAAAAAACATTGAAACACATTGACACCATTTGTCTGCTGTTGCTGTCAAGCAGCCACTCAGATTTAGGTCGTTTTCTGCACTTTTGCATTATCGCCTCCAAACCCATCAGCATCACGTGTTGTTGTCACATGTTGGCTCTGCAAACGTAAATAATTAGTTCTTCATACTTTTGATAAACTGGAAGCTTAATTACAATCATTACATCCTTTGTCCAACTTCCCTGCCCTTTTCTACTGAATGTCACTATTGCAAACAGATTATGTAAAGCGACTATGAACAGCCAGCACATATCAACCAGCTGTAACTTACCCAAGCAGCAACACCAAGATCATAAATACATAAAAAATGACACGTTACGACCGGAACCAGCAGCTCCACAAAGGAAAAACTGGAGGTTAATGTTACAGGCTGTGGTCGGCACGTTAAAACTAGTGATATAACGTTACTGTACACGCAGTTTAACGTTAACTAACTTATATGTTGAAATTCCTCTTATTCATTCACTAATTTAACACACTGTCTGATCTCAGTCCCGGTGATTTTTCCTCTCTTCACGTCAGTCTCAGACCAACGTCACAGCCTCGCGGACTCGGACACAAGAGGGTGTGAGGTGCGTTTGAGGGCCCTCGTGAAATTCCTTCCCTGCTCATGACATACCTTTATATCTACATATTGAAGAATAATGTTCTTGAGCTCTTCTGGAGGCGTAAGGCGATACTTGCGGTAGATGGAGGCATGATCCTTCCCCTCAAACAGCCTGTATGTCATGATCGTAGTTTCTCTCTCTCTCTCTCTCTCTTCAACCTCTAAAACTGTCTTCTATCTAGTTTGTCTCCATATTTTACCTTCTATACGTCTTCTTATCTTCCTGCTGCGACCTTTGTTTAAGTTGTTCTCTGAGCTCCTGCTGACTCCTCCTTTAACTCTTCCTGAAGGGTAGTTTTCCGTGTCTGAAATATTCAACACTGAGTTAAAAGTCAGTTACAGAGCCAAGCAGTCACGCAGCTGTCTCAGACATAGGAGTATAAACTGGAAGAGCTAAGCAGTTAGGCATAAAATTGATTATTTATGAACAGAAAACAGGTTTCTGGTGTTAGTTCAGTAATACATCTTGGTTAACCCTTTCATGCCCAGAAAAGTTCTGCTGCTTGTACTTCAATAACTCCATACTGATATCAAGATGAATTGTAATGTGAAAAAACAATTGATCTGAGTTTCATTTTTTTTTGTTTTCTATTTTATTTTAATTTTTCATTTTTGTACTTCATAGCAAATCACAGAACACATGATAGTACACATAGAAAATAGTGTTTCATTTTCTTTTCTTGCCTCTTTTCCCTTTGTAGTCTAAACTACATTGACCCTGAGAGCACGGCGCACTGCAGCAATGTGTAAGATTTAGGGGGCTCTATTTACAGAATATGGCAGAAAGGAATTAACAATAAAGTGTAATATTCATAAGTATGTTCATTATTTTATATAAGTTTTGTTACCTGAGAATGAGCCCACTATATCATCAACAGTGCACTATATCTTCAACAGAGACTGTTATGGTGCACTACCCTTTTTCTACAGTAGCCCAGACAGGACAAACAAACAAAAAGGGGGGCGATGGGGGGGTATTCAGTTGTTTGTAATCTGTAACCTAACCACTAGGTGCAACTAAATCATACACAGTAGACCTTTTTTTTTTTTTAGATTTTTAGAATATAATCTGTCAGAACCCAAATGGAGACCACAACAGGTGCTAAACAATGGTTCATGTCAGTGAACAAAGATTTGATGAAGCAGGGTATGGTCAATATCAGAGACTAACCCAATCCAAAGCCAAATCTGGCCCATACAGTTGCCATGATGCCATGCCTCATCTCATGTCTATCATGAGTAAAGTGACCAGTCGTGCCTCTATATGCAGATCACCTTTAGTGCAACATACATTACATTGAAGTTATTAGTACATAGAAAATAGCTGCACTGTTATAGCTGTGTGGGGTCACTGGGTCAGTCATCTCTGTCTCTTCAAACCACTAATTAAACCTTTTGTTGGTAAAACTTGTGTGTTTGTTATAGTTTGTTGTTCATTCTCTTGACCATTTGCTAAACTGAAAAACATCTTTGTTATGGTTTGGTTACCAAGGACAGCCCTCAACGGTAGCACTGCGTCTTTAATTGCTCTCAAGGGATAATAAAGATAATGACCTGTTGACCATTTACAACTTAATAACCTTTGAAAAGTAAAGCAGACGCTGTACGGTCGCATGGGATCTAATTAGTCTTTATCATCAAGCACTTCATCATAGCCATTGAGCTAAACACATATTTATCAAATGTCATGCTTGTTTTTCTTTATCTCAAGCAAGTATACAGTGACACTATTCCCTAAGCTCCGTGTTTCAGCATCTGCTGAAGATACTCTAGGGATCTCATGGAAGTGGAGGCCATTTAGATGGGCTGAGGGGTTACTAAAAGACATTACAGTATCCTTGCATCACTTACAGCCTATGTGTGTGTAGCCACTTGTGTTGAGTGTATTATGGTCTCAAACATAGGCAAAATATTACATCACATGCCTCTGAGTAACTCTGTTTGTTAAAATAATTATTTCATAACCAACATTTCCATTTTAAATGTGAAACTATATATATATATATATATATATATACAGACACACACACAGCTAACTGAATCTTTAGGAGCATAATTTATGTATTATTCGATGAACAATCCTGCCAGACCACTACAATTTAAGAAAGATACATCCACGGAGTTCTAGGTATTGACTGTTGTCAACATGCTGAAACCTCAGAGCTGGTTTGCAGAGAAGTTAGAGAAGTATTTAAAGTGTCAATATCAGGCATTAGGCATCAGAACTAAATGGAAACCTCTGTGCCTGTGAAGTAAAGCCAACATGGAAGTGTCAAAAACTGCAGTTCCTTGAATGGGCCACTTGAAACTGGCTCCAGAAGTAAGTCAGTCTCCATAAGCCCCCACATTAAAATGGCCAGCTTCACAGAAATATGTTTACAACCTGGTACAAATCAGTTTTGATGTCTGTAGCTAATGTTTAAGGTTTCTGACTTATTATTAAATAATGCTTAAAGTTATGGATAATTACGAGTGTGGCCACTGTTGTTGACAGGTGGATGCTATTAACGGAATTCAGCTCGCTTTAGCTTCACCTTAACGTTTCTCTATAATGCTATACAAACATGCAATGACAGGTAAACCTTAGCCATAGCGGGGGCACTAAAATAGAGCCCTTTATGTTCAAGGTAGTAGTTCTTGTGAAATTGTGGAAACATTATTGTAGGTTATTCCATCAATGGTAATGAATGTGATGAAAGTACAATGTTTGCCTGGTCATAAATATTAGGGGGCAGCCGTTCCGTGGCACTTACGTGCCCGGTGTTAGTGAGAGGAGTTCCTGTATGAGAAAACAAGTGTATGTCCTTGTGTGTGTGTGTGTGTGTGTGTGTGTGTGTGTGTGTGTCGGGCCAACACTGTGAGCAGTGAATTAAATTAATACAACATTGTTTTATTTTATTTCCTGCAGCTCATCAATATCGACTCATGTTTTTAACTGGTTGTTATAAATATCACCGTATGTTCTTCCTAGTGTTAATGAACATGTTTACATTATTTAACGTTGCCTTACACTGTGTCAGCTCTGCTCAGTGGACCGACAGTAGACTGGGTGCCTTCGGTTCCATTTCATTTGGAGCAACACAGCTGCTAACTCGGCTAGTAGCTGCTCAGCTAGTAGCTCCTAGTGTCTCAAAACGGAAACTGTTTTCCATTCCATACCATTTTAGGAGGATAGATACTGCTCGAAGCCTGCAAGACTTGGATGAGGCTGTTATTACATATCCACTAATCCACCACGATAATGGGATTAATTTAAACATAAAGGGCAATTTTTATCGCTATAATTTCACCGTGATTTACTGTAGTGCCGTAACCGTTACTGGTGGAGACTGGTGGTAAAAATAAAACAACGAAAAGTAAAATGTGAAACAATACGAATCATTAGTCAACCAATTATTTTTAGTATATAGTATATTGAATATATTATATTTAGTATATGACACCTGATAAACGTACGAAAGTAATCGGAGTAATAGCATAGTGATTAGTGTAGCCACCCACGTGTTAGCAGATAATTGAATCCATGAAACAAAGTAATAATAAGGGACACTGGAGTGGTTGCTCATTGAACAAACATACTGTCTTACTACTTACTGCTCTTGTTGATGTTGTTGATTGTTGATGACTTATTATGAATACATGATTCTTAATTGTAATCCTCTTGCAACAATTATCATTTTCAAAATCTTAGTTCTTGTTTGGTTCTCTGTATTCTGTCACTGCCTCAATTCATGTGAATGCCAGCAGCTGCAGATGTGCTGACACTGTGACACTGCGATTCAGCTGTACAATTTTAATTTGTAAAACAAACTCTGGTGCTGTCTGTGGTTAAAATGGGGAACAATAGTAATCCCCCTTATTTTAACCTGACAATGTTTGTGAACATAGGCACCTACCGCTACCCTACATTTGTCTTGTGTTTGCTGTTGTATGCTCTTATTGTCTTAGCTAATTTTCTCATAATAGTGGTAATATCACTAGAGAAAACTTTACATGAGCCCATGTATTTTTTTATTATGTGTCTGTCGATTAACTCTCTGTACGGCTCTGCTGGCTTCTTTTTCAGATTTCTGAGAGACCTTCTATATGACACTCATTTGATCTCACGATCAGCTTGTTTCACTCAGACCTACGTAATTTACTCCTATGCATCCTATGAGCTCACCCTTTTAGGCATTATGGCATATGATCGATACGTTGCTGTATGTCAACCTTTACATTACCACAACAAAATGACTTCCAAGCTGGTCTCTAAGTTGGTCGCCTTTGCATGGATTTGTCCGTTTTTTTCTGTTGGAGCCTGTGTTTATCTAGCCTCCAGACTTCCATTGTGTGGCAATAAGATACCGAAGGTGTTCTGTGCCAACTGGCCTATTGTAAAATTGTCATGCATTTCTACTGTGATTAATAACCTTGTTGGGATGATTATAACCATAACCACAGTCTTTCTTCCCCTTGCTTTTGTCCTGTATACATATGGGAGAATCTTTCTTATTTGTAGGAAACGCTCTTCAGAGTTTAAGGCCAAAGTCATACAAAGCTGTCTGCCACACATTATTACATTTGTAAATTATTCCATTACTGTGTTTTGTGATATTTCTCTCAGCAGAATTGATCTTGAAAATGTGAACCCATTTCTAGCTGTAGTTTTATCACTTGAGTTTGTTGTGATTCCTCCCATTTTGAATCCTCTCGTCTATGGCCTGAAGTTACCAGAAATTAGAAAACTTATTTTAAAAATGTTATCAGGCCCTAAATCTGACAAACAAACCAAGTCTCATAAATAAGAGTAACACTAACATGTTCTGTTTCTGTGAGTAAATTGTCCTATACTGTTTTGTCATTACTTTAACATCTTTACACACCTGGCTGAAGCAATGTTTGTCATAAGGGTGTTAATATTTTTGCACACATTTACTTTGTTTACTTTGTTAGTTTGAGTTTGTAGAGATTTATTTTAGCATTTTTTCCCCCCTGATGATCAATTTCTAAAAATGTCAATCATTTTCACTATATTCAGTGTCAAATGATAAATAGATAATAACTGAATATATTTTCTGCTATTTGATGAAAAGTAGCATTATTGTTTGAAATAAAAGAGTTGCTTGGAACAGGACTTGTGGACTTTACAATTTAAAATAAAAACTGTTGTTATTAAATAATAATGCTGAAATAAACCCTGTTATTGTGACAGGATGAAATAACATTTCAAAGTAATGAGCTTCAAGAGTTTTAAATGTTTTGGATAATAAAGTTGATTTATTTAAGTTGATGATTTTTATTAATTAATTTACATTGTCAGTAAGTATTAACATAGGTCAATTTATTTCATGAGGTACATTTATATATTAAAAATGGAACACTTTGGGTATCTATATTTGTCCTGTCTAAGTTTTACATGGGTAGACTATGTCACTTTGCATGCAACGTCTACTTGCACTGTAAGGTTAGGAGTGAAATTTAATGTTACTGTAGAATTTATAGGAAGTAAATAGACATGCAGTTCATAAAAAGGATAAAAATCACTTGCAAGTAGAAAGGATAGAAGGGAGTGTAATTTGAAGGGATAAAGATCAGTTAGCAATAAAAAAGAAAGCAACGACATAGTTAGCCTCAGCCACAAAGTTAGGTTTAGGAAAATATTGTATTGTATTATATCATGTACCCGACAACTTAAGTAGGTTAAGTTCAATTACATAGCCTATATAAGTCAATGTTTACTTTTGGTTTCTCATTGGCTACAACCAGAAGTCTGCTAGGTGAAATTCATGTGTTTTGACTCATATATCAACCCCACTTCTTTCATATCCAGACCTTCTCATATTTTACACCACATCACCTTAGTTTGAGTGCACATCCAGACAGGACACCTACACTTAAAAATATGGACTCTAGGTACTGACAGGCTATATTTTAAAGCGTAGGGCCACTGACCATGCTACGTTATTTGACAAGTTAGGAGTGAGAACAGGTTGGGTTCTGACATGTCTATTCTCAGCAAAACTTTGAAGACTGATTTTTCAAGTAGAAAAAGGTCGCTGTACTTGCCTTATATCAGTAAAACACCCACCCAGATGCTATGTATACTACACTGGTCACTAACATGCTTTACAGACAGGCAATGATAGTGTGCTGGTATTAACATTTTTCATGTTAATGTTTTGAAGTTTGAATTAAAACATTCACTTTTGACATATACCATACCAGAATTGTGGTAGTGCCAGTTACAAAGCTAGAATATTGCTCAGTAGTTTGAATCCAGGATTTAGTCCTTGAAGTGCCTTGTGCAATCAATACATTTTTGACAAAACTCACAAATGTAGTTGAGGCTATCAACCAGTGTTCCTTCTAATCATAAAATTCAGTCGGAAAACAGGTTATCAATATGTGATATCAACTTTAATCTCATAAATAATTTAACTCTCATAACTAGACAGTTTGGAAATCCAAATACACTCAAGAGTAATTTGTTGGTCAATTTTCTATTATGATGAGCGAACATTTTTACACATTTTGTCATCAAAGCCATGTAAATTAAGTTGGAAAGTGAATATCCAAACTGTGTTCATGTATTTTTCACCCGATTTCTTTTTAAAATCCTAAAGTCCCCATAGAGTGATGGCTGTGGTGATATAATTAGGTGACAAGTTAAAGAAGCTTTCAGCTTCAGAGGACACCAGGAGGAACACTGGAGTGGTTGCTCATTGAACAAACATACTGTCTTACTACTTACTGCTCTTGTTGATGTTGTTGATTGTTGATGACTTATTATGAATACATGATTCTTAATTGTAATCCTCTTGCAACAATTATCATTTTCAAAATCTTAGTTCTTGTTTGGTTCTCTGTATTCTGTCACTGCCTCAATTCATGTGAATGCCAGCAGCTGCAGATGTGCTGACACTGTTAATGCGATCTGACTGTAGAGTTTTCTTAATCTGTAAAACAAACTCTGGTGCTGTCTGTGGTTAAAATGGGGAACAATAGTAATCCCCCTTATTTTAACCTGACAATGTTTGTGAACATAGGCACCTACCGCTACCCTACATTTGTCTTGTGTTTGCTGTTGTATGCTCTTATTATCTTAGCTAATTTTCTCATAATAGTGGTAATATCACGAGAGAAAACTTTACATGAGCCCATGTATTTTTTTATTATGTGTCTGTCGATTAACTCTCTGTACGGCTCTGCTGGCTTCTTTTTCAGATTTCTGAGAGACCTTCTATATGACACTCATTTGATCTCACGATCAGCTTGTTTCACTCAGACCTACGTAATTTACTCCTATGCATCCTATGAGCTCACCCTTTTAGGCATTATGGCATATGATCGATACGTTGCTGTATGTCAACCTTTACATTACCACAACAAAATGACTTCCAAGCTGGTCTCTAAGTTGGTCGCCTTTGCATGGATTTATCCGGCTTTTTCTGTTGGAGCCTGTGTTTATCTAGCCTCCAGACTTCCATTGTGTGGCAATAAGATACCGAAGGTGTTCTGTGCCAACTGGCCTATTGTAAAATTGTCATGCATTTCTACTGTGATTAATAACCTTGTTGGCATGCTTGTGTCCACAACCACAGTCTTTCTTCCCCTTGCTTTTGTCCTGTATACATATGCGAGAATCTTTCTTATTTGTAGGAAACGCTCTTCAGAGTTTAAGGCCAAAGTCATACAAAGCTGTCTGCCACACATTATTACATTTGTAAATTATTCCATTACTGTGTTTTGTGATGTTTCTCTCAGCAGAATTGATCTTGAAAATGTGAACCCATTTCTAGCTGTAGTTTTATCACTTGAGTTTGTTGTGATTCCTCCCATTTTGAATCCTCTCGTCTATGGCCTGAAGTTACCAGAAATTAGAAAACTTATTTTAAAAATGTTACCAGGCCCTAAATCTGACAAACAAACCAAGTCTCATAAATAAGAGTAACACTAACATGTTCTATATTGTTTTGTCATTACTTTAACATCTTTACACACCTGGTTGAAGCAATGTTTGTCATAAGGATGTTAATATTTTTGCACACATTTACTTTGTTAGTTTGAGTTTGTAGAGATTTATTTTAGTATTTTTTTTTTCTGATGATCAATTTCTAAAAATGTCAATCATTTTCACTATATTCAGTGTTAAATAATGAATAAATAATAACTGAATATATTTTCTGCTATTTAATGAAAAGTAGCATTATTGTTTGAAATAAAAGAGTTGCTTGGAACAGGACTTGTGGACTTTACAATTTAATGAGGTACATTTATATATTAAAAATGGAACACTTTGGGTATCTATATTTGTCCTGTTTAAGTTTTACATGGGTAGACTATGTCACTTTGCATGCAACGTCTACTTGCACTGTAAGGTTAGGAGTGAAATTTAATGTTACTGTTGAATTTATAGGAAGTAAATAGACATGCAGTTCATAAAAAGGATAAAAATCACTTGCAAGTAGAAAGGATAGATAGTGCAATTTTAAGGGATAAAGATCAGTTAGCAATAAAAAGAAAGCAATTATATATATATGCAATGACCAGTTAGACATTTAAATTAAGCTTGTATGGTTTGCACACAAACTACATATTTAGCATCAGCCACAAAGTTAGGTTTAGGAAAATATTGTATTGTATTATATTATGTACCTGACAACTTAAGTATGTTAAGTTCAATTACATAGCCTATGTAAGTCAATGTTTACTTTTGGTTTCTCATGGGGCACAAACAGCAGTCTGCTAGGTGATGTTATGTGTCACCTAGCAGTCATGTGTTTTGACTCATGTATCAACCCCACTTCTTTCATATACAGACTTTCTCATTTTATACTACATCATCTGATTTTGAGTGCACATCCAGAGAGGACACCTACACTTAAAAATATGGACTGTAGGTACTGACAGGCTATATTTTAAAGTGTAGGGCCACTGACCATGCTACCTTATTTGACAAGTTGGGAGTACATGCTGGGTTTTGACATGTCTATTCTCAGCAAAGGTTTGGAGACTGATTTTTACTTGCCTTATATCAGTAAAACACCCACCCAGAAGCTATGTATACTCCACTGGTCACTAATGTGCTTTACAGACAGGCAATATATATATATATATATATATATATATATATATATATATATATATATATATATAAAGAAGTTGTTGCTGCATGGAGTTTCCTCCATGGCCTCTTCCAGAATGTCTGGTCCAGCAGTCAGCAGCCCAAATAAACTTACACTGAGGCTGAGCAGTGTGATACCCCAATAATTAGACAACATCCTTCGGTCCCTCTTTATGAAAGTGGGAACCACTTCTTGAAGAGGTGAATCAGCCATGACAGCCCAACAGTGTTTTGGCATCTTAGGCAAATCTTATCCACTACTGGATCCTTGCCGCCAAGGAGCTTCTTGACTACTTCAGCCACCTCTGCCAGGTGATTCTGCCTCCTTAAAAGTGGATTTGTTGGCTGACTTCAGGCGTTTCTGAAAATGTGTTCTTTCCACTCCCCAACAATATCCCTAGTCTGGGTCTGCAATTCTACCTCCTTTTGCTTTGCTGACTGCCAAAGCAACAGCCCTCTCTACATCCCCAATAGCTGTCTTCTGCTTCAGGAGACCAAGACTAAAAGGCCCCCTTCTTCATCTTGGGCTTGGCTGGCTTCTTAGGTTGCCATCATCATGGCACTGATGACTTTCTGACCCCAGCTACTACCAGCCGCCTCTACAATGGAGGCTAAGAACATGCACCACTCACGTTCCATGATCCATGAAGAAAATACAAACACAAAATAAATAAAAGTCTTTTTCTTTTGCCACTGTCATCAAGTGTCATCCTGTAAAACAGAAATGAATATGAGAGGTGTCCCCTTTTGGCTCTATACATGTCACTGCTGACTTAAACAAAGTTGAAAGATCTTTCAGATGGTTGATTGGTTGATTTGAATTCTCATGTGCTCAGCTGTATTTAGATAAGATAACACCGAGAGGCGATATCAGACACTGTGTTGAGGATGGGGGTAGACAACACAGAGAAATAATACAATCATTTTTTTAATGATGGATAATATTTCTGTAGTTACAATGTTTTTTCTTTCAGGTTTGAGTGAAACCGTGGACTACAAATTTACTCTCTTCACTCTCACGTTACTGTGTTACTGTTTGATTTTCCTGGTAAATGTTTCTATTACTGTGACCATTATCTTAGACAAAAACCTTCATGAACCTATGTATATTCTATTATGTGTTTTGTGCATGAATGGACTTTATGGCACTACAGGTTTCTACCCTAAGTTTCTCTGGGATCTACTTTCTCCTGTTCATGTTATCTCTTATTCTGGATGCCTTGTTCAGGCTCTGGTGATGTACTCCTATGCCTGCAGTGATCTGTCTATTCTTGCAGTCATGGCATATGACAGATACGTGGCTATCTGTCAACCACTGGAGTACCACTCTATCCTATCAAAGAAAAGACTCATTATGTTAGTGTGTTTCTCATGGATAACACCTTTTTGTGTGATAGGTACAAATATTATTTTAACATCTAGAGTACAATTATGCAGCCAGTATATTGCCAGACTTTTTTGTGTGAATTGGATTATTGTTAAACTTGCTTGTTACCTGGCTGAAACAACTGTTAACAGCATAGTTGCCTACATGACAATAATAATTTATGTCTTGCATGGTCTTTTTATAGTTTGGTCCTACATGATTCTCATTAAAACGTGTATAAATTCTGTAGAAAACAGAGCAAAGTTCATGCAAACATGCGTGCCACATTTAACGTCCTTACTCACGTTTCTTGTGACTATACTTTTTGATGTTATGAATATGCGAATGCGTTCAAGTGATTTCCCTCAACCCCTTCAAAACTTTATTGCAATAGAATTTCTTGTGATACCTCCCATTATGAATCCTTTTATTTATGGTTTTAAATTAACCAAAATTAGGAACAGAATACTGGGTGTTCTAACTTTTAAAACCAAATTTTGTATGTAGTAAAGAACAGTATAGTTATTTTCTAATGCACTTAAGTTATTAATTATTATTATATATATACACTGCTGGCAGTTGTCATGTAATATCAGACATATATAGTAAATGAGCTTGATATGCCTTAAAGAATGTCGTTTTATCTGAAAGTTTGAATTTTATTAGACTATAATAGTGATTTTTTTTAGGATTTTTAAAAAAATTGTTTCCATTATTCCGGATAAAAACCTCCATGTATATTTTATTGTGGGACTTCTTTTTTTTTTTTTTAAAGATGAAAGATTTCTGGATCTTCTGTCATCCCATGTAATTTTTTATGCTAGATTCATGCTACAGGTTATTGTAATACACTGATATATGACATACTGATCTGTTATGACAAATTAAGAGTCTCCATTGTGGTCTTATCCTGGCTTTTACCACTGTATATAATGTTTATGAACACAGCATTAATAATATGAATCTACTGTCATAACTTGAGTTAGTTACTCTTATTTGCTTACCAAAGGAAATGCTGTAATCATATATTTTAACATTTTGTTCTATTTTGGACACTTTTTGTTGGTCTTACATTAATCTGATAAGAACGTGCATATCATCTATAAAGAAGCAGAGAAGGTTTGTGCAGATGTGCTTAACACATTAAATCTCTCTAATATATATATTTATATATTCATATTATGACAACTGAGCTTTTACATATATTTTACATGAGATTTAGGCCAATTAATCTATCAAGACTTCTATAATTTTATAGCAATGGAATTTCTGCTTATTCCAACAATCTATTTGTGGATTTATATGGTAACGTACCAATGTCCACAACAAAAACCTTAAAATCTTAAAACATGGGGCGGCGCTTAGCTCAGTCGGTAGAGCGGCCGCCCCATATGCGAAGGCTCACTGTGGCTGGCCCGGGTTTGAGTCATTCCCCATCTCTTTCTTCCCATATTCCCTGTCACTCTTCAGCTGTCCCTAACTAATAACGCTTAGAAAGCCAAAAAAATAATCTTAAAAAATAATAATTTTGAAACATGATGATGGTCATCTATGCCTTTTCATATTAGAAATCCCAACCTCAAATAACTTGCTTTACTTGCCCCATATCAGTGAAACACCCACCCAGATCTGATGCATATTGCCCCAGTCAATGAAGTGCTTTACAAACAGGCATGATAATGATGCCACACTCAATAGTCCTTTTGTTAAACAGAGTAGTTCCTTCATAGCAATGGAGAAAGGTAATGAAAGTGATAAAAGTACTGTCATGAAGTTTAGAAGGCAGAAGTGTAGTTGCTTATCTCATCCAATCACCCGTTAAACTCCTTCAGCAATCATTAGTACAAGCAAATTCACTGTTCTCTCAATAAATGAAGGTTGGACATGGTGCAAAGATTGTACAAACTGTAAAAAACAAACAAACATAAAACAAGTGAAAGGTTCATATTTAGTCTCATCTGAGGGCTATGTGGGTGTATCAGACAAAAAAGACTGGCATTCACTGATGCAGAAGATACTGAGGCTTGAGACACTCTGAAACACTGGCTGCACCTTGAGGTCCTGTCCATGAATATTGCAAACAGGTTCGGAGACAAGGGACAAACTTGTCTAACAACCACTTAAAACGTGTTTGACTTTGTGGCTGTGACACAGCTCTTACTTTAGAAAGACTGGATGGCTTGGTATAGGTAGAGGTCGGACTAAAACACAAGTTTTCTATTATTAGATGTTTCTGAACAAAAAATAATTTGAATGAGGACATGAAATAGAATTTCCGTGAGGACAAGCTTCATGTCAAATGTGTCAGAAAACATTTCATTTCTTTTGACAGTTATGACCCCTGTGCCAGCTGAACCATATGCATCCTGGCAACCCGACTAAAAGCTCTTCCAGACTGCTGATTGGATGATTTGAATTCTCGGCTCATGTGCTCAGCTGTATTTAGACGATATAACAGTGAGACATAGTACAGACACACTGTGTTGTGGTGGGGATATGCAACACAGAAATACAATACAATAATATAAAGGCTTTTAACCATGATGGATAATAATTCTGTAATTACAATGTTTTTTCTTTCAGGTTTGAGTGAAACCGTGAACTACAAATTTACTCTCTTCACTCTGTCATTACTGTGTTACTGTTTGATTTTGCTGTTTAATATTTCTATTACTGTGACCATTATCTTAGATAAAAACCTCCATGAACCTATGTATATTCTATTATGTGTTTTGTGCATTAATGGACTTTACGGCACTACAGGTTTCTACCCCAAGTTTCTCTGGGATCTACTTTCTCCTGCTCATGTTATCTCTTATTCTGGATGCCTTCTTCAGGCTCTAGTAATGTACATATTTGCCTGCAGTGACATGTCTATTCTTGCAGTCATGGCATATGACAGATATGTGGCTATCTGTCAACCGCTTGTGTACCACTCTGTCATGTCAAAGAAAAGACTCATTAAGTTAGTTTGTTTCACGTGGATAACACCTTTGTGCCTTATGAGCACAAATATCTTTCTAACATCTAGACTACAATTATGCAGCCCATATATTGCCAAGCTTATTTGTGTGAATTGGATTATTGTGAAACTTGCTTGTTACCCGGCTGAAACAACTATTAACACCATAGTTGCATATGTTACAATAATTATTTATGCCTTTCACGGTCTTTTTATACTTTGGTCCTACATAATTCTCATTAAAATGTGTGTAAACTCTGTAGAAAACAGGGCAAAGTTCATGCAAACATGCGTGCCACATTTATCCTGCTTGATCGCTTTCCTTGTGACTATATTCTTTGATGTTCTGAACATGCGATTTGGTTCAAGTGATCTTCCTCAACCCCTTCAAAACTTTATTACAATAGAATTTCTTGTGATACCTCCCGTTATGAATCCTCTCATTTATGGTTTTAAATTAACCAAAATTAGGAACAGAATTATGGCTGTTATAACTTTTAAAACCAAATAATTTTGTTCTGTATATTAGGGAAACTTGAAGTCTTTTTTTTCTAATACACTTCCTTTAAATATTGTTTTTTTTATTTTTTACACCTGTTGTGTTGAAGTGAAATATGAGCTTAGTATGTCTTGGTATGTGGATGATATGTATTGTTGATATCAACAAATTTGATATCTATTTGTTTTTATTTTTTATTTGGTGATAATCATGATGATCACAAAACATATGCTCTTTTTGTGCATATGTAACACCTATGGTTTAGTCAACTGTACAAGATTCATATTGTTATGATTTAAACATATGTGTTTACATTTCAGGTAATTCATGATTAGGGGACAATCAGATTTCATGTTGCCCAAAGCTTCATTTTTACAATATATTATTTATGGCCTGCTAGAATTGTCAGATACTGTATGGCTGGAAGATTTTGCTTTTTTGGTTGACATAACGAACATAACTGCTGGTGTACCTATATAGATGTAACACAAAATATTACTTTTTGAATGATTTTGTTAAAGACAAGATCAAGAGTGCTACGTTTAAACACAATTTAAACACTTTGCATTACTCATAATAAGTCATGTTTAAAATGAACATGAGGTTAAGATTTGTATCAACTTCATACAAGTTTAATGTATTCCATACAATTTATTCTTTGTCATTTGACTCCACATGTGAAAAAAGGGTTAAAAAAAAAATAATTAAACACTAAGAATGAAAAAGCTTTTTTAAAGCAGTCTGTTAACTCTGAAGGTGCCATTATTTAACTAAATTCAAAAACCCAAATAATCCCCAAAAACCCAAAGCAATGGTCCTCCTAAGTGAGTTCAGTACCATGTTATATTCCCTAACAGGTCCCTGAGTATCCCTATAAAGTGTATCCCTTACTTCAAAATAAAGTCAAACTGAATACATCAATCCTATCCTATGCCTACTGAACCATCGAGTGACATTTGTTAAATCTATTAGTAACAGATGCAACTCCTTTTTTTCAGTGTTATACGAGCAACATGCATTTGTGAAAGAATGGAGGTCTAACCAGCCCAGAAAATGTTCCATTCTTTACCATGACATGACAGGTAATGACTGTAATGCAGATTTATTGTTTGTCAGGCAAAGAAGAAGTAGGAGAGTTAAGAGTTACGCTGCCATTTTGCTGTTATTTTCGAGTTTCCTTATGGACAGAGAGTATGGACACATGATTTCTGCGGACACGTGATTTTTGTGAGGTTATTCGGACATACGATCTAATACATGAAATATCCTGAGAAACATTTAGCAGATGTGAGCTTGGTATGCCTTGGTATGTCTTTTTAGCTGAAATCTGAAAGTTATAACTTCTAAAATAGTGGCACTAAAACCATCTATGATACTATTATCTTGGTGCTATTACCACAACACCTCTGAAAAGTGAAGGTACTGGCCAGGTTCGGGTCTTTTTTTTAGACGGGTGCAGGACTCTACTTTCAATACAACAAGTTAATAAAATGCTGTACACTGGTGAAGAATTCTACTGCCAAAGCTTAAAGGTGGGATAGGAGATTTTTTTCTGGAACATTTTTTATCATAGTACTTGAAAACCTCTTCATGACCTCACTGCAGCCAGGAAAAGGTTTGTCAAAAAAACAAAATGTTTTTGTCTCCTACTCCACCTTTAAGCTGGGAGCTCTTCTAGAACATTGATTGGTTGATTTGAATTCCCAGTGTGTGTCCTCTTGTTTTCAGACAACATATGAATAACAATCAGTGAGATGAGGGAACAGAGATGTTGGGGATGGATATATCTAACACAAGGATACATATACACACACATATATGAAGGTTTTCCAACCATGATGGATAATGTTTCCCTGATAAGAATGTTTTTCTTTCAGGTTTGAGTGAAACAGTGAACTACAGACTGACTCTCTTCTCTCTCACGTTACTGTGTTTCTGTTTTGATTTTGCTGGTAAATGTTTCTGTCATTGTGACCATCATCTTGGATAAAAACCTCCATGAACCTATGTATATTCTATTATGTGTCTTGTGCATGAATGGACTTTACGGCACTACAGGTTTCTACCCTAAGTTTCTCTGGGATCTACTTGCTCCTGCTCATGTTATCTCTTATTCTGGATGCCTTGTTCAGGCTCAGGTGATGTACTCATTTGCCTGCTGTGATCTGTCTATTCTTGCAGTCATGGCATATGACAGATATGTGGCTATCTGTCAACCACTGGAGTACCACTCTGTCATGTCAAAGAAAAGACTCATTATGTTGGCGTGCTACTCTTGGTTAACACCGTTCAGCATTATGGGCATAAATGTTTTTCTAACGTCGAGGTTAAAGTTATGCAGCCCGTATATTGCCAGACTTTTTTGTGTGAATTGGATTATTGTTAAGCTTGCTTGTTTCCCCAGCTGAAACAGCTGTTAACAACATAGTTGCATACATGACCATGATCATTTATGTGTTGCATGGTGTTTTTATAGTTTTGTCCTACATGATTGTCATTCGAACATGTGTGAACTCTGTAGAAAACAGGGCAAAGTTCATGCAAACATGCGTGCCCCATTTTACCTCCTTACTCACGTTTCTTGTGACTATACTTTTTGATGTTATGAACATGCGAATCGGGTCAAGCAATTTCTCTCAACATCTTCAAAACTTTGTTGCAATTGAATTTCTTGTGATACCTCCCATCATGAATCCTCTCATTTATGGTTTCAAATTAACTAAAATTAGGAACAGAATACTGGCTGTTATCACTTTTAAAACCAAATAATCTTTGTTGTGTTGTGTATGTTGAGGAAGTCTTTTTTTTTTAATGCACTCCCTTTAAATTGCGTGGTGTTACATGTAAATATCCTCAGAAACATTTAGCAAATTGAGCATAGCAGCTCTTGACATCTTTTTAGTTGTAAAGTTTTTATTTTGTTATGTAAATGTGCCTAACGTATGTGAATGATCTTTATTGTCAATACCAACCAAACTGATATTCTTTCCAACCTAGCAGCAGCACACCAGACTTGACTCATTTAATCAACTGATCTCAGTCTTCAGAGAGTTGATGGGTCAAACTGTGTGCTCTTGGTTGGTTGGAACAAAAACCTGCAGCCACACCGGCCCTTTGTGGAACAGTTTTCCCGGGCCTGACCTAGGGTCTAGTGTACAAAGATTCACATTGTTGAACATATGCAAAGAAAAAGCTTTGCTCTACTAATTTACAAACTGCACTGTTTGCTTGGTTGATAACAGAATAAATGCTAAAACTAACACCAAATGCCAGAATATAACTGCATTTCAAATCACACTGTTGATCTCATTAGAGTTTTCAAATTAAACTGGCTCAGAAATAAGGCTTTGCAATCCGCCCAGCAATTTTCTCTCATTGTTGTCCTAACTACTAATGTTCTTTCCGGGATAGCGCAAGCAGGGGTCAGGTTTTTGTTTTCTCCCTTTTCCTCAAAATGACTACTTTTAGTTCTGTTATATTTAATATGTGTTATTATTTTTTCTTTTTGATTTAATGAGGTTTATTTGAATAATTTCTTCTGTGGTGTGCTGTGTGTTTCTTTGCTCACAGCTCTTACTTGATTATATGGGATTAAACTGCTGGACTGTTGCTATACAGTGTGTTCTGGGGCCAATCAGGAACATGGGATCACACACCTGTCTCTCACCTGTCAGCGTACACTGCGCTATAAGGAAAAGTTATACATCAACTGAAAGCACAGCCAATTTTTGGACGTCCCTGTGGCACTGAGGCCAACAGACTTTGTCAGCCTGAGTTCAGTGTCAGGGAGTCATTGCGGGCACAAGACTGATATTAGAAATGAAACAAATTTAAAGGTGAAGTAAACATTCCTCTTTCTACTTCTTCACATGACTTTGTCCTCATAACAGAATGAACAGCATCCCCTGCTGGCAACTTGGTTATATCTTGAACTTTCATTACTATGTGCTGTTTGAATAAATAATGAATGATTGAAGTTTGAGTAAGTAAGCGAGAAAGTGCATTTATTTGTACTGCTGTTGCTTTTCTGTCATATTTTAGATGCATCCAGAAACAGGCCTGTTCCCTTTGAAGCTGTAACTGTTACGATACCTAGTTGGAATAACTGCACAAACATAATTAATGGACCAAACTAGCTAGCCATATGCAGGGAGGTGCTGAGGCCCCCCATCACCCATGAAAACCAAACACTACAGTAAATTTGTTTTGCAGTAACCCAGTGAGTCATTCTCCACCTGTATTAAAATACCCAACTTCATAGCAGAAATGTGTTTATATATATATTTTATTTTTCAAAATCATCCACTGTTACAAGCTGAATCAACAAAATCAAATTGGGTCTCTGACTGGGTGTAATCACACTGGCTAGTTCCGGGTTGGGAGCTGCGAGGGCTGCTGATGTCTGGGCCGAGGCCTGATCTGTGCCTGATTTGTCCTTCTTTACCAAAAAAAGTGGGAAATATCTCATTTTCTCTTCATTGTTATATGTCTCTCTACAACTAAGACTTGTAAAGGACCATTACAACACAAAATGGGCATTTTCACCTGCCATAAATGATTGAAGGCCGAATGCAGTTAATGAAAGGTGATTTCTGCCTAAATATGACTTGGTCTGATTCTAGGGCTTCATAATATAAAGATCTGAGCTCACAGGACAGCTCGGAATTCTTGAAAAGGACCATTACAACACAAAATGGGCATTTTCACCTGGAAGGTGAGTGTGTGTGTCTGTGTTTACTCAGGCAGGCTCCACAGATGTATATGGACGTATATATTTGTATTAGAGATTTATTAGAGACGTAGCAGGAGCAGAGCCAGGTGTGGTCATAAAGTTAACCTGGTCATCCGTCCCGAGTTAAAAAGAGACAGCAGTCTGTCTGTCTGCTGTATATGTTATTTTACCAGAAAATGTATTCAGGATTTTTTTTTTATTAGAGAGTAATTAGAGACTTAGCAGGAAGAGCTAACTTGCTCTCTTCCTGATTACAAACACAGGCGACGTTTCAAACTAGACGGACTACATGATGTAGTCACACAAATAAGACTGCAAGGACGAGCCACGGGTAAGAAAGTAAACAAAGAGGCGCCTACGAGGACAGCTACGTCATCCGTTTTGCTGTTTTCAACATCTGTCGTATCCACGACAACCACAGACGCATTTGGCTGACGGTCACCCAGTAACGTGGTCACAAGTTACTACGGAACACCGGCTCCATTGACTTCTGTGTTAAGCAGCTAGCGAGGTAGCTGGCTTTGTTGATGAATTTAGCTGTCTATGGTCTAACTTGAAAGGGAACTAATCTGACGTACGTCATACGTTAACTCTTTAAACTAACACCAACCTGTTCAGAGTTTATTAGCGTTAAGTCATGTCAGGCTCCATGTGTACAGACCAGGCTGCTGCAGTACTTTGGTAACGTAATGTTACACAGTACGAGTATTAACTATGCGGTTCATTCAGAAGTGTCAGGATGCTACAGTAATGTTGCTGCTGATGTCATAAACAAAGATACACTCATACACCTTCTCTGTCTTCTACTTTCAGAGTCCACTCACAGCCATGGACCACTCAGCTGTTAAGGACAAGCCCTGGAAATCCTTGGAAACGCTTTAATTGTACATTTAAGATTAAGTTATTGGATTTTAAATAAAGTGCTTGAAACTGCTTGAAATTGTAACTGCATTACTTTCATAGTATATAGCTTGGCCAGTGACACAATTCTGCCGTATATATAGAAAGCTCTCACTGAACATAATTATGGCAAAATAGCATCTGATTTGATGAAGTCAAATAATCAGTTTGTACACAAACACTGAAATACATTGCTGCATGTTTCAAAATCAAACTATTTCCAAACATTTTAAAAGTGCATTTTAAGCTTCTGACTGAAGTCAAATTTGTCTTCATTTAACCAGAAGGATGTAAATCTTAACTGCTTGTAAAATGCTTCAATATGCAGCATGATATGAACACTAAACACTGTGCTTGTTACTCGTATTTTCAACAGTTTCAGAAAGTGGTCAAAAATATTTTACTCTGCTTTAAATTTCTTACATTTAAGCTACTTTAATTATTTAAAAATAGACTAACACTTTAGATTAACTGTAATGGACACCTTGAGTAACAATATCTAGGAGAAGTGGAGCTGAGACTTTGTCAATCTAAGTGAAATCCACCTCTGAGGTACGGGCAGTGACCTGTCAATCAACTGGGGTAGTACCTGGGCTGTCCAGTCAGATACCCAGGCCACCCCTCTAGCTCCGCCCCTGGATCAAACTGCAGAACTAAGATGTGCTGATCAACTATAAATCAAGATTAGTGCATTTCCTATTTCTAATCTCAGATGTTTACAGAAACATATACTAGTTTGTATTTATTTTTGTTTCTATCTTATCATAGATTGTGAACGCTGAATATAAAAAGTTTCAACCTCAGGAGAGGAGTGCAGTTTTTTACTTTTTAAAACAAACACAAACACAAGAAAAAACTATGTTGTGTTTCATGCAATGCCAAATAATAATAATAATAATAATAATAATAATAATAATAATAGTAATAATAATAATATAAGAATACTCATTCGTCTAAATCAAATGAGGTTTACCTTAAAATGAAAAAAGAAAAAGGTTAAATATATATATATATATATATATATATATATATATATATATATATATATATATATATATATAGTTCTTTATGTCATGCATTGCTTGTTCAGCAGATTGTAACCCAATGAAAGAATGAGGGTGTATTGATTGGCTGGCTTGAATTCCTACGTCATGTGTTGATAGAGTCAGAGAAGATATTATTAACAGTGAAATGAGCCAGCAGACACCATTTGGGAGTTCGTCGTCGCAAGAAAACAAAGACATACAAAAAAAACAACAAAAAAACCAAACACGTTTTCTAACCATGATGGATAATGTTTCTGTAATTACAATATTTTTTCTTTCCGGTTTGAATGAAACAAAGAACTACAGGTTTATTTTCTTCTCTCTCACTTTACTGTATTACTGTTTGATTTTGCTGGTGAATGTTTCTCTCATTGTGATCATCATCTTAGATAAAAACCTCCATGAACCTATGTATATTCTTTTGTGCACTTTTTGCATGAATGGACTTTACGGCACTACAGGTTTCTACCCTAAGTTTCTCTGGGATCTACTTTCTCCTGCTCATGTTATCTCTTATTCTGGATGCCTTGTTCAGGCTCTGGTGATGTACTCATATGCCTGCTGTGATGTGTCTGTTCTTGCAGTCATGGCATATGACAGATACGTGGCTATCTGTCAGCCACTTGCGTACCACTCTGTCATGTCAAAGCAAAGACTCATTAAGTTAGTGTGTTTCTCATGGATAACACCTTTGTGCATTATGGGCATAAATGTGTTTCTAACGTCGAGGTTAAAGTTATGCAGCCCATATATTTCCAGATTTTTTTGTGTGAATTGGGTTATTGTTAAACTTTCTTGTTTCCCAGCTGAAACAACTATTAACAACATAGTTGCGTACATGACAATGATCATTTATGTCTTGCATGGTGTTTTTATAGTTTGGTCCTACATGTATCTCATTAAAACGTGTGTAAACTCTAAAGAAAACAGGGCAAAGTTCATGCAAACATGCGTGCCACATTTGATATCTTTAATCACTTTTATTTTCACGGTACTTTTTGATCTTATGAATATGCGATATAATTCAAATAAGTTACCTCAAACCCTTCAAAACTTTGTTGCAGTAGAGTTTCTTGTGATACCTCCCGTTATGAATCCTCTCATTTATGGTTTTAAATTAACCAAAATTAGGAACAGGATTATGGCTGTTGTAACTTTTAAAACCAAATAATTTCTGTTCTGTATATTAGGGAAACTTGAAGTCTTTTTTTCTAATACTCCCTTTAAATATTGTTTTTTTAAAATATACCTGTTATGTTGAAGTGAAATATGAGCTTAGTATGTCACATTTATCTCCAATTTCCAATTTTCTTTGACCAAAATGGACCTAATTTAAATATTGCACAATTAAATATTAAACCTTTCCTGGGTATTCCTTGAGAAAAGACATTAAAATTATATTTAATTTTTATTATCTTTTCATAATGCTTAAGTTGTCAAACCAAATGGCACATTTCTTAACTTCTGGAGATATGATTTTTTTTTCTTTGTATGTTTAAATGATCTGCTTTTAATTATTTGTGTGCATATCTCAGATGATCCTTGGGAACCAAATTGTTTGCACTTTGCTCTGAATGGATTCTGGATGGTCACGTGCCGGTTTGACTTATTGCGTTTATGAAATGAAAATGAATGTAAATACAAAACCTGACATTTTTCATTATGCTTTGTAGCACACTTTTGCTTTTGAGACTGTACAAGCACAGAGGACAATAGACATACAGAAAGTCTAGAAAGGATAGAGCTAATATTTAACTCGTCAGAACACACATGATCAGGAGTAACTTGTACCAGACTTGGGCTACATAATAAAAAAAAGATTTTTCTTTTTAAACTCCATGTTTCCGCTGGATCACATCTAACTGTTGTTTTAACAAGCAATTAGCAGAATTATGTGCAACATTTTCCACACTTTATGTTATATTATGTTAAAATTGACTCAAGAGCACTAAGGCATGTGGGCACTTCTTTACTGAAGTGAAGTGTTAATTGTAATGTACAGTCCAGTGCACAGTGACCATCATGAAAAGCAAAAGTATAGCGTATAGCAGTGGTTTCCATCCTTTTTCCTTTAGGGCCCCCTTTTGTATCTGAGTAAACTGATGACCTGCAGTGCATAGGCCTGCAGGTCATCAGGTTTGTTTTGGACAACGTCAGTGTTTTCTCTCATTGTTCTATTTTGGTCTTTGGGTCATTTTTACTGTGTAAAGGCTCTGTGGATACAGTTTGTGTTCAGGTCTTCACTATACTCTTATCCTGTCACATGTATTTAAATATTCTTCTTAAATAATAACCTAAACTTTACAAACAGCACTCTTCGCAGGAATCAATGAAATGCTGAGATATGAGGCCTACTGCATTTTAAATAAAGGGTTGAGAATAAGAGGAAGTCTTGGGCCCGACATCCATCTATTGTCCACACCAAAAAAGCAGAAACACTGACTGTAGCCCCCAAGGGCTAAATCGTTGTTAGATGATAGCCGAGGGGTTCCTAGATTGGAGTATGAGGTACTGGTGCAGATACTAACCATTTGGGGCTTAAAACCAGAATTAGAGTTGTGTTCTCATTCATGATATCATCGGACACTGTGGACTGTGTTTGCAGCTGCATGTCAAGCCGCAATGATACCAGTCAGCACCTTTAACACTGAGGCCATGGCCAGAAAATGTGTATTGCTAATTTCAGGTTGTGAGTGACTACTCCTCAGTGGTCCAAGTAAAAATTGTTCACATACGCACTTTGGGGTCATTGCATGGAAGAACATGCAAACTCCACAGCCATGGTGAACTGTGGCGGTCCATTAATGACAGCGTCATACAGGCACTGCATTTTACTAAAGAATTGATAATTATTATATTATAAGAATTGATATATAAAATGATTCATAACTACAAAATAATTACAAATTTCTTCATGTGATGATGCATTTATCTTTTATTAAAAAATATTATTATTATTTTTTTTTTTACATATCTCAGGAGGTTTATTTTGCACAATA
This sequence comes from Nibea albiflora, assembly GCA_014281875.1. Lineage (NCBI taxonomy): Eukaryota > Metazoa > Chordata > Actinopteri > Sciaenidae > Nibea > Nibea albiflora. Next base: position 17,357,786 of record CM024796.1, on the reverse strand, counting down.
CTTAAAGATTGCAACTATGTGACAAAACTTGAAAGCTCTTCCAAACTGTTGATTGGATGGTTTGAATTCCCAGCTTGCGTGCTGCTGTAGTCAAACATGATATTAATGAGATGAGGGAACAGAGACTGTGTTAAGAACAGGGTGTCACAGCAAAGGAAGAAACACAAGTTTTTTTCTAACCATGACGGGTAATGTTTCTCTGATAAGAATATTTTTTCTTTACGGTTTGAGTGAAACAGTGAACTACAGATTTACTCTCTTCTCTCTCACTTTACTGTATTACTGTTTGATTTTGCTGGTGAATGTTTCTCTCATTGTGATCATCATCTTGGATAAAAACCTCCATGAACCTATGTATATTCTATTGTGCACTTTTTGCATGAATGGACTTTATGGTACTACAGGTTTCTACCCTAAGTTTCTCTGGGATCTACTTTCTCCTGTTCATGTTATCTCTTATTCTGGATGCCTTGTTCAGGCTCTGGTGATGTACTCCTATGCCTGCAGTGATCTGTCTATTCTTGCAGTCATGGCATATGACAGATACGTGGCTATCTGTCAACCACTTGCGTACCACTCTGTCATGTCAAAGCAAAAACTCATTAAGTTAGTGTGTTTCTCATGGATAACACCTTTGTGCGTTATAGGCACAAATATTTTTCTAACATCGAGGTTAAAGTTATGCAGCCCGTATATTACCAAACTCTTTTGTGTGAATTGGATTATTGTTAAACTTGCTTGTTACCCGGATGAAACGACTGTCAACAACATAGTTGCATACATGACAATAATAATTTATGTCTTGCATGGTGTTTTTATAGTTTGGTCCTACATGATTCTCATTAAAACGTGTGTAAACTCTAAAGAAAACAGGGCAAAGTTCATGCAAACATGCGTGCCACATTTGATATCTTTAATCACTTTTCTTGTGACTATACTTCTTGATATAATGCTTATACGATATGGTTCAAAAGGTTTACCTCAAAACCTTCAAAACTTCATTGCGGTAGAATTTCTCCTCATCCCTCCTCTTTTGAATCCTTTAATTTACGGTTTTAAATTGTCCAAAATCCGCAAAAGAATTATTTTTGTTTCTGTTAAATTTAAATCATGTGTATAAGTATAATTTATTTATTATCTTATTTTGTCTGTCCTCTTCGAGTCATCCTTCTTGGTTATGTGTTGGTGTCATGTGAAATCCTGAGAAATTCAGCATAGATGCCAGCAAATGTTTGCTTGATATGATTTTAGATGTAATCATTTTATTAAAATGCATATTGATAAATGTGGGTTTACTTGTGTGTGGGTTTGGGTTTGTTAAACTAAATGTCTATTTTGGTGTTCTGCTGTAGTCTGCATAGGGCCCACTTACATTATGTTGGTAATGGTAATTGGTTTATTTGGTAATGGGAAGAATCTGAATTATATATATATATAATGCATGCATGGCTGTGCTCATGCTTATGTCCTGTTTGGCACAATTTTATCAGCTTATGTTATAAATGTGTAGGATTTAGTGGCAGTTTGTGGTGTGCTACTTCCAGTTTGCTCTGAAGCAAAGTACAGGTAAAACCCTCTTAAGCATCATGTGTTGGCTGGTGGAGAGCACTAATCCATCAGCCGTTCCACCAGGGGTCAGCAGTGCTTCACTGTGGGTCACATGGCAATGATACTATTTAGGCAAGTATAAAAACTATATATATGTGTGTGTATATATATATATATATATATATATATATATATATATATATATATATATATACATTTTGTTCATTTCTGTGAAGAAAATAAAATGAAATAGCTATTTTGTACGTTTAGATTATGATATTATTATGATTATTAATATGACTGGATCGAGGTACAGTGAAGACCTGAACACAAGTTAAAATCACAGAGCTTTCACTCTCTTACATTACCATTAGGAAAGTATATAGTTTAAAGTTTTTGCATCCACTATTTGGGTTAACTGCACAGTTTCCAAGTTGTTCTGTCTAGTTACAAACACTAACACTCCCCAAATGCTCTGAACTCACAGCCTGGCTAACAAAGTGAGCTAACAGCAGCTATAGTTTGCAGCAGTTACATGTCCACCAGCAAACTCGGTAAATTATGGAGAGCAGTTGGAAGACATCAGAGGTTTCACCAAAATCAGTGAAACAGTTGGTGGTGTGTGACTTATTTTGTTATGTGCTTCTTGTGGATGATCGTATCCTGAGCACAAAGTTACATTAACAATAAGAGTTACGGGGTGTAGAGCGGGAACTACAGAAACACTGTTCACCTGATTACGTGTCAGTGTAGCATCAAAATGATTTAAAATCTGTTATTTTATAGTTGCATTGCTACACAACAATGCTTCAAGTACAATGCTTGAATAAATGCATTCAGTTATATTCTACCACACTGGGGTGTCACCCACTCCTCAATGTTATGACATAAAGTGCTTAATTCAAACCAGATTTAAGACTAAAACAGATTTGATTAAGGTTTTTAATCGAAACAATTGGAAGCTAGCTCTTCTCATTTTTATTTTAAAAGGAAAGAAAAGAGAGAAAAAAAAGCAGACACTTGTTAAAGGTGCAGCGTGTAGAATTTTGTGACATCTAGTGTTGAAGTTGCAGATTCCAACCAAATGAATACCGATGATCCACATCAGCCTTCCGAATGCTCAAATAAGTAATCTGTACAGCATTTACCTGTCAATCAAAGCATCCACACACTTAATAAATGCATAAGCCTTAATATCATTTGAATGAGTGAGTAAAAAACAAAAAAAATAAATTGGACTGCGAACTTATAGAGCTATAGAGATCAAAACATTTATTTATTATTCAAACCCCGGCTGCGGCAAGGACTGAGCCTTAGTACATGGGGCGGATGCTCTACCCACTGAGCTAACCAGTGCCCAAACATTGGGGGTTTCACTTCTTAGCACTTCTGCGTTGGCTTCAGGACCCGCTTCCCTCTGTGGATATAGAAGGCTCATACTAAGGTTAACATCGTGATGGTTATCATATTCCATTTCTGCCAGTGGGTTCCCCATAAATGTTACACCATGCAGCTTTAAGCGGGCAGTCCCGCCCGGCCCGCACTGCCTCCACCGCACCACACGGCGGCGGTAATGCGCCATTTCCTTTCATCGACGGCGCCGCGTATCGGGACGAAGAAGCGGGCCGACAGCAGACTGTGTACACTGCAGTACATGCGACCGTACAACCGCTCCACAGCCTGGCTCCGTTTTTCCTCCAACGCCAGCGACGACAGCCAGGACAACAGACGTTTGTGTTTTGAAGTGAAGTGGCGGAGAAGATTTCTAACGCGTCCGGAAAATACGAACTTTCAACACGGACCGTGAGTAGGCTGTTAGCGGGTTATTTTGGGGGGCTGCGGAGGATGAAACAAACGGGGTTGCTAATGTGATTTGGGTTCCGGTTGTGTTTATGTAATATTAGGCTGGTAATCCTCTAAAACAGCGCAGACACGCGCACTCGCCGGGCAAAAATAACAACGCCGGTTCAACACAACATGCATTTTCTACCTGTGTAAGTGTCGTTCAATTGCGTTGTGTACTTGCAGCGGGCCGGTGGGATTTATGGCTGTCATCCTACCTCAGTTTTTACCCTGTCAGTGGTGCCTGTGGAGGTCTACACCGGGAGACCGCATCATGTACAGTTCACAGAGACGCCGACAGAAAACGTGAAGGCTGTGCTATGTAACTGCTGCAACACATCCGAAGTGTGATGCGGGTTTTATTGTTCACATCTCTGCAAAAGAGACCGAGCAGCGCACGCTGCATGTACATACTGTACTGTATTTACAAGTGCAGGCTGCAAAGGAGAACATCTGCCTTGAAGTGTGACAACTGTTTTTTTTGAAAATGATGATTATACAAAGGGCAGTAATCTGATTACCCTGTTAAAGGATGCAAGAGTAATAAAAAAAAAAAAAAATCAAAGATGAAATATAATATGTTAATATTTGTGCGTACTATTTGTGAATAATGAATCCAGAGTGAAGTTTTTCTTCTTGCACATGCGCTGGTGAAGACTGCATGCCTGTGTCATGTGGGGGAAAGTAGCGTGGTAGAGTTACAGTCTGTGTCATTCTGTGTGCAGGCATTTCAATAAACAGTTTATATTAACATGACTCATTGTTCACCTCCGGTTGGAGCCACCAGTTTTCTCAAAGTGTCCTGCTGAAATTCTCCAAATAGTTTGAGTTGCGCGTCAAGGTGACTCCTCGTATTTCTTTACGTGGCCGGCGAATCAGGCGGCCATCCAGGGTTTACCCAGTATGAACGGGTTTTAATCGCCAAACAGCATCAGTACGAATTTCAGTCAGACTTAAATTGCTTTTCTTTTTCACAAAATAAAAGAGCACTCTAAGTTAGGAGCTGTTTCCGGTTTGTTCTGAGAGCAAGGTGCAGAGTCCAAGTAAAAATCTCGGCGGCTGTCGTCTGGCAGCAAGTGTATGTAGCGTAAGTGTAAGTATCCAGTGGCTGTAGGAGCGCACTAATGCATCAGCCACTCGTGAAGTGAATGACTTCCTCAATCTGTCAGTCTAACAATGCTTTATTTTATGCACTCAAAATACGACCCAGTGCCTAGACGGAGCAGCTGTACTCAGTCAACTGTAGTACGATTCATACAGAATATTTTAAACCGATCCCAATATCAGATTATTGACATCTGACGGCGATATTCTGGATGGTCTTTGTTTGTTTTTTTAACAGAACACAACATATTTGATAAATGCTTATTTTAAAGGTCCAGTGTGTCAAATTTAGGCTGCAGAGATGGTATATAACATGCATAACTATGTTTTCATTAGTGTATAATCATCTGAGAACATAAACTGTCAGACCTGCCTGCTTGTTACTCAAATTCGAGTTCATTGTCAGCAGCCCAGTTTCGCTCTGCGTCTGCAGGAGTGGTGTGACGTGCACACGGATAAACTTTTAATATTTAAGGAGGGCATCCCTGGAGGATTGAGAAGTGTTTGGTTGAAAGCATCTCCTCACACTAATTCATTATTCTAATAACTAACCAGTATTTGTCTTACTGGACTATATTAGCCAGAGAAATGTCTGGTGCTTATACTGCACTTGACCTGTGGAGACACAAGCTGCTGTGTAGCACTGCACAGTTGTGTTTGCCCATGAGTCGAGCGGTGTTTCCCATCGGAGGTACCTCGCTTCGTAGTTAGTGGTAGGTTGAGAGATTTGGCCTAAAGAAGTGACAAAGGCCCTGCTCTACGTAGAGGTGTGTGAATAATGATCCATGATGCATTGAGGGTGCCTTGAAATCTGATCAGGTCACATTCAGAGGCGGTCTAAAGCCAACAGGACTGCTAACTGAGTTAACAGCAGCTACAGTTTGCAGCAGCAGGCAGCTCCTATGACACCAGTAACGCTACATGTCCTTCAGGAAACAGAATAAATCATTGAGAGTTGCGGCAGAGCAGCCGGAGGACATCAGAGGGAAAAACCAAAAAAAAAAAAAAAAAATTTCCTTCACAAAATATGATCCAGTTTCACTAAAATCAGCGAATAACGTTCTAAAGTTTTGTACAGTAATCAGAGAGGCCTTGCCTTAGGAAATTGTTCCTGTCCTGCTCATTTGTGCTCAGCGTCCTCGCATTCTGATTAAAAATGCGTAATTTGCTCTTTGGGAAGTCAAATGAATTACACGTTAATTTGCATATAGAGCGAGAAAATGAAATCCGATCATAAGTGGTCACTCGAGATGCACGTGGAGACGCGTCCAAACGGCGCACACAGGCGCACGTCCGCCTGCGATAGAATCGCCCAAGACGCACGTAAATGCCAAGTATAAACAGGGCCAAAGGCTCACATTTTCCTTTAAACAATGCAGCGGAGTTGGATTATGTTGCAGGAAAAGCGATGAAGGGAAAGCGTTTTGCTGACAAACACTTGCTGTTGCTCGAACAAATTATGCGGAATGATTGAATCTATTTGCAGCTGTGTGGGAAAAGCAATTTTGCTGATTTGCTGAATTAAAGGGAGTAATTGAGGTTTTTTGCGAAATACAGTTACAGTAGTCAGCTAAAACAAAACACTGTTGGGAGGGAGGGAGGGAGGGGGGGCACCCTTTGCAAATACTGATCACAACTTAAGTTGAAGGGCCGGCCACGCTGACCCTTACTGTACATTTCATAAAACTGCTGCAGTACTGCTCCACTTGCTGAGGTGACAAGTTTAAAGAGGAGAAAACAGCTTAGGCCAGGCACTGAGTAGGGGGGTACCATGCCAAACTGACTGACTGTGCGTGTGGCAATGCGTGTGTGAGTAAGTTTAGTCAGCTCTGCTGCATTGTGCCATCTCAGGAAAGCTGCATGCAGCTGAGCTGCTGCTGCACCGGTTCTGTGTTAGCGGACCCTTGCAGCAGCGGCAGCAGCAGAAGCAGCAGCAGCAGAAGCGGCGCTGCTACAGCTGCTGCTTGTGTTAATAGACCGTTGCTGGCAGTCAGAGGAAAAAGAACCGTCCTCTCCTTTAATACTCCTATAAATGTAGAACTGGAGGCAACAAAAAACCGTCCTTCACACAGCCCCATGTGAACATAGCAGCTTCTGTCATTGATCCATATGTTCCCTGCCCTGTGGAGGACAGTGTTATTTGAACCCTGATTAATACACCGTTGTTGCATCATGGGGATAAAGCACTATAAAAAGACAGTGAATTTCCTCAGGAGCTGTGGGCTGCTGGATGCTGATGGATGCACGCGCGTTTGAAGAACAGCACAGGAGCTAAATGTCACTCGTTACTGTGATAAGCTGCCGGATAAACATCCTATATCCTGTTACCCTAACGCAAATATTTTAGTGCACCTCCAGCAAATGTAGGCCGTCATATTTGTTTTAGGTCATGACCTGAACGTGACCTCCAAAGTTGATAATAGGGTACGTGCTGTTTGACAGTTTTTCTAACTCTCTCTAGAGCAGCTAGTTTGGTGGTTTTTAATGATTGTCACATTGTCAGCAGTTCTGCTGCTTGTTTGCAAATGGACACCTGCCAAGCAACAAATTGTGCAAATTGCCCCATTTGGTGAGAAGAGAACCTGCTAGACTGGCCGGTAATTGTTTGCAAACAAAATATTTGTGTGCATAGGTTGGATGAAACGAAATTGCTCCGGATGCCATCCGGAGCGTATTTGCTTTCCCCCCAGCAGGATAGTGTCAGCGCTGTGAAAACAAATGTCAAGTTGAGTCTTATCGCGAGGTTGGGAAGGATGAAAAGGCTGAGCTAATTTGACTTCCCTTAGCTAAAGAGCGATCGTACAAGGTGTCATGAACGATTCCATTAAACAGTAATGTGGATGAAAACAAGCTGCCTGTCTGCAGGGATGCATGACTTCTAATTAACTGTTTAAAAAAAAAAAAAATACATCTCTTAATGGAGGGGCCCTCTCTTGACTTCCTTTATGCTCCTTATCAGTGACCACTTGTGCGCCACTTCTGGCTTGTTTCTGTTGTATTCTTTTGTCCTGTGTACGCTTCCTGAAACACACAGAGCATCCTGTTTTCCTCTTTTTCACTTAGTTATTGATTTAAGTAAACAGCAGCTAGTATTTCACCACGTTGCATCAGGCAATCAGTCCTGTGTGACACTCAGCAGTCTTCCCACCTTCCTGCCTCGTCTTTTTTTTTTGTTTTTTACCAGCACATAATATGAGAAAAGTTCTTCTCAGCTTTACGAGGAAAGGATAGTCATGGGCTGCACATCACCCGTTGTGTAACAGTGCTTACACACGTTATATGTCCAGAAGATATGTTGGGTCTGTTGTGGAAAACCAGTAGCTACAGCTGTATATCCAAGTTTAATGGGGCAAGTAGTGCCATGCTAAGATGACCAGAAAAGTTTTTGACACACCCACAGTCCTTTTTTCAACCCTTGATTGTTTTTAATGGGGTCAGAAATACTTCAAGGGGTATCTATTGATCTAAATGGAATATCATATTCATGTTTTCATTAGTGTAAAATAAGAATTGTAATCTTTGTTTCTACAGCGGCTCAGAAGGGACAAACCAAACAGTGGCTCTACACAGGACCTTTAACTTTTTACCTTTTTTAAGTGTCACGGCCGCTGTAGTTTCTTCTTCATGCTGCAACCGAGAGGGTGAGGTGAAGGGTCTTCAATTGGTTGCAGTCCGACACTTCAACGCTAGATGCCGCTAAATTCTACACCCTGCACTTTTAGTTTTTATAGAGAAATACTCAAGTTTGGAGGCCAGGTGTTTTGGGGTTGTTGTAATCTGTTGCTGAGGGACCTTATACACGTGTTACTGTGTGACAAGGAGTCATGCCCTGATATTTATGCAGTGAATAAATAAATAAATAAATAAAAAGTAATTTTCCTTCGATCACATGTTGACTTCTGAAGTGACAGAGATTTGGGAGTGTGGCTGCGAGAAGCAGTGTGTGCGCCATGCCGTCCATGTGAGTTTCACATCTTTCGCCACAAAATAACAAGGCTTCAGATGACCCCGCTGTTTCACGTTTCACCGCGACTTTCAAGAGTCGTCCTGCAACGCTCTTGTTTCCAACCCAGTTCAAATTAGAACCGAAATTGATTTTTGACTTAATTTTACATGAGCGGCCAGTTTCAATCAATTAATCAGTCTGTGTAAAACACAGTGTAATAGATAATGTTTGCTCAAGGCTACTGTTACCAACTACGAGCTACAGCTCACTGCCAAAGAGACCCATGAACTGGGTGATATTAACTGTTATGATGGTTTGTTAGTGTCGGGCACTCCTGGCCTACCTTTTTTTATTAATTTAAATTACAAACTGTTTTGCTGAACCACTGGAAAGTAAAGTGTCAAGGGTAGAGATTATCTAGGGATGTTGTTACACAGACGTATGATGGTTTGAACAACAGCTGGTCTCTGTGCCTTTGTGTTGTACTGTGGAATCATATAACTTTAACTTCATTTAAGACAGGATGTGGTTTTAAAATTGTTTTGGTGTTGATTACAAACACTTTTTTTCTCCACTGCTTAGTTGCTACATCTTTATTTGTAAAACTGAACAATATACTACACACCACCAGGAGGTTGTGTTTTGATCGTGTGTCAGAGGTGAAAATCCAATAGAGCAGTGACGTATGTGTGCAATATTTGTAGCACCCCGACGTGAAACCCTTCAGGAGCTACACATTAAAAAAAAAATGTATCAAGCTTATAACAACCATTCCCAGTAAAGTATAGGTTGGATGGCAGGGGAAAGTCAGCCGATTATCTGCTGAGAACCTCTGCATTTTTGTAGCAAGACACTTATTTGTCATGCCGTTTGACAGTCAAAGTGTAAGCAACTCATTTCTTCTGGGTTCCACTTCAATGCATGTTAAAGTGCACTTTGCATTTGCAGACCAACAGAGAGAGAGAGAAAAAAAAAAAAACAGGTCCATGTGCAGATGTGTTTACCCATTCCACCTTGCAGTCTTGTGCACTCTCAGCATTTGTGGATCAACATGGGAACGGATCGGGCCTCTCTTCTTCGTGCCATTACTGCTCTATATGGGCTACATCACACTACCAAACTAGCCGAGCAGTTACTGACTCTGTGCTAACGCAAGTCTTAGACTTTTCACCATCAGAACCCCAAACTGAGGATTTCTCTAGCCCGGCGATGAACATACTTCACCGCAGAACAACTAACTGGACAGACGGATGGTGATGCAGGGAAGGGATCTGTGCAAATAAAGCAGCAGGGTATCGGCTCGCTCGACTGAAACATTCTGCACTACCAGCAGGGGGGCCACATCAGTGCCGCCCAAACACCGTTTGGTGGAAACAGTAACTGTTAAAAGTGTACGTGTTATAAGTGAACATACGGAAGGGCCTTTGCCATGGATCACAGACTTTTGCAACCTCTTTTCACTTTTACTGGAGATGAGTTCTCAGTGAAAACAAAAACAAAGGGCTGCACATGCCAGATGAGGTTAGCATCAGAGCGTGAACGTGACATCGGTCAATGCCGTACATTCACGTGGTGATACTGCACAGAGAAGGACGAGACCTCCATGAAACCACCAGAAGCACGCTTGAACATAGTTGACCGGGCCGCTTGTCCTTCTTTGAGCTTGTTTGCAAAATAATGTTTGATTACATTCTCCATTAAATGTATAAAAGTAGTCAATTACGATTTGAAACGCTCCTGTAGCAAGAGAAGGCGCATGTCGCGGTGAGAAAATGATCGCTCTGATTTGAGGAAAGTGTTCCTGCTGGGATGAAAATCGTGTACGTGCTCATTATGAGAGCAGTTTGTGTGTGTGTGTGGAGTGTGTTAGTGATTTTTCCATTACTATGTTTCCAATATTGTGAATGTTGTCATGAAGCAGCATTGAAATGAGTCACTGCTTTTAGGTGACATGAATAAAATATTCTCATTGAATGCATCAGTATGTTCCAAATTGTGCAATAATATAAGGTGAAATGTGAAGTATTTGGACTGTAGAGTGTTTATTTATGTTCTGTAGCCTTTGCTTTGAGGTGTGTTTGGCTGAATATTCATGCTTGCTCTCTGCTGTACTCTGCTACACTTTAAATGGTTTCACTCATTCATGGCTCCCACTCACACACTATAGTAGATGGGGGTTAAATGCAATGGCATAGTACCTAATAGGTGCTTTGAGGAGCTGATGTTAGTCACGGTAAAGGTTGATATTGGTAAATGCTCTAACCCCTGGATTCCACCCGGCACGGCTCTGTGATGTCACAGCTGCAGATTGCCCAGTTGGTCCAATTCGCATTCAAACAGCTTCATACCCAGTCCGTGGCGCTTCGGAAGCGGCCACGTTTTACCCGTTTCGATTTTGTTTGACCTGCTCAGATTTTGGTCACGTTTCCTTCATTTATGAGCCTCTACCATGAGGAGCGCTACGTATGTTGCGCAGTGTGCCTTTAATCTGACAACTGACCGAATTCTATATACTGTTCGTGCCGACTTTATAGCAGATAGCAGCATGGCGTCTGTCGAAAGTAGCCCAGGTGCGTATTCTCCACGGAGCAGAGCGGAGCCGAGCTTCTGGGATGTGTTCTGAAATGCACCGTGTGCTTTGGTTGAATAACAGTCATTGTGTAGAACATGCAGGATGTTTTATTTTGTATGCAGCAACTGACTCTGCATTTAGTAATTATTTCCTTGAGCATCCTAATTCTTCAACTACTATTACTTATACCTTTTGGTAGATGACAGTTGCTCTAAATGTAAGATCATCAGGGACAAAGGAAGTATACTTTTTTTTTTAAGAGAGCAAGTTTTAATAGCTGAACTTAAACGCTTGCACAGCTATTATCCTCAAGTGTTGCCATGGCTGTGTAAACATGGAATACAAAGTGATTATTAGTTGAACTTATCAGGGACATGGAAAATGTAGATCGTCCTACAGAGATCTCTGATTATTGTTGCACTGTTTTCCCAAAGTTAATATCTTTGCTCAAGGCTTTATTTTGTGCACGGTAAGCTTTCTTGTTGAGCTTAATGTGAATACGGCAACAACTGAAACCAGCTGTAATTGATAAAGTAACACGAAATGTAAGAGGTAAGGGGCAACACAAGTCAAACTAGATGATTACTGATCTGATTACTGGCTACCTTGAAAAATAACTGCCTGATATACATCATATCAACATGGACGATACCTTTCATAAATTCTTATTTTGACACACAGAATATCATCTCATACCAGCTTTGTTTTGGACAGATTGCCCTTTCATCACCGCACAGAATGTAGCGGAGCAGCTTTGTTCTTCTTATGGAGCATTTTGCATCCATTTACTAGTTAAAAATAAATGTTTGGAAAGCCTTGCGTACAGTACATCGCTGTCAAGCAGCGGGAGGATACCACATTGCCCTCTCCTCGCTCTTCATCTCCATTGTACTAGTGTCCCAGATGTCCTATACGTAAGACAGAAGCGTATTGCCTTTACATGAGCTCAACGTAGATCTCCAGCATACTGGAGAAAGAGCCACATTGCCCCAGGGTATGGCTATAGTGGGCTGCCCATGTCATTCTGTATAGCTCTGTGCGCTTTTCCAACACTGTCTCGTACAGGCTTTGGGAACATTTGCGCACGCAATAACAGATATCCACACAAAGGTTCATGTCATTACAGTTCACTGTGTGTGTATCCACCCCAGAAAACATGGATTGTTGTCATGATGTGGCTGTATGTGTATCACAGTGGATTAGGCTAAGCCCATCAATAAATGCAAGTCCACATGGAGTAGCTGTGAAAACACTCTTTCTTGTTTTTATAAGCTCCACTCTGATCCTTGGCCTTTACAGAAGGTACAGTCAGACAGTAAATCCTCTGGCCACGAACAATGAATTGTTCTTTAAACTTTTGAATGTCTGAGGAGGTCTGCAGCTGGATAAATCAATGAAGAATCCCCCCCAACTCCCCGCGCCTGTCCTTTTCCTATTCATCACCTTCTCCGTTTCCCTCTCGTCCTCCACATTCTACGGAGCTCTGCACGGAGCCCTTGGTGATATGGCTATATATAGGAGGAAAAGGAGGAGGAAGATTAAGAAAAATGTGAGTGCCTTTTAGCGCGCTGTCCTGGGGAGCTCGCTTCAACGCTCCTGTTCGGAAGGGTTAATGAAGCTCAGATTTAGCCGGTAGACTGTTTTTTGCCTGCACTGGAGTGACTCGGGGTGAAGAGGTCAAGCCTCGGCAGTCTGAGATAGACTTCCTCAATTAACCACAATACCTTCTGGCTAAATGCCCTTTGTGAAAGAACAGCCCTCTTCGGTTCCTAGCTCTCTTTGTTATCACGGCTATGGAGTTTCAGAACTGAGCAGAGCCTTGTTTTGTTATAATGCCCAATATTAATACAATTAAGTCAAGGATTTTATGCTGCTTTTCCATCTCTTGTGACCAGAAGAACTTTTTGCTACTAGTGAGCATGTGCTATTAGCTACAATTAGATACTTAAATTCACTTTTGGGGCAAAAAATTGCTGCAGTCAGGTACAAGATACAGCTTTAGTTCATGTTTGATTCTAAGTTTTGTTAGCTTACTCTACTCCATGCTAAGCCTTTGATTCTCATATGGCACGTATGCAGTCATAATAATGGCAGTTGTATCATTTGAAATTCTTTTAAATGTTGAAACAGTAGAGCTTTCATTTTAGACAGAGGTAGACAAAAGCAGGCTTCTTATTTCTAGATGACACCTGTCAGTTTTGTTACCTGAAATGACTGTTGCTAACAGATTTTTATCAGCAGTAGCCGGTGAGCCAATTAAACTAATGTTGACTCCAAGTTTCCCCCGTCTCTCGATGTTTTTTTAATGCGTCCCGCTGACTCACATCTCTAAATAAGAATGTTACCCAAGGGAACTTAAACATGCACTCCATGGCTCCATGTAGGAAATCGTGCTTAAAGAGCATTTTAAGGATGACGAGGAAAAATGTTGTAGCCCTTGTTCACATTCTCAAAGAGGATGTTTTCACTTCTAACGTTTCAAGAGAAAAGGGCTTTTAGGATGAAGACAGATGTTTTTGCCAAACACAACTCTGTCTCAGGTGACGGTGGCTCGGCTCGTAAATCCAACAAAGAGCCGGATGGTTGCGCCTGAGGTTAAAGCAAGTAATTGTTCTGAGGTCTGCTCGCCGTCTGCTAAGAAAGTTAGTTTCTCACTCTAATCGGGCGGTTCAAGGACCGGCAGAGATGCTGTGGATCCAAACATTGTTCAGAGAGACGGGGAGATGTGGCTGGGAGCAGAGTGTAGCAGGTGCTGCTGGCCCATGGGGGCATATTTGTGTTCTCTGCTCACTCAGTGGAAACATTTTAATTTGATCCCTTTGTTTCTATAAAACAGGTCAGGATTTGTTCTACCCCTGGGCAATTTGTGTCAGTGCTTGTACAAAAACCTCTGTAGTGATGCAGAAGATGGGTCCATGTGTGTTTTCCAGAAGCAGTTGTCAAAACACGCAATGGAAATGTTTTAATTAGGCGCTCTCTATAATTATACGGTTTTGGGTCACCTGGCTTTCATTCACACGCCATCACTCAAAGGTAGCACGGTGGGATCTGTATTACCTGTCACAAAATTACACCCTGTCACACGGAAGAAATGTTGCTCGTCTGGCTGTGATATTAATGTAATATTATTCACTCCTTCTGAGAGCACTTAACACAAGGTCTCTCAAATGCTCAGGCTTTTTTTTTTTTTTTTTTTTTTTTAGCCGCAGCCTGCATTTGCAAGTGATAACAGTATTGTTTTCTCAGTAGTGGAAAATCCAAGTATGCCACAGTGGAATGTCCTCTGTTTTCTGTCTCCACGTGCCTAAAGTTCCAGGTCATCTGCCCTCCAAAACCAAATCACTCACTCACACACTCACTCAAATATTACGGTTATACCACAGTAATATTCATTTAAAATAAATATTTCAAGTGAGGTTTGCATTTCATTCATTTCACATTGGATTAATAACTTAAAATAACGGTAGTTTTCTGATTTTTGTGTGTATACAAAACTTATTATGCCAATAATAATAAAAAAAATCTCCAGTTTTTATTATTTCATTTATTTTTCTGCTTTCTCAAATTACATACAAATTTATGTAAAATTATAATGATCTGTAATTAAATATGTGCATCATTCTGGGACTTTTATAGCCACGTCGTGCAGGTATCTGCTGTGATGTGCTCAATTCACATCCATGCAATATTAAAGAAGAACCTTTCTTAACTTATAATTAAAGACTGAACGTCCGCCGTGTTGTCAGTTCAGCTCTGACTCTCAGCCTTTGACTGCTCTCTGACAAGTGTGTCAGTGTTGGGATCACATCAAAGTTCATTACTTGCAGTCAGATGAGACTGCACTGCTAGTCCTCTTTATTTCTTGTGTCGGTGCTTCTTCAGCCAGGCACGCAAGTCAGAAATGAAATAAAGTATATTATTTGTGATCCGCATGAATCATCATCATTAAGAGGCTTCTCTAGTGTCACTTTGGGTTTTTCCCTCTGTCAGTTTTTCAGCTGCTTGTATGCCTAAGACAGATCTCTCCGTGGACAAACACTCACGTATACGCACACGCTCCCTGTTATTCCCAGGGTGGAGGATTCTTCTCTCCAGGCAACACGCTCTCCCACTCAGGCCGAGGGGTGATGAAAGATGTGCCTAAATTAGGATGTTCTGCTGCACCAGAGCCAGGTGTGAGTTTTTAGCACCTCTTCCAAATCTTACACTTTTCAAATGTGCACCGTGCGGTGCTGAACTTTTCATTAGCAGTTTATTTTTTTCCTTTTTAAGAGGCTTACATTTCCATCAACGCCTTGAAATGCGGTACATAATTAAGCCTACGACGGTGCCCTTTGTGTGCGTCTGCACACAAGCGTTTGTTTTCCTTAAGTGAAAATCGTGACTTTCCTGGGAGTGCTGGGGTGCGTTAAATGAAACTTGTTTCCCACGGGCTACGAGTGTAGACATTCGTGTATTGATATCACAAAGTGGAAGGGTGGGCTTGACCTGCTAGCCCAAATCAAACAAGCATTTTAATACTTAACCATTTGAGTTTTGATGTCGCAGTCAGATAGAACCAGTCCTTTTGATGCTCAATACTTCATCCATGTTCACCTGTTGATAAAGTCAGTAAAATGTACATTTTCATGGCACTAATTCCATCAGTACAAGAGACATGTGTCTGCTGCTCTCAGTTTCACTTCTCTGATAGAATATCAGCAATTATTAATTTCAGTTCTTTGAACTGGTAACCTACCGTAAATGCAACTCAACAAAGTGGAAAAATTGAAAGATGCCGTGGAGCATTAAGGTAAAATTATCACATGAGCTTTTGTTATTGGCTATTATTTAAAGCCACGTTATGTAATGTAAGAATTGGTATTGCAGTACCAGTCACGTAAATATGGACAGTTGTACACTTGTTACAATTACATTACTTGTAATCAAAAGAGGCCCAGCTTGGTGTCTCAATCAGTCTTTTATTTCAGTCTCATTTTGTTCTTCGTCGTCCTCTTCACTAAGCTCTGCCTGTCCCTGGGCCTAATGACTTCCCAGGCCCAAAGTGCCTGTGGCAGAGGCGCCATCCACCTGAATACAAGTCAGTAATCGTGAAATAAAGTTATTTCATGGTAGAAAAGTTACATCACGTCACCGACCTTGTCGCTGCTGTGTGAAACAAACACAACACAAAGAAAACCTTCTGTGAACTCGTCTGACATGCAGTCGACTGTGCACAATACGCATTTCCCAGGATGATTCTTTCAATTAAGTGAAATTATTGATCTGTGCCGTCACTTAACCTGATGATTGAAGTCGGCTCAGTGGAGAAGAGTGCTATCAGGCAGACAGGATCTAAAATGTGAACCTCCATGCACGCGCGCAAGAAGCGGTGCGCTGTCTTTAAATGGCCATGCAACAGCAAGAGGCATTCGAAAGTCTGGCAACAACACTTTCAGTAACACCGCAGTTTGTTTGGGATTAGTGGGGCCCTGTGCACTTCCATTTAAATTACATTTTTGGCAGTTTGCTGATCCACTTCTCTGAAGAGACTTACAGTGACTACCGTAGTAAAATAAACAGGCATTACTTAAGCGAGCATGGGTCAAAGCCATCGCGCAGTATCTCTGTTAGCATATTCATCTGTTGCTTAAACGGTTTTGTAAGTAAACAGACGGGAGGTGAAGCAGAATTACGTTTCTGCTGCACAGGATGCAGACATGGCATGAATCTGCCACTCTAATGGAGCACTTCAGAAAGGAGGGCTTAGTCTCAAGCAAAGGAATGTGTGCCACTTGGATTTTGGCAGTTATGTATTTGTTGTTTTTGCGCTGTGCTGTGAGCAGCTTTTGTTGTAACTTGTTCCCTTCGCCTGTTGAACACAAAGCTTTTTGTTTGGGTTTGACGGCCAGCCACTGTACACTTCCCATCCACAGCTATGTGACCCTGTCTGTTCACCTCACCCGCACAAAGGCTCGCTTTATCCTTGGATTTTATTTTTCAGTCACTGGATTTTCCATAATTGAATTATTTGCAAATAATCGAAGAGGCCAAAGAAGAGCCCACGAAGACAACTGTGTCACATTTGAGCAATGCTGTGCTGTTTTCTAGAAGTTTGTGCAATACATTCAGTTAACCTATTAAATATCTATTATTTTTTAAAAAAATAAAACAAGCATTTTGAATAATTCACCTCAACTCATCTGACTATTTCTTTTCCCAGTTTATAGACACAATGATTTAGCGATTTTAAAAATAAATGTTAGTTATGACCATTATGAATTTCAATCTATACTAGGGGTGTATATGATGGTGTAAGTATTTCAATGCACATGAAAACGAAACACTGGCCCCGATGTCTTCTGTTCATGTTTAGTTTTTTATTTAGTTTTTGAACAATTTTTGATTGTTGAAGCCATTTTTTTTTTTTTAGAAGTTCATGTAAATGTTGATGTGTGCCAGTAGTTTTGGTCTTCTGTGATCACTGGGGAAATTCGACGGTGCTGCTGCAGCTCTCTCGCTGCACAGATGTTGTTATGACCCCGGTGGACAAAATATGTTTTCCCATAATTTTCTGAACAACATCTGGACACAAGGCAGAGAGGAGGCAGAGGAGGACGTTCATCCCGGATGACAGTCGGCTCTGACATAGCGGGTCTTATGTTATTCAGTCCTTAGGTGGGTGTCGACAAAGGGATGAAAGCTGAATTAAATCAGTCCTTACACCATCAATTTCAAACCAGTCTGTTTACATACAGTTTATATATTATATACATGTCATAGCTGGTAAATAATCTCTGTGTGTGTTAAAAGGTTGTTCAACACTCATAATCCCTGACCTGGTGGTTGTCACAATTTAATTCTGGCTGCTACATTCACTAGCCCTGTGAAACCATGTAAAGGAGGTGTTGGTATCTCACAGATGAGCCCCGGTGACAGGCTGCAGAGCAGAGTGTTGCAGACTCCAGTGGTATGCGTCAGCAGGCAGGCAGGCAGACAGCACTAGTGGTTTTGGAAGGAAGATGTAGAAGTCCTATTACTCACCTCTGTAGCAGGGATAGTGCTGTGTTGTGCCTCCCAGGGGTTCTGTTCAATCATTGGCGCACACTTTATTACCTTGTTCTATGGAGGTGTGTGTGCGTGCGTGTGTGTGTGCTCTCGCTGCAGAGCCCTCTGGTCTTAACTTATGTGTAGTTCTGGGATTTGTTTTTTGTATTTAAAGTACCGCCTGTGCTGCTTAAGGTGAAATTTAGCATGCGTTGTCCTCTAAAAATGCTCCTGTGTGTTTTTAGATAAATATCCCTGTCCGCCACGGGTCATGTGTGCGTGTCAGGCTTCATCCCCGCTGCTCTCTTCCTCCGACACCGGCACTGCGAAGATGCCGCCGCAGCTCTCTTGCTGCATTCGCCACAGATGTTGCTATGACCCCAGTGGACAAAACAGGTTTTCTCGTAATTATTCGAACAGCATCTGGGCACAAGGCAGAGAGGAGGCGGAGGAGGACTTTGGTCCTAGAGGGCGGTCGGCCGTAATCGAACCGTAAATAAGACATTGCTCAGGGGATGTGGGATGCTTGTGCAAGCAGGCGTGGGTTTGTGTGTGGGAGAGAGGCCATTTCAATAGAGTGTGTAGCAGGGCAGGGGGGAGGGGAAGAGGTGGAATCTGCCATATGGATGAGAGAGAAAGACAAAGGGAGAAATGGAAGGGAGGAGAGGAGGAAGGAGAAAAGGGGGAGACTCAGCGGTCCACGTCAACTCACTTAAAGCTCCCTGCTGGCCTCGGGGATGCTGACAGCACAGTTTTGTTGATTCATTCCCCCTCTCCAACTAGTCCCTCGTCTTTTGCATCCCGTCTCTATTCTTGTTGCCCTCTCGCCGCTCTGTTTGTGATGCTCCATGATCTGTCTCCTCATCCTCTATATGACCTTGGGAATCTCGAGTCTTTCCTCCCTGTCAGACTGACAGGTCCGCTGATGCATATGCCGAATGCCAGAGAGGGTCTTTGTCTTCAGAGTTTCAAACTTTGTGCATTGTGTAATCTCCCCCCCCACAGGGTACGTACGGGGTGAAGGGTGAAGCCACAGGGATGGGTCACAAAAAGCTGATGGACGAATGTGACTGCTCTAAGTATAAAGTGTTCTTTCTCGCAGGCTCTGCTCAAACATTTAACATTGGAATTGGCTGGATTTGTGATTTAAAAAAAAAAAAAAAAAATCCTGCTGGTCAAATGTGTCATAGCAAGAGTACGATATTTTGTACTTATTTGGTTAGTGGAAACATACAGGCTGCTAAAATGTGTCTTAGTTCCCGTGCTGTTGTCATTATCACTTATTTTGAGAATGATGTTAAAAAAATCGTCTATTCTACTTGCCCGATTTCCTCGTCTCTGTGTTTATCTTGTTTGCTTTGGGTCTAATGAGCTCACGAGGCTAAAAATAGCACTATATGCTGTAGAATGGTAATTCATAGTTTGCATGCTGTTCCAATTCACATCTACATCCACTACAGTATTCTGGTCTCCTGTCATTATCGTCATGTAGCTGTTTTTATTCTATCATATTTCTTCATAATGCAAATGATATCTGCGCTATCACTACTTCTACCATTCCTAGTGATATTAGCAGTAATAATACCTGTTTGGTGTCTTGTATATTTAACCATATTATCTGAATACTTTTTTAATACATGATCATTGAGAATTTTCTCATATATCTCAGCCCGTAATTATTCTTTCCAACTTCATCTCATTAAGTTGAGTAGAATGAGTCTCTTGTAAACAATCGATATTACAGCATTTATCTCTAATAATTCTATTTTTATCAGATAAACTTTGGTAAGTGGAGCTTGATATAACTCGGACATAGCAGAAAAATGATAATAACCAAGATAGCATTGCCATGTTTGCACAAAAACAAACATGCAAATGGTAGAAAATAAGGCCCACACCAGAAAGAGCCTAATGGGTTAACAAAAAAAACAACAAAAAAATGGTAAAATGCATCCATCATAACCAGAATACATCAATTTATCATTATTAATGACATCTGAAGCCTGACCATGTCAATACATGTGTTGCATGAACAGAAAAGGTGCCAGGTCAGCTCAAAACTGCGTTTGAACCAGCTCTCTCCTCTCTGCATGCGGGCTAATTGTGAAGAGATAAAGTGACAGTTCTGAAACAACGGAAGCTGTTGTGTGGAAATAACCAAACACGCTCGCAGGGAGAGGGTGACTTTGACCCCGTGGCAGTATTTGTGTTAAATTTTCTCACACTGCGATAGAATAGCAGAGGTCAAATGCCTTCCAGCTTTTATTCAGACTTCATGCGTTGTCCTCTAAGAACTGTAAAAGATGAAATGACCACGTTTGGTCTGCAGCTTTGCAGCTGTTACACCTCGGTAATCTGGCTCTCCAGTTTACACATCGCTTGAGTGCAATTCTATTTAAGGTGAGTGTGTGGAAAGGAGCTGCTAAATAAGAAGCTGCTTTTTCCTGGGGTCTGATGTATTACATTCTGGAGAGCTGCACATAAATGGATCCAGTCAACACGGACCAAAGGCAACTTGCTTAATGGAAGCGTTCATGTAGTAAAGAAGAATGGGGTACCATAGTGCCATTGTTACATTTGGGGAGGCTTTTGGCCTTGATGGCTGAAAACAGATTTCAGAAACTAGACTACCATCTCTAGAATAAAGAGTAGCTATAACCTTTTATGACTTTGTTGTAGAGTTTCGATCAGAGCCTCTCCACTTTCTCGTGGTTTGGTGTAACAAATTTAGAACCTTTCAAATGTTTTTAGGTAGGAGGAATCCTAGGAGGAGCAGGCCACCCAGAAAATCTCAATACATGAAAATTGCCTCTCAAGGTCATAAAGTACTTGTGATCCAGATTCAAACTGTAGAAGGATGATAAATGATTAACCCCACCACCATGTTTCTTTGATCACATTTGTTTTATTTTCTTAGAATGGCTGTAGATTAAAACAGAAGATCCGTGGATCGCATATGTTACTTGAGAACAAGCTGAAAAGGGTGACCTCACTGACGTCCTCAAGCGGAACTGAGAGTGTATGCACTCCAAAGCACAGACCAATTAGCAGCCAGGCCCTTTTCGAGCACATGATGCAGGAGGCAACAAATCAAGGTGACCCTGTGTTATGGTTTATTTATTTATTTATTTCATTTCTGGGTCATCCGACCATTTTCCACCATGGGTCATCTAATCTGGAGGTTAATACGATTTTACAATTGAATTTAAAAGCTGATTTTATTTCAATAAAAGAGAGAGGGAACATCTGTAACACCCCATGCTCCATATGTATTGTAGTTATGTTTCTTGGAGTGCATGGATCGTTCAGTTTAATAATTTGATAATTCAGTATACTTAGCGGTAGGCAGCGTTGTTAAAAACATTTAAGGAAAGAAAAAACATTTATATTTGAAATGTGTGGTCTGTTTTTCAGTGAATTTCAGTGGGCTTCTGTCTTCTATGCTCACATCGGTCCTGTACTTCACAGTGTGTGAGCTCTCAGAATTAGAAACTTGATCTGCAGAAGCAGCAGTGGATACAGTCCTGTTCCTACAGTTCCCTGCATGCTGAAAGGTCTTGAGTTGGTTGGATATCCGTTTTATATTCATTCATTTGTTCATATTTTTTATTGAATGATGAATAAAGGTAGCTGGATATGTAAGAAAACAACATCCCAATCGTTAAGGTTTTTCCTCACTCAAACCGAGGGTCTAAGGACAGAGGGTGTCACTCCCTGTAACATATTGTAAAGCCCTCTGAGGCAAAATGTGTTTTGTGACTTTGGGCTATACAAATAAAATTTGATTTGATTTGATTTAATCTGGCCTACAAATTTCTGAAATCTGAGAGTGATTCTGGAACGAGGCTAAACTACCTGAACTAAACAATGATTTGTGTGAGTGGTAGCAAAGGCTACATTTTTAGTTACACTTGCTTTTTTAGTTATCTAAGTTAAGTTAGAAGTTTTGCCTTTGACAACGAGAGCTTCTCTGCATGCTGAAAAACACCCTCTAAATCCCTTTGAGCTCAGGAAGTTAAAGCTAACTGTCTAAACAGTCTCAGCGTCTTCTCACACCTGCACCTTTCTACACACTGTGTAGTCATTGTCCCTGTAAAAATAGGTAGGTCAGGAAAAACCAGCCCAAGGATACAAAGACAAGTTGTTCCAAAAGAAAACTTAAGCTTGTAGCTTCCCAACAGTGTGCTCTTGTGGTATGTGCAGGTGGAAGATTGATTTATATCTCGATCTTAATTAATTCCCAACTTTACTTTTTTGTCTTCGGGTACGGCGATTTGAACCGTCACGGGCACTGCTGGGGTTT
Source organism: Nibea albiflora (assembly GCA_014281875.1). Taxonomy (NCBI): domain Eukaryota; kingdom Metazoa; phylum Chordata; class Actinopteri; family Sciaenidae; genus Nibea; species Nibea albiflora. Next base: position 17,335,445 of record CM024796.1, on the reverse strand, counting down.
GTGTTGGAGCGTGCCGTTGCATATTTTCCTCCTACAGACTAAAAACTTGCTGTTTTGTTGTATCGGAGAGATTGGTTCATGCCAGAATAAGCAAGGATTCTTTAGCTAGAGCCCTGACCCCTGCTTGCAAGACTGTAGGGGTTTGACAGCGTTGACTAAGTAGGTGTGTTGGAAACACGTTAGCTCAGTTGGAAGCAGAGCAGCCTTTCAGGGCTGTTTGAAGGATTAATGGGGGGTCACGTGTTTAATTTCCTTCTTTTTATTTTCCTCCCTGAATCCAGTATTAATTACTTGTTGGTACTAATAGTGCTTACTCAAAAGTACTAATTACACATTGGTCTTCAGATAATTAAAGTTATGTCCGCATAGACGTGTTTGTATTTGCATGCGAATAGCTCCATTTCCTTTCCACAATTAAGTTCTGTGCGGTGTAATAGAAAGCAAATTGACAATAATTTGATGGATATGAGGCCTATTACCTCCACATACAGCCCATAAATGGAAGGCGAAGCGGCGAAGGTGAAGAAGAAAAAGAAAAGCTGTTAAGAGAATCTGCAAGCTCATCAAAGGGCTTTTGTAATATCAGACATGTGAAGCTGTAGTCAGCCTTCCTGTAACTGATTTTATGTAGCAAGCGGGGGAATTTCTGTCTTACGAAACACCTCTAGTATTTCAGCACTGGTTGATAAACACCGCGCACCGTACACTGTATTTTTCTTTTCCAATGCGTGCGTGATTCTTGAACTTTAATATTCCTTCATAAAGGGGACGGTGACGCTGCCTGGCAAGCCCAAACAACCCCCCCACCCACCCACTAAATTAGACTTTCCTTGAAAATTCTTGGGCATTCGTCAAATTTGGTGTTGACTCATTGTACAATCACTTGGAAGTAGGCACTTCACCCCGGAGGGCTCTGCTGTCTGTTTGAGAATGTCATGCTGTAATTCAAATACTTAGTATCCAAGTCGCCTCAACTACGGTTTTAGCTGCAGCTGAGCAACTGAAGTCATTTGTTGTCCTTTTGACCCTGTCTTCATTGCAACTGAAGCGTTAGAGAGACCTTTTTACATGGAGGATGACTCCTAATATAGACGTCAAGGGCATAGCGTCCTAGCTCAACCTGTGCCTCTGGCAGGTCTTAGTCATCTTGCTCTTTCTATCTCTTCCTTTTGCCACTGCTTCAATAGTTCAACATCGTGACTTTGTGCAGTTCTGGAGGACAGACCTTGCTTTCCAATACCACCTACACAGATATGTGATAGATATTTTTAGCCAGATGAATAGATATGAGGATTTAGTGTTAAAGATGACATTTTCTCTAAAATGCAAGTGGTGGATTTCTCTTGCTCGTCCATTTCATTTGAGGAGCGTTTTGCGAATGCTGCTAAACGAGGATGTTAAAGGCGCAAAAAAAATGTGAAAGGCTTGTTGGAAGAGGACTCACGGCATCTGTAGATACAAAAGGCTCATTCTAAGGTAGCAATTTAAGGCATTTCCAGCCTACACTAATTAAAATGTAGTTATGCATAATATATTTAATTTCTGCCATACTCTCTAATGGAGCCCCTAAATCTTACACACTGGGTTGTTTAACTCATGTCAGAACATGTAAATAAGTTTCGTTCTGCCTTGAGTAACATTATCCTGCATCCTGCAGTCTGTCATTAGCATAAAGAAACGCCCCATTAATCATCTCTATGAGCACTAATCCTTACCCCTTAATCTGTGTGCAAACCATCTACCATGCATCCTATTATGATGGAGGGATTACATCACTCAGGTCACAGAGATCCCCCAGGACAAGCTGGAGCATGTTGCAAAGGAAAAGGTCATCTGCATGACGATGACAAAGATGAACTGCTGCTGTAAAATTGTCTTATCTTACTAATTTTTGGTGGAAACGGAGAAACACAGATGTGGATATTTGTCATGGATGAGGCGCACTGACCAATTCTTTGATTAATTAGACAGTGAAATGCTCTTTCTATAATATTCTATGAAATGTGTGGAAGTCACTGATCAATAAGATGAATTTTTAAGTCAATACTTTGTATTTGGACTTTGTGGCACGTGGTTCACATTGTTTTTTCACACCTCTCACACATGTCCGACTGGAGGAAAGCTCTGCCGTAAGGGTGACAAGACCACAGAAGATGAAATATTTATCTCAGTGACGCTGGCTGAGGTCAGACTCGCGCCCGCAGCTCAACGACTCTCATAATATTCATTTTGCCTTTCGACAGCAAACAGGAGCACAGACAAGGATGACAACTTTTCTGATTTATGAGGCCAATGATTGATCGCTCTGTGGCAGAGATAAACGGGATTGTGGTTAGTCAGCCATTGAACTGGGCTCTGCGTTTCTGTGCGGATGCATCCCCCTGTCTTGCAGTCATATGTGACCCTTTCAGTGAAGCCACCGTAAACTACAAGAACTCCAAGACAAAAGGTTTTGACTGATTTCTTAGTGGCAGTTAGACATCCTCTGTGATCAATTAGCTGGTTATTGCCTGGTGATTGATAATTTTAATATTGACCAATGACTCAAAGAGGTGTGGACGAGAATTTTTGAGGCAACTTTTAGAGAACATGCAGATTCATTTAAGTTTGGCCTCACTGCTGTGAGAGTGAAGGAAGGAAGGAAGAAAAGCAAAATATTATTAAATAATATTTTACCATTTTGATGATGTTGAGCCCCATTTCCTGCTACGTTTGAGCAAATTTGCACTATAAAAACATGCCAAATACGCTATTAGCAGTTTGCAGTATATCCATGGATGTATAGACAACGATCACTGGATTACTTTGACCCTGAAGAAAAAGTTTTTCTTCTCCTGTTATTTCTAGCAGTTCTATCTAGATCTGCTAGAAATAACAGAAAAAGAAAAAAAACATTTTCTCTTTATCGTTTCTATCCATCTAACAAGGCAGGTTGCTTCTGCAAATGCAAATCACCATTGTAGCTGTAATATATTATGTTGCCATGTTTTCAGTTCAGTGGGGTATTTATAGTGGTAGGACTGATGATGTAAAGAAGCACGGCCACGCTTCAGTACATTTGTATGCGGTGCTACTAATTAATAGCTGACATGGAACTGTCTTATGAAAGTGTGTCTTCTGCAAATGAACTGGGTGGATTTGTTTTGATTTGATTTGATAAGATTTGTGGAAACCAATAAATATATTTGGACGTTTTAATTCTTACAACTAATCAGACCTGCTGTAAGCTACAAAATGTCTGAAAATACAACAAGAAAGAGCTCATTGAGACGATGGTGGTGATTTAAGTAGTTTTAATTGTTTTCCTAAAATATTCCAGAGGACAAAGACCTCTGTTGTCTCATCTGCCTCTCTCCAGCCACGTTTGACTGTCCCTCTATTTGGGCCCGAATAAAGCAGTCTTCAACAGAGCGGCAAATTTCACACCTGCTTCGCCCAGATGTTAAATTACGCATGCAGTTTCCTTCGCTGCAGTGGTCAATCTGCAATGATAAATCAGGCCCGGCGGCCATTTCTATACGTTTTTATTCTCTCCTAGTTGCAAAGGAACCAGCCAACAATGTATATTGGAGTAATGCTGTTTTTTTTTTTTTGACATTAGTGCTTTTCTGTGTTGGGGATTAAAGGCACAGCAAACTGTGTAGGTGCAATCAGTTCGCTTAGGCTATAAGGATTATCAAAGATAATCATGAATAATACCTTTTATTAATATTAAAGTTCCTCGGGCCACTTCCCTTAAAGAATAAGAAAATTATATCCATTTAATTGATTGATGTTGGTCTCATGAAATACACTTTAAATAAATACACAACTATTAATATGGAATTCTGATTTATAATTAAGTTAATAGGTTGGCAGCATTCACTCTTTAAACATTCAACAGACCACCATTTATTAAAACATAAAAAAAAAAAAAAACATAAATTCACAATATAACCCTAACCCAAAGAACAAAAGTTGTGTGTATGGAGAGGGAGCATTCCCGACTGTGTTTGGAGCCAAGAAATGGGGTATGTGTGTGATCTGTGCAGGATAACGGTGGGTGGTGAGATGTGAGTTTGCATGATCTTGCGTCTGTGTGAAGCATAATTTAACTAACATCAAACTATATGCCCAGTACGGTACCAGTCCATAAAGGAAGAGATTTGCAGTGATTCCTGTTTGGTTGAAATGTCTTTGCTTGTGCATGTTGTCGGAGGAAACCACATTGCCAGTGCATTGTCTGTGAGTTAACAGCTTGGTGTTAACTTAAAATCAGCTGGCTGACTTTGTGCGCGGCAGGTGCTAATTGTTTACTCTCTCTGTTAGCGATCAGCTAACCAGCAGAGGTCTTAGGAGAGGCAGGTGTTCGTGTTGTGATCCTTTGTTGTCCTTTCTTTGGTGGTCTGCGTTGCGCAGAACAGACGCCAACCTGGAGTTATGTTGACCAGGTTAGGGTGTCTGGATCCAGTAACAGAAAATGACCTGGGGAGAACAGCTTACATTTCACAGTAAAAGTCCAGTCCATGTGGTCCCAACATCTGTTACTTAACGATCATAAAAACCTCCATAGTTTAAACTGACGAACTCTATGTAACCCTGATGCAAAGTGATGCCTTTGGTACCGTCTGGATACATCATACAGACAGAAGAAGGTACAGCAGTCAGGATCTACATAATATGGTGTATAAAATCAAGAAATACAGTTCATATTGTTACATCAGGCAGCTGTGTGTCCATATGGAAAGTTCAACCTCTTCTATTTAAATCCAGAAACATCCAGACTACCAGAGTACTTAAAGGCAGGAATGTTACTAACCAGAAAGTCTGGGATGATGGCTGCTTCATAAAATGTGGATGTCTTTTGGTTTGGAGTTATTTCGGTTAACGGTCTGACACAAAACAAATGAAAGTTGTGGAATTTCCCAAAGACATATCTCAGCATAGACAGGTTGTAATAGCTAACCCAGACTATAAGGCTCACATTGCCAGAACTGGGCCAGAACCGGGGCACAGTTTATAATGTTTCTTTTTTAAAGTAAATGAAGTGCTCCAATGCTTTGCAGTAAATGCATCAACTTAGTTATCATCTTACAATAACTTTGAGGACAAATTCATACATTAGTATTGCAGGCGTACGTCCAAGAACTCAATTCTGTATTTGGCTTTGAAATAACCTCCTAACTATGCCACTTGTAGCGGTTCAGCAAAAATACAATAGGCAGCCAAGAGTAGCTTGAATTTGAGTCTCATTTACCCAGGCGTAGCTTATAGACTCGGCTCATGATTCCCTGCAGCCTAATCCAACCAACTACAGTTTATTGATACAGATAACGGGCATGTTAAACGTGTTCCTTCATGGAGCTAAGAGCAGAAATGCTGCTTTGAGGTACAAATGAAAGTGTTCTGTCGTTGGCTCCTAGCTGACGGTGCACAGTGCATTTCACTAATTGATAATGAAATGATCTAATTATCATGTTTGTGTTTACACTAATGTTGATTGAAGATTTATCCCTGTGTAGCAGTTGGCACTGTTGTGATCCATCTGTCCTCTTAGGGCTCAGGCACTTGGGATCTCACTTCTGCATACTAGATTGCGTCACGTCACAGATTCTTTTTTGTTTTTTTTACGAGTCTGTTATGATTTTTGTTTAAAAAAAATGGACCGTTGCTTTGCGTTCTATTTGTTTTGACGTATTATCGACCACGTTTCAATTCAACCTTTAGAGATTGATGGCTATTTCCTACCACTCTATTCTGCCATTTTTACAAATATACCAATTGGCCCAAGGGTGTTCTCCATTGTTTGTCCATGTGTCACAAGTGATTTATCCGACACGGCTGACTGGACTTAGAAAGCACTTGGAGGAATGATGCATTTTATCATCGCATGTTGGGATTTACAAAAGCCTGTGGCCATAAGAGGAGGAGAAACATTCTTACGCCATGTGCATGCTCTTTTCCAGCAACTCCCTTCATATGATAATACACTCCTACTACCATATAGAGCCACTAGTGAAAGAACGTGTTGTTTTTTTAAGTGCTCCTCTGTAGCATTCAGCCTTAAGTGTTTCATTTAAAGGCACCTCAGCATTGCTGATTGACCTTTCTAATCTGGAGTTTCCCTGATGGTCTTGAGCCTGGTTAAACCTTGAATATTATCATAAGCAAAGTGAAAGGTTCGTATCATTCACCAGTCCCTGTGTCAGATCTCTTTTCTTAGTGGCATAAACAAACATGAATGTGGCAAAATGACACAAACGGAGAGCTTGTTCGTCTCCATCCAGATGACTTAAACATTTTCCATTGGCTGTTTTGCACAAGCAGCTTTTTTTAGTCTCACAAACAGCCACCAGTTTTACTCTGCTTTTTTCGTGGCAGGCGATGAAAATCAGTGCACATATGGTACATCAACCATAACGATGACAACAAACAAAAATGTGTCTGCTTGGGAATGACTAAATGCTGGGGACTCGGGCAGTAGGGGTTCTGTTCAACAGATTATCACGCTCAGATGCTGAAGGATGCAAAATCTTAAAAATAGATGCCACCTTAATGAAGGGAAAGGATGCCTGTTTGTCTGTGTGCATGCAGTAGCAGTGAAATGCTTACTTAACAGAATAGTAATACTTTGTCAGACGTATTATTTGATCTTTTTTGGGTGTATTATGAAACTATTAATCTCCTCGGGATAAAGACTCTTAAATAAAGTGTCAGTATGCCTTCATAGTTCTATCGTCTCCATTTGATCTTGTACTCCACCGTAAATGGAGCATGCCACATAAGCATTCGAGGTAAGGAGACACGTGACCTGCTCCTAGACAGGTCGGAGAAAACAGATTTTGCTTTGAGAAATTGGTGTCATTCCCCTTTAAGCTATTGAATCATCAACACTTGCTGCTGAATCACTGAGTTCCCATTCATGGGTAGCAAAATATAGCTGAGTAGAGTACCGCGCTCAGTTACAGAATTGTAATTCAGTACGACAATGGATTAGATGTAGAAAATCTTCCCTCAGCAGCTGGTGACTCTGATATCATGCAGCAAATTATACTGTTAAAAATGCACACACACACACACACACCGAGGCAAACACTTAAGCTCAGCGAACAAGGAAAGCTTTCTCTGCTATGTGAATGACTAACTATGGCTGAATGGTTGAGTGTGTCCTCTGTCTCTGAGAGGTCGACAGCCCAGGGAAGATTAGGAGGAAGCACATCAAATGAATGAGAAAGGAAGAAAGAAGAGAGGAGAAGGGGCGCTGATGGTCCAGGAAAACCCACCGCATTTCACTCGCGCTTTATGGGAATTATGTCTCTGAGCGTTCTGCAGGGTCTCAGACCGGACATGAGCACATGCATAAAATACCTCCAGGCTTTAATCGCTCATTAAATCTACATCAGTGTGATCAGCTCCATCCTCATGGTTCCTGTTTTTGTTGCAACTCCACCACCTTCTTCTCCTCACTTCCTGTACCCATAGCGCACATTCACGTTTATTTTTGTAAACGTGTCTCTGCATTATTCATTAATAGCTATGATGCCTGTGGCATGCCCTGTGGGTGGCCTACATGCACAGGTTTTCTTACCTCTACCTGCAAGAAACTTTTAGGCAAAACAGTTCTATAGCTGCCAGTTGTGAAGTCACAGCAAAGCTGTTCATAATGACAAAGGGTCTGTTGTTGAGTGTATGGGACCCTCGTCAAGGGAGTCTGTGTTGCTAAATGGCTAGTGTTGTTGGCAAGGAAATCAAGGGTGGGGCTGGGTTGTAAATAGAAGCTGTTTGAAAATAGTCAGTTTCCCAGACATGCGTCACCACAGCCAGGCCACAACACAGCTTCCTGCTCCCTCTCCCATACTGGTTTCCATATGTTAAGTTGGCAACAAGCTCTACACATTCACACAGCTCCCAGTTCAGCATGTAGATGACAAAAAAGTGCCCTAAACACCTGAACAAATGTTTAGTAATCACAATGATCACCTTATAGCAACCTGTAGACACTTCTTTCGTCTTCTTTTTTTAAAACTCTAAGATACAAGTCAGTAGCCACTAGTATAGCTTCATCTTGGTGTATTGACCGGTTCATTGGTCCACCACTTTGGTTAATACTGAATTAAACCTCAACAACTTGACTTGTATGACTTTAGTTGTCTTGGATAACCAGTACTTTGGTTTATGACCAAACCAAATATCTGCTAAACAAATGACATTCCTATCAGCCTAAACTCTACTTTGTGTTAAGCACGACTAGACTTTAACTTAAAACTTGTGCCCTAATGGAGCAAAGGCCATCCAGCACTCATCTCCATCGCCATGGTCCTGAGTCACCCTTTCCAGCTCTATTCAAGGGTTCTTTAGTTGTTTTGCCTCAGTGTCTGGTAACTCCTCCATCTGTTTTCTGGGTCCCTCTTGTTTTCTCTTCCCTTGTGGGTTGCATGCTAGATCATGTCTGGTTACATTGGTTTTGGGTTTCTGTAGGATGATCCCAATCCAGTCCCTCTTCCCTCTCCTCATTTAGGTGTCTGCTTTCTCTTGGTTTGTTTTCTCCCATGCTAGCATGCTAACACATTGAAATATGCTGGTGAACTTGGTAAACATAATTCTTATTAAATATTAGCACGTTGCTGCCAGAATGAGTCACAATACTTCAGCTTCTTTGCTAAAGTAAACAAGCTGTCTGCCTCGAGATATACCCTAGTGTTGGTTGGGGTGGTCCTGGTGGGGATAGGATTTATGTGTTATGATGATTGTTACTAGAGTTATAGATTATTGAAATTATGTGGTTTCCATTTAAGCTTGCTTGGCAGCTGACCTTGCAAGATCATGCGAGAATCCATCAGGCTAGACTTCAAGCGATGTGGTTTTTGTCCACAGTGGTTCAGAGCGGCCAGTGTCCTATCAGGAAGTACTGGCAGCTCCGGCATAAACTATGATTGTGGTTTTAGCTAGGTGTGAGAAAAGTCAAAGTGATTAATTATATCAGAACTGGAAAGTATTTCTTCGTTGAAAGTACAGTCAAGAGTTTCCAACAACGCCAGATGGTTCTGTGTAACAATCATCTGTGTAAGGAAGAGCTTCCATTGTGGAAAATCACTCATTCATTGTTCATTCACTCACTAAAAATACATTTTTAGACTTGGCATTATCAGATTTCCCCCCGTTTGAAAAGAACTCCGAACTGTGGTCTCTCTTCTGACACACAGTTTAATCCCAGCTGATGCTCTTGGCATTTGGCATCTAACCAAAGTTGATCATTTACAAAAGCCGTTGACAATAAAAGTAGCTACTGTGCATTTGTGATATAGTACACAGTGCTCTTGCTTCATCGTAGTGAATGTGGGTGAAATAAAACACAACTCCTGGGGGATGCTGAGGTCATGTTCACAACAGGTATATGCCCAGACCTTTATACTGTCTTCTTATGGACATATTCTTAAACATGATTGTTAAAAAGTTGGAATGACACACAGTTGTGCAAATGGACCCCTGATGTTCTCCACAAAATGGGAAGTTGTATGTAGTTTTACAGCTCAAATGCAGTAGGAAAGAATTATTTCTCACAGTCTACGGCACATAACTGCAGCCTCACTGCTTACAGTGCTCTCCTCGCGCTCTGTCCTTTCCTGACTGTCGGACTGAGACGTGACCCCGCATTCGCTCTCGGGATGGTGTTTCATCATTTTTTGTGTCTCAGTCTGATGTTAGCTCACCTGTTCAGCACAAAAGTACACTCAGCAAATATCCCACATGAGGCCTTCAGTCCACTGCTGCACTCCAGATACAGTTTGACGGGTTGTCATGGTGACATAAGTAAAACTTTGGAACGTCATTGGAAAGAATGATAAAATTGTAGGAAATGTGTCCATTCTAAAGGAATTTCATCTGTTCAGCCATGTATATATTGTATTGTACGGAATGAATGGCCAGTCTTTTTGAACAAGGTTAGTAAACGAGACGAGTAAATCATCACGCCATTCTCGGTGTTTTTTCACATATGGACTAATGAACAGGTTGATGGATAAATTCAAACTTTTCCTATTAGCTTCCTTTAAGCTTATTATCTTTGTTTTCTTGGTTTTGTTCATTATGGAGTTAATGTTTGCTCAGACACACTAATAGATTGGGCCCAGATTTGAACCTGATTAGTCTGTTTTATATTTGATTTAGGTCAGGACCTCATTTGTCTATGTTTACATGTGGTACCAGTGCAGGAAGAGTGAGTGCTAAACCCTCCAGGCCACTGAGGAAATTGGCTAACTGAACCCATGTGTTGTATTTGCCAAGTGTATATGCCATGCTAATCAGAAACTTAACTCACATTAAGTCAGAACAAATTTAAATATTTAAGTTTCAAAGTGAAAGTACAAGTTTCCTGGTCTGGTGTTTGTTGTCATGTTAGCAGTATTGCTCTAGGGGTAGAAATGATTGCTCCTGACTTTAACATTAGACATGTTGTCCTATTGCTTTCAGTAGTCCAATTTGATGTTGCATTTCCCTCTCGGTTCATTTGCAACATAAATGACCACTTTACCACAACTACATTTTACACATCTTCTACATCAAAATCATACATTCTGTTCTCTAAATGAACTTGGTTATATTACACAATAATAGAGTGCAGATCTCGGTCACCCTTTTTTTAAAAAAAATCTGGAGTGTATGTGTGTGTTCATGCCTCGCTAGCAGCTCACTGTTGCCCATTAGTGTAACACACAGTCACAGCTCAAATAAGTTCAAACCACTGTGCCTACAGAGTCTGCAATCAACAGAGAGGGGCAACACCACTGTGTGTACCCGACTACCGATACCCAGATATTTTTGAAAAGTGTACAGACAGGGCTGAAAGCAAAATACAGTGGTCTTGTCCATGCCATTAAAAGTTAACACTTATACACATGCATGCACGCACAGATACACACAGTTTTGCCCGGGGTGACACCTTGGGACCACAATGTATGTGATGGAGTCAGTCAACCGAGGATGACCTCTTTTAATGCAGCCGCTCTGTTTAGTCCCCTTCTAATGAGTGATTGTGACTCATAATCTATACTGTGTACTAAAGCCGGAGGGTTGATCAGCCTGATGGTGTGTCTGTGCATTTGTGTGTGTACAGTATGTGTAGCCTGTGTCATACTAAGTTATGCAAAGTGGCTCTTAGACATAATTTCTCTTGATGGGGTGACAATTATTCATGAAGCCTCTGTGTTTCCCTTTGGCGACCAACATTTAGCCTTTTGTAATGTCAAGAATAGTTCTCTAATATGGAAGTCTAATTATCAGCTGTGCTTTAAAGAGGACCTGTGGTTTTATTATTGAAAAATGTAATAGTCCAGTCACTGTGACAGCAGTAGTTGTTATACCAAAGATTGTTTTGTTTTTTTTGTTGGAAAAAATTGTAAATAAAAGATTTTTTTCCAACAACAATTTATCAAAAAACCCAAGCTTTTTTTTAAAAAGTTTTATTTATAGTTTATATGAGTATAGTACATGACAATACAGTTATTTCTATTTATTTATGCAGTATTTTTCTGCTTTCTTAAATTACATACAAATAGTTTTTTGTAATTTTAAAGGATATTTTATTAGTTTTTACATGAATCTGAACTTTTACGTTCAAACCCTGTAAGATAATTTACAGGAAATAACTATAAAATATTACAGTCTTTTTCCATCTTATAAATGGTATACAAATCTCTCTGTAGACATTATCTGTAAATTAGCAACCAAACTATTACTTAAAGTATTTCAGGCCATTTGGCCGTCATAGATTTATTCAGATTTATAAGACTTATTAAGGCAACAAACTAATTCTGTAGTCTCAGTTATGTTGCAGCTAATATTATTATTCCACAGCAACATTAGCTCTCATAATCTAAGCAACCAAGTTGTTAATACCTTATAAATAGTACTGAACTGAGTGAGGGGAGGTTCTAGTGCTTTAAACCAGGATTAAATACTGTATGTGACTCTTCTCTTTAAGATTAGTCATGGATTTGGGACATTTTGTCAGTTTTCACTTTCTTATTAATCAATAAAATGCTTCTAGGGTTTTCTAGGGTTATTTGCCATATTTGCAATTATCTTTCTGCCATGTTTTGTCCCTATATATCATTAATGCCTCTTTTTGGCGTTTAGTCAAAGATCAGCTGAAACTGAACCCGCTGTAGCTCCTTGTGGGATTTGGGCTGAAATGTGTCTTTTGCTGTCTTGTGCACTGGCAAGATGCACAAAGCTGTCAACAGAGGTGTCAAAAGACTTTGAAGATTTTGTGAGCAAGCAAGAAAAGCAGATGGGTAGGGGGAAAAAAAGAAAGGATGCGGTTTCTCTTCAGAAAGGAGAAAGAAATAGGATAGGCATTAGAGTGCTCAGTGAATTGGCTACTGATTCACAAAAAAAGTGTGTAAGAACATGCATTACTTTTTAATCCCTCATTTACTTTAGCCTCAGGATGGTTCGTTCCTGTGAAAAATAAAAAAGACTTGGCTAAGTGCTTTGTTGTTGTTCAAGTATTTCATTATGACTCTCACTTGACACATCAAATTTCATAATAGTGTTGCATCAGTATTGCGTTCATGTCACATTTTGACATTAACAGGGCGGCTTTCATCACGTCTCACATGGAGCTCATCCTGCTACATTCCTGTCAAAACTTTATGAACTTAGCGCTGCCTGCACGCAGCGACTTTATAGTTTACTGGCCACCGAGCCGCTCCATTGGATTCCCGAGATTAGTTCATTTACTCCCCAAAGACACCTGTGCGGCAGCATTTTTAGGTAATCGCTCACAAACTTTTGTGACTTCCACCTTAATCCCTGGCTCCAGTTTTCGGGGAATAAAGACTTTTTGGCAACCAACAGGCTCAAACAGCCATCGGCTGTCACACCATCTGGGTAATGATGCAGAAGTGTGCTGAAGTTTATTGCAGTCATCTATTACAACCATGGCATCATCTGGCCTGTCAGTTTCACCTGCTGAAATATGTTTCAAAGAGATTTTTAAGATGATGTTATTTAGATGCAGAATCGTGATGTAGAAGAACAGACCAGGACAGATACAATAGATTCAAACGAGAATCTATTCAAATGAGTCAGACTCATTTTAGGTCATGGGCCACATCTGCTGCACCAGTGGAAGGTGGTGTTATTTATACCTTATTATGTATAATAACGTATAAATAACAACACGTCTGAACTGCCTTCCAAAAACGTCCATTAATAAACCATTCATTAATAAAACAGATGATGAACAACCTCAGATTCCCTCCGAAAAATGAATGGAATTTGCCTGTTTTTCCACATTCAGAAAAACAGACTGCTGTTTGCTCAAATCTGCCAACAATTCATTTATCTTCTCTGTTCTCAGTTGTCCTCACAAGTTCTTGTATTTTTTTTTTCCATGGCGCTTATGAGACTGATAGTGGCGCTGAATAATATATTCATTGAGGACTGAAAAGTGCTGTGAACACACCAGACACACACTCTGGCTTCCCAGTCGGTGAAGCGAAGTGAACTCGGTGAAGAAATAGGAACTAATCCGTTTTTCTTGAAAATATCGACACTTTTGTGCCGACTTTTCTCCTTTTTGACATTTTCCACCATTAGCCTCCCTCCTACATGAACAGTAGACGACATATGATATTATTATGTCATGTTATTTCATCCTTTGGCCATATGTTTTGACAGCACCGGATTAAAAGGGTCAACAATCAGTGAGTTGTCAGTAGCACTCAGAGGTGACTGAAAGAGGTGATGTGAAATTAAAAGATGTTTATATTCGCCAACTTAGACAGTGTTACTGAGCTACCAAGTGAATTGTGGAGAGCCCAGGTAAACAAAAAAACAGCCTTCAATTACAATCAGTGATGAATGGCAGTGTGTTAGGAAAGCGTCCAGTGTTTTGAAGAACAGACGAAGAATCAGAGATGAATTTGGCTTTACAGAAGCAATACATGTCAGAAAGACCATGGATAGTCCTGCAAAAATACTTACTGTGACAAATCACATGCTTTTCTTGCAGTTTGTCATTTGGTGAGAGATGAAGGTTTCTCTTTCTGGAACATCTATTGAGATCAGGGTCTTAAGCTGGAAGCCTGCCTCCGTTTCTCTTCAAGTCCTCCCTAATGCTCTTGATGTTCATCTTTCTATGACTCTCAGCAACTTTGCAGAAAGGGAGAAAATACTTTCAAATGTTACTGGATACATATTAATGAGATAAGGAGAATTCTTCAGGGACAACATTTCATCTTCTCTCGCTGAATTGTGCTGTCAAAACAACAGTCAGGAGAGTGGAGTGCAACATTGACTGCATTTTTTATCAGTCTGGTGTGCAAACTTTCTTCTGTAAACATTAAATAAGGAGGTCCCCCGTAAGGTCCTATCGCGCTGTTTCAATGTCTAAATCAAAAGAGATGAGAGAGAGCCCTAAATCTGAACTGACAGCGCAGATGATTTGAGGATGTATAATGAACCCACTGATGAACTAATATTGCAGTTTTGTGTTCTTATCGGTAGCAGCAGCAGCAGCAGCAGCATCTCTCCTGAGACACAAATGCAGATCACTGAACTCTGTTTTGGGTTCCTGCCTCTGGGACATTTAATGTCAAATACGCGTGTGAACTTTTTCCCCCCTCTCTAGAAACAGGGTTAATTGCGCTGTGTTGAAAGTTCGGATTGGCTTAGGGAGGACTCCATTAACAGCAGTCGGCACTTTGAAAAAGGTTTTGTCTTCAGCTTTTCACAAATTAAGAAGCGACTAGACGGGCACCGCTCATTCAAGAATCCGCAACCTAAGCATTTCATTCTTGCTTCATTACCTTTTAAATTGCTTACCGGTTGTATCATGATTGACATCTGCCACCGTGTTGGACTGTTCACGTGGAACTGCAGCGGCAGTCGCTAAGAATGCAGAGTGTGTGCAAAAACTCACTGAATCAGGGGCTGTATTCAACGAGATTTGCAGCTGCTAAAGATTTTGTAGCAGACTTTGCATCACAGTGAAAACAACTGTCAGGATGAACCACATAATGCAGACTCTTTGCTACCGCTGGGGTAAGCGAGGGTCATCTCTGGGATAAAAGTCGTTCCCCTGAGTGTTCTAAAAAAGATTATGCTTTGTTAGAGGCTTGTGTTTCACTACAGACTCATAGTTTCAGAGCAAGCAACCTTCAACCTCTGCTGTCACCACCAGCCCTCCTATTCTTTTTCCCCTGCTCTTGATAGCTGGCGGAAGAGGCGAGACTGAATCCCCATCGCTTGGTAGTAGCTGTGGCTGCATGTTCTTAAATTGACTGACTCAAATTCATTACTGCTAAATTAGCAGCAGTTCCCTTAGAGACTTGGCTGCATAAGTGCCAGCATAGCCTGTCCATCTCTTCGGTTGCATTACAAGACAAAAGAGAGAAAGCCATTGCAACTCACAGATGACTTCTGTAACAAATCCTACACTAAACACCCAAACTCAGTATATAGATGATCTAGTGTCAGTGCTGTTTTTCTTTTGTCTATACAACAATGCTGTGTTTTGCATCATACAACTGGAAAATGATGACAATGTGGTTAGTAAATGTAACAAGACTGTCAATTATTATACTTATTTTCAAGGCTTTTTATGTTAAAAAGTCGGTTTTACCCTGGCACCAGATACAGCTTCGACATCCATTTCCAATAACCACTTATCTGAGCCGATGCCAGCTAATATTGGGCGAAAGGTGGGGGTACACCCTGGACAGGTTTCCAGTTCATCACAGACACATGGAGACAACAACTCACGTTCACGCCTACGGGCAATTTAGCGTTTGGACGATGGTAGGAAGCCAGTGTACCCACGGAGACTTGTGGAGAACATTCAGACTCTGCACAGAAAGACCCCGGCTCCAGGATCCTTCTTAGTGCGAGGCGACAGAGCTGACCGCTGCACGCTCACGTGGAACCGCAGCTTCTCCGGCTTAGCTCATACATGTTACTGTAAATTTGAAGTGCAGAAATCAGGAGTCATGTGATGAATGGCGTCAGAGGGCATGACATGAAGTCACTTGTGTATGTGCTGAGTTACGCAGTTGCTATGGAAACGGCGCTGACCTTCAGTATTTAGATGTTTAGGTCTAGCCTAATATAACCTGAGCTGTGTGCACCCTACAGTGTGCTTAAATAAATATGCTTTTGTTGCATGGCAAAATATGTAAATTGAGGGAAACTTTATGAAGGTGACTCCTGTACAAGAAATCCTTGTGGCAGCTCAGAGGGGTGTAGAGCACCTTGGTGGATGTCTTGAATACAGATGATGGACACACACGCGCGCGCACACACACACACACACACACACACACTGTATATTATATCCGCAGGACATTTGCGGATGTGGTAGATGGAGTGTCTCTTTATTTCCATCCAAGTTGCCCATATGCCCAGCCGATACCATATGGTCTGCAACGCTCACCCCACAGCCCTTTTCTTAATAAGGTATGAGTTTACGCTCAAAGAATCAAATTTGTCGAGCAGGATCGTGAAGTTTTCCATTTTGTTCTGAGATTCTCAGCGTACGTGTTAATCCTGATATGCAATCTTCCATATGTTCATGTACGTTACCTGGTATCAACATTACATGTTGCTTCTGATGCAACTGTAATGATGCCTGAACGTATATTTAGCTATTTTCCCCGTTTGACACTGTTGAAGGGCAGTGGTTGGTTTGTTGGACAGTGCGAAACAAGGAACTTGATTTTAATTTATGTAGAGGCCTGTGACTCAGGATCAGTCCGTGCGAAATCTTGCCAGTGTCACCTCCATGTTTTGTTTTCAAGATAGCCCTCCGCCCTTTTAGCCTGTAACGGTGGAATCACTGTCACTCCTGCGATTGGACAGTGGGGCAGCATCTGCTCGCTTCTCCGACACCTCCGTGGATGTCCGAGCTGTTGACTGCCACTTTTGTTTTAAGTGCTGTTTTCTTGTGGTTGGTGCCGGTTAGAGTCAAGTTGCTCAGGGCAGGGTCAGGAGGGTGTTGACCGGCGGTTTATTCTTATATCGTGGTGATCTGTGACGTCCTTCCAACTGCCTGCAGAGATCTGTGGCCTTGTTTTTTTTTTTTTTTTCCAGTGCTGCTTTGGGTTGAATGTGCGGCTTCTCCTCAAAACAGTCACAGCAGCTCCATTCTAAGAAACAATACGTCACATGCGTCACGCATTTCAGGACTACTGTTAAAAGCAGCTATTGATTGGGTATAGAGAATCATTCTAAACCAGACACTCATTAATTTGTTAAATATTTTACGTGAAACCCAATAACCTCCAAAGTCCAAGTCAACTATTCTGTATGCACATCCCACATATATTCATGATCCACTCTCTTTTTCCTGCAGGCGCCGTGTGTGGCATTTGTGGACTGCAAAGGATTGGCAAAAAAACACTGCTTTCCCCTTGACTACTCAGCGGAACGGTGAGTTCAGAACTGTGATATTTCTGGCATATGGCTGGCACTCATACACAATGCCGACTGACAGGTGCAACATTGGGATTCCCAGATGACCGACGTTTCAGAGAAACCCTGAGGTGGACGTATTTCTGGGAGTATGATCGGACGAGAGGACAAAAAGAGAAAAAAAAAACAAAAACAAAACAAAAAAACGCCAAAAAATGTGTGGCATTTTTGCAGATACACACCCACTCCCGGGTTATCCTCTTTGATCAACAGAATCATGACATGACATTGATATCTTACGTGCAAAACAAATTCATGTCTAAGTTGCCATGTGCTGACTACGTGACTCTTTCAACCATGGAGTCACTCCAGTGACTGATGTGTCAAATGATGAGTAACGTTACCCATCACTCAGAAATGAAGAGGGTTCATATTCCGTGCGAGACAGAGTTCATAAACAGTGTTGTAAGGTATACATGCACCTGGTGCCAACTCACATCAACCCTCGGTTCACCTTTTACATCCAAGTGAATGTATTCAGTTTTTGCTCTCTTCCTTTTGTTCCCTCGGGACTTTGAGGAGTACAATTCATATCTCTGCTCCAGCGTGGCTATTTTTAGAATGGCTCAAATATCAGGGGATCCTCGACTCTTCCTCCGTCTCTTTTTGTCTCTCTTTGCCTGTCTCTTCCACTTACCCTCACTCGATTGAATCTCAGAACCCTTTGCTCTGTTGTGTAAGGATAATCAATTATGGGCCAGGGTAGTACATTTATGTACAGCACAATGCAGTGTGTCCCTTCATGTTGTGATGACTCATGAAGATCAGTTTACTCATGCCGGAGAGTACTACTCAGCCTTGTGAAAATGGTTCTTTAATGTCTTCTGAGGCTCGAGAGGAGTCTGAAAACAATATCCTTGATGATGTCATAGTGATGTCGTCAGGTTTGGGCTTGAGATTTTACATTCTTAACTGAAAGCCTTTGTTGCAATCTGTGATTGTGGGGGTTGTTTATTGGGAAGGGAGGATATATAACAAACAATGCTATAGAGTTGCATTATGGGAAGTGTAGTGACTAAAAGTCAGGATATCTTCGCTTCTTCTGAATCTATTTTGACCTTGTTTTTTTTGTTCATTTGTCTTTCGTGAGTTTCATGGTCTCTTTTGGATGACTGTCTATTTTTTGTGGCATGGAGCGGTTATTGTTCATACAAAGCCACGGGCAGCTCGGACTGTGCTGCTGTTACTGACTAGAGGAGACGTTTACCGCCATGCTTGCACTCCTCTTAAATAGTCTCCATTTTCCTGCTGTGTGCTAGGGGGGAAGAACTGTCAGGTATAGAAGGAGGGCCGTGTTGAGAAGATGCTGATCATCACGTCTTGCTACATGGGGGCTGTGCCCAGTGGCACTCAAGTGATGGCACCATGCTGTCTTTGTCAGGACTTTTTTTTTTTTTTTTTGCCCCTCTCAGATTTAAAGGTGGAGAAAAAAACACGGAAAGGCATAAAACAATGTCGTCAGTGCTGACTGCCTCTGTGTCATACTGGCTTCCTCATCCTCCAGACACTCTCTAACCACAGACGGTATGACCAGCATTTGCTGCTGTATCAGCCCCACACACACATACAGTATTTCGCATCTGGCGATGTAAGCACATATTTGTTTGCTTATGTCAAACAGCAAACAGCCCTTTGCATGCAGACGTGCGGCCCAAAGCTGCTGTTAATTTAAATTAGTCGTAATGCTGAATTTTTAGCCAATATCCCGTTCTCTCTCTCTCTCTCTCTCTCTGTGCGTGCACACATTTATGTGTGTGTGTGTTTATGGCAGCAACATTCCTGTGTGCGGGTAGAAATACAACCTGTGGCATCCTGCCCTCCTGCTTCTACCTCACCTCCATTATTGTAATGAATATTTAGCGCAGTGTTGGCAAGGTAGCCAACACACATCCAGCTGCCATATTGCTGCAGGATCGTAGAGTAAATGGGCATTTGACAAGCTTGTGGCCCTCCAGTTGTATATTTTTTACTCAGTTCAGTTAGATGCTGATGCTTGTGATGTTTTAAATTTGTTTTTTTGCGGTTTTTGTTGAAACGCCAGGGGATAATAAAAAATTTAGGTTGGGGAGAGTTTTTGCAAAACTGCTATTATGAATTTCTAATCCCTCGACAATTTCTGTGGTACTTCATAAATACATAAAGTGCATTTTTATTAGTGTCAGTGTTGCCGGTTACATGGATGAATCTGATAATGCGCAATAATTTTAATTATTATTTAATCTTTTATTTTCTTGTTGCTACTACAAAGGTGACTGCCTCCTGCGATTTAATCTTCATACCACCAGGAACTAGGCCAGCAATTTTTCATCTGTGTCATGAGCACCACAGTATGTTTGTGCATCTAAGCAGTGCATCAGTGAAATGAAATGGGAACTGCTGGAAGGGTGACCTTTGGTCCTACAGCTGGGTCCAATTCAGGTTTGTGTGTTATGCATAAATCTGAAAGATCTGTTAGGTGGCTGGGTCAGAATCATGATTTCAGTTGATCTCTTTGTGTTTTTCCTGTGTGAAGACACACACATTGAGACAGGCGAACGCATGCAAACACACATGTGTAACTACAGATGTTGCAAATCTATCAAGGTTTAATGCTAAATCAACACCAAGCAACCAAGGGCGTTGCTAAAAAAGGTTAATCTCTCTCAATTCAAGCATTCAAGCCAAGGGGGTTTTAAAACACTGCACCAGACAAATTCTTAGCTTATATATTTAATGCCTCAGCTAACCCTCTGGACAGTAATGTGGAGATTCTGTTGAAACTTTGAAAGCAAACCTGCTGGGCTGACACACATTAGTGATGGACCATTAAAAGTGCTCCCCACATTACTGAAACCTTTATTGAGTTCCAGCCGCCTCAGATGACTGAAGGAATTAAATCATTTTTTTCAGTAACAAATGATATTGTCTTCTGCTTCATAAGTTTTTAAATATTTGCCAAATAAATAATTAAAGTACCTGCGATTAATGTTCCACACCAGGGGTTCTCAGTGTCAGGGCACTGTGGGCTCCTCTCAGATCAAATCAAGCCTGTTTTGAGACATTTTGGCTAATTGGCACCGTTGAACGCGTGCTGTATTAGCAATTAGCAGTTCCTGTTTGCAATGTACTCATGGATGGACAACTATCGCTGGATTACTTTGATACCAAAGAAAAGGAGTGTCTCTTTTTCTGTGATATGTATATGCAGGTTCATGTATGTTTATTTGTCATGGGCATCAGGCGTAATGCGTTACATGTTGAGTTATGTGAGTTATGACTCTGAGAAGGAGTATCTTATTTCCTCCTCTTTATATTACAATAGCTAACCCGCATGCATATGCACACTTTGACCTCACGCAGTATCTTTGGCTCACAACTCTCCTCCTCGTCTCTTCATTTGAAAACCTCTGTCCTACAATAGTCCAAAGGGGCTGTGACCCGTCCGGCATAGGCTATACGTAACAGATGGTCATGTGTTTTTAAGTTCGCGAATTACAAACAGAAAGCAAGTGTGGTCTCCTTTGTTCAGCTAGCACATAAGATTAATCGACTTTGGAAAATTTCCCCAGGAGTCCAAGCGTAGCCGACAAGGTCAGAAGAAAGTGGGAGATGTTTTTACATGTTGGGCTGATTCCCTTCCACAGAGCAGCTTGTGAGGTGTGCATTAGTAGATTAAAATGATATTCGATCACCAAAAATCCAGGAAAATAAAAGGAACATTTAAAAGCTCAAAGTTGAAGCAAAGCTGCAATAACATTAGTTTTGTTGGTAGGAAAGAGACCCAGATGCCTTAATTTGGCTTTTGTTCAGAAGTTCTGTCTAACATATCCACTTTTCTCACATTTTCATCCTCATAAATCATTTCGCCCTCATGTTGCTTTTGGAAAGCTGCTGATTTTGACCCTTTCCCGTTGAGCACGGTCGTGTGGTCTAATATGAAAATCAACATCAGCTTCTAAAATATTAAAGTATTATTAAAGTAAAATAATCCTTGTGTTATGTTTTAATAGAATCATGTTACTGTATTTTGGCCCCTCTATCTTCAGACGCTCGAGCACCATATGTTCTGTATGGTCCAGGAGCAAAAAGTGCTTCACAGCACTGTATCACACTGATTAGCATGTATTTCTACGTGAAGAATCCATCTGGAGAGTACCTGCGTTCTTTCACACTCGGCACCCACACTCACACTGTTGATCTGTTTCTTACTTGCTCTCGCCGTGCTTTGTTATCCCCGCTTGCTGTCGTACAAAGGTACACTATACATGCACACTGGTTTCCATCCATGCCTGTGATCAGACAGGAGATGGATGGAGGCAGTATCAAAGACCCCATTTGTTTTGGAACCTGGAAGTAGAAGCGGTGAACAGATGTGAAAACAATGTAGTCACAGAGGCGAAGCCGTAACAGAGGCTGCTATCACTGATAGTGTAGATTCGACCCAGCAGAGTCAGTCTGCTTACTGTCTCAGTGACATCTGTTTTACACTGTACAAAGTGCAGATGGGACCTGCTGCATCAGGATCAGTGATTAAACTTCATATTACTCAAATGGCAGGGTTTTGTTTACGTATCTTTACTGTAACATCACTTCTGTGTATGTCTCGGGTAAATTATGCAGGTGTTCCTATTTGGTGCTGACAGCCTGTGTACATAGTCTAGATTAATGTGATTATACATTTGTATGGGACAAGCAGAGTGTCTATTAGTGCCTGATGTATAACTGATCCTGGATTTCTCAGGCCCAAACCAACGCCAATATTTTTAATCTAAATATTATTTAAATGTTCAATATAAACACAGAATGTTTTAAACATTTGGTTTTTAATGAATTCACCATCGCCCAATCATAGCCAAATGACTTTAACCAGGCACAGCAGGCCTGTTCAGATCTACACATGCTGAAGTGGTGTGCATGGGGCAGCAGTAAGACAGAAGTTTAGAGGGTGTTTTTTATTACCTATTTTAAAACCACATCTGCAATAAAGGGATTTACAGAACCTTCAGGAAAAGTTCAAGCAGTTTATAAATGTAAGGAAACCAGCATGGCTGACTATTAGCTCACTACATTACTCATGCTACCATAGTACTAAGACCAAAGAGTTTATCAGTAGCTAACTACTTTGCAGTTATTCCATTGCTGCTTTAATGCCCACCATGAATGCTGGATGTACATCAGAGTTCAGTGTAACATAAATGGCCGTCCTTTTCTTTGATAGATTTGGGTATGTCTACACTCCAGCCTCAGCTAAACTTGTTGAGACCTGAGATAGTGTTTTATTTGCCAACTATGTTTAGGTGTAAAAGACTTTTCCCTTGGAGACATGAAACATACATTTTGAAAAATAAGACAACAAATGAACAGCTCAGTCGTGTTTTTCTTTTAGATAATGTAGATCCTCAGCTGGTTAGAAGTTTTGTCTGAGACATGTGGCGAAGACAGACTAAAAAAAACTTGACTGGGACATCCCTCATACAGTTTCAGAGTTTTTGTTCTCTCAGGTGTTGTCTTGAACCTGAACGTTCACATATCAGCTTTCAACAGAACACGTTGCTGCCAATTAACACCAGCTTGGCAAGATGATTACAGCTGAATCTGTCTGATCAGCCGTGATCCGATTTGACACCCAATTCACACAATAATTACGCACGGGCACAGATCAGTGTGGAACAGTGTGGAAGCACCCCACATTAATAGAAAAATGTTCACACGTCTTCATCAGTTATCCATCATTGTAAGCCCACGCTGAACACACAGATGTGTTCTCACATAGCTGCACAGACGTTTAAAAATAGTTTAGTAAAACGCATGAACTATACAATAATAATACAAAACAGCCTCTCAACTAATACAGAACATACAACAGAAATATCTCATTATCCTTCTTAAGATAAAACAGACTTTTATATCAGACCTTGCGTTAGAGGAAATATGTACTAATTTTTCGGTCTCTGATTAGACAAGCAGCATAGAAAAGAATAAAATGTCTGAATAGGCCTGAAATACAGGCTTATTATTTATAAATCACTCAGGACACCAATTATTAAAACAAATAAAAACTTTTCCAGTGGATGGTGAACACAATTGACACAATGCCCAGTCAGACATACATAGATAGTTTTCACTGTAGTCACTGTGCATAGCAGAAAAATGGAATGAACTGCAGTATAAAAATGGATTATTATATAAAGATATGATTGGTCTTTGTTTAAAGATAAGTTTAGGTGTACATTTACTGATCCCCATAGAAGAGTTTCACAGGATGGAATAAAGAAATGAATAAACTACAACTATGAAATACAGTACAATAAAGTTGGTAACATAACATGCAGTATCTGTGACAGTAACTGGGAGTAGTGCATAGTTTGAGTCTCAGTTAGTCAAGGTAGGAGGTACATGATTATTTTTAGGAAACATGAGGACCAGCTGTGTGTAAGGGAATAATGATCGTCCAGAAGTGACCATTAGAAAACTACAGGCACTGTTTTCTGTATCTCATGACAGCAAACTGATTAAGCTGTGATTGTGTCAGAACTGTTTATAATATCTCATATGATATGTTGGAACAACTTAAGAATTTGAGTCCTGTTTGCAATGTTCTCATGGATGGTCAACTATCACTGGATTACTTTGATACCAAAGAAAAGGGCTGTCTTTTTTTCATCAGGTTCACGGACGTTTATTTGTCATGGACATCATCAGACATAATGGTGTCCTTGGAAAAAGTAAGCTGCATTGAATTGAGTTATGACTCTGAGAAGGAGTATGATTTTTCACACAACCTTCACCTCATGCAGTATCTTTGCCTTAAAACTCTCCTTCCTGCCTCATTGTTCGAAAACCTTTATTCCAGACCAGACCGAAGGGGCTCTGACCCTTCTGGCATTGACTAGATGTAACAGATGGTCATATGTGATTTAGTTCTCAAATTGCAAACAGAACGCAAGTGTGGTCTCCATTGTTCAGCTAGCACACAAGCATGTACTCAAGTAAAGGCACCTTTTTCTGAAAGAGCTTTCTTTGACTAGTCATTTAAGTGAAGACTGGGCAGAAGTTCAAGTTTTTCATCAGCACTGTGGTACTGTAGGTAGCCAACCATTTCTCGTTGGTTACGTTGATTCTAGCAGTATGCAGCAAACATTGTTGAATTAATAAAAGCAATTTAGCATTCTCAATGGCCTCCAGACAACAGGGCTAGCTTTATTTACACACATACTTGTACTTTCCCCCACTAATCTGCCACCATAGTCAAATCAGATTGTTTTGGTCTAAATCAATTTTCCTTACAACCTCATCGCTGTCGCCAACATTACCCAAACGCACTGTAAAGCGTAGCAGGACAAAAAGGCTGTGATTTGATCTTCCTCACCTTGATCAGATTACACACTGGAATTAGTATAATTACAGCTGTTACTGATTAATGGGCAAGCTATAATTAGCACACTGGATATAGGGAGACTGTAAGTGTGTGCGTATTTAAGATGCATGTGCGCTCTCATGTTCAAGTGTGTGTAAACTACAGTGTTTAACAGCAATAGAGAAGAAGTAGTTGAATTGGTTTTAAAGTGGCTCAGGCCTAAACAATAATAATAGTTAACTCATTATCGCTGAAATCATCAGCGATTGAGTGTAACCATCAGAAGAAAATGAGCTGGGAAACCCATCTTCAAGACACTGAAATGGTACTCTCTTATTAACTTTCCTCAAATTATGTTTCATGCCTACCTACTGAATCAGTCTTCATTAATTACAATCAGCTGTCCACATGGAGGATGCTGTCTCTGGCATAGCTTGCTCTTGTACCTCAATTAAACTTCTATAGACAATACCCAATACCCAAAGGCTATTAAATGTGCTATTTTGGTCTCTGGGATCAGTTGGCAAAAATCTACCTCGATGACCTGAGAGGTTCATATGGTAAAAACACAATCTGATATGTAATTGATGTAGCAAACTACATCACTGTGATCGAGTCTTCTAATCTAATACCAGAGAACGTCTCTCTGTCTCTGACTCCAAGTGTTTCAAATAAACAGCGATTGCACTATATTAAACATGGTAACGAAAAATCCTTTTTTACTTTTGACAACCTTTTCACAACCTTATTTTGAACTAGTTTATGACACACTGGAAACCAGTGGCAAATGGTTTGTGACTGTGATGCCTTTTTTTAGGACCCAAGCACTTTGAGCTGGAGCTGTCTTGAGTGACCTGATAAGACTCAAAACAACTGGAAATATAAGCAAGGACAAGTTATTTGTCTCATTTGTACACAAGTCTTGTAGTAGCTACTATGTTTTAAGATGATAGTCAACAGACTTAATTATTTTGTAAAAGATATTTTGAACTAAGCGACTGAGGCCCTGTCCACACGAATACGCGGCCTCGCCCAATACGCTGTCGTTTTGAAAAAAAGTCGTTTCCAGAAATATCTGCGTCCACACGGATTCACTGGTAACGGCCCAAACGATGTAGTACATAAACTCGGCCTGTATTTGGCGCTGTGACGCTGCCACACCATTACACCAAAACAGGAAGAGAAGCCGTGGAGCATGCGTATGAAGCTAACGCGCTGTTTACGAAAAAGCTCATAACACGAGAAGAGGACGGTCATGGCCAGCGCACCACTGAGGGGAGAGTCTTTTGCGTGGACCGACAGTGAAGTGGAACTCCTACTTCATGTCACATTGGACTACAAGACAACTAAATCGTATGAAAATGTCGACTGGGAGTCTTGCCACTCCAAGTACTCTGACATTATGGACGCGTTTCAGGCGCAGTATCCGCAGACCCCAACGGAGGATTTCCCCCATGGTGTCAGGAGCATCACAAAGCCACAGGTCACCGCTAAGTTAAAAGGTATCCGGACGAAATACAGGAAGGCGGTGAACACCGGGCGCCGTAGAGGCCAAGGCCGTGTCGTTCTGCTGTACTTTGAGCTGTGTGAGGAGATATGGGGTGGGCCGCCTGCTACGCGCGCTATCGACGCCGGCATCGAGACAGCTGACATGGACGAAGAGTCGCCGCAGTCGTCGCCGCCGTCTCAGTCGCCGACACGAAGTTCTTCTCCGATAATGGAGCTGCCTGGCGATTCAACCCAGTCGCCCAGCACACCCGAAAGTCTGCCCTCTGCGGCCAAAAAGCAGCGCAGGGATTCTCTCCAGGTATGTTCATGATTTCAAGCATGACAAGATGATACAATAGCTATGTGGGAACAATTAAATGGCAGATGCACGTTCTTTGTGTAGGTATATTGCTTTCATACATAGTAGGGATGCACCGATTATTCTGGGCCGATGCCGATGTTTGTTTCATGTATTGCAAACTGCATAACGTGGATCTTTCTCGAAACGTCCCAGAAGCATCTCTACTCTCGGCTATGCGCTGAATACGGCTACGTTCAGACAAAAGCGAAACTAAGTAGCTACATAGCATATTTACACATTTGGAAGCATGTCTAGAAGAAAATCCGCCGGGAAAAATGGCCAAGTCTGGCGGGCTAAACGCTTCTGAAACTCGTGGCGTTTTGAGTCGCATGCGGGACGGACCAAAACCGCGACGGGACAGAGACGTGTGGAGTGAGGTTTCGGAGCCTCCAAAAAGAAAGGTTTCTCCTCAGCACATTGTTCATGCGACATGTAAATCCACATATAAACATCGGCCACTGCCGTCGGTGAATGTCATCTTTATTTGCCGATGGCAGTTAAGGAGGCGAACATCGACCAATGCCGATGTTCTTCCGACGCATCGGTGCATCCCTGATACATAGCTTTGACCTTACCTTGTTTTGCATAATAATGAGGCAAATTTGCTCTGCTTTATTCAAGGCAAGGCTAAACAACCACAGCGGGGGCGGGCTGAAACGAAGACTAAGAAGTGACCAAGTAGCACTAGAGGACCTTCAGATCAAGTGGAGGATGTTGGAGCTGATGGAGGAGGCCTCTAAAAGAAACATAGACACCATGCAGCAAATTAACACAAACATTGCAAAAATTGCAAATTCCATACAAGAGGGCTTCTCGCTGATGAGAGAAATGATGCTCCGGCCTGCCTGCCCCTGCAGCAGCAGCAGCAGCGGATTTGGACAGCACCAACCCACATTCATGCACATGGCGCCACACCCTGCTACAGCGGCCTGTCACCAAACGCCCGACCGACCAGCACAACCAGAAAACACACCAACACAGGCGCACACCATGTGTGATGATGCAGAGGAAAAGTGAACTGTGCTTCTTTCTTGTTTGATGGTTGTTGTATTTTCTGATTAAAGAAGAAAACTTGAAAAGCGTGGCAGTCTATTTTCACAAGACACACGGTTGACAACTTTCAAAAAAATGACAGGAGCATGACAGATGTGTTATATTGATCCCAAGATCGTAAATTGCAATGCATTACACACAGGACAAGAACAAGACAATAAAGTAAGAACAACCTAGACATATTTAAAAAAGCAATATAGAAATTTATACATAAGCAGTATTGATTGTGGTGCAAGTAAAACAAAAAAACAACAATGTTCTTGGGGACTGTCATTGCACAATATATAAACGGAATTGCTGCTCCAGCCTGCCTTTGCACATTATGCATATGACACAACACCGCAATCAGCACACCAATACATATGATGTATTGTTTATTTTTGTTTAATACAACAATAACCTGTTTTTATATAGATTTAAAAGGTTTTACATTGCATATTGCCTGTATTGTATATTGACTGTACCTTCAACAGCGGAGCTGGAGCGTCTACTCTCAGCGTCTCCAAGCACCTTAGCTTGTACTACAATTATATATTATATTTTTGAAATGTCTAGGTTGTCCTCTTTACTTCATTGTGTTGTAACTGTGTGTAATACTGTTCCTACACTGCAGTTTCCCAGCTTGAGATCTATCTATCATATTCACATTAGCAGGGATAGCAGACTTTTTCTCTGGTTGAAGTTATTTTGTTTATTTTTTACAAGACAAAACACTTTCAAAATGGCATGAGTAATACATAAGAGGCATCAAACACTACAAAAAGTCATCTAACCAGTTTGTGGTAACTTTTTTAAGGGTCGAGTTACTTGGTGAGCACTCTCCTCACTCTCTTTCCCTCTCCCTCATTACAGTCAGTGAGGTAGTCGTTACACTCTGTGGGAGGCTGTGTGTCATCCTGTATTGTTCCAAACACGGACTGTTCATCTACAGTCGCTTTACTGACCTCACAGAAATTGTGGAGAACAAAGCAGGCATAAATGACATGGGGCAGGTCATCCATGTTAATGTCCATGGGCCTTCTCAGTGCAACAAATCTGGCCATATTAAAAACCTATAAACCTTCTATGTAAATTAGTCATACAGAAATGCATGATATTGAGACTTGAGACTATTGTTTAGGGTATGTATGTACTAACTGTGACTGACATGATGGGACAGTATTATACACGTGCACAGCATGTACCAGTGCATAATTCCACTCTGCACTGTTTCTTTTTCCATTTCACTGTTTTGCCAAGCATCTGCTTTATTGTTGGTTGTTTGATGGATTGAGACTTGGCAGTTTGATGACATGCTCATCCTGGTAGCAGTTTGTGAATGATTGATTCTGAGATGGCAATAAGTATTTCCATTCCCGCATGTCACTGTCTGCATGCAAATCTTACACATGGAGTCATCAAGATTTGCTGGGGCTGTCACAAACCAACTTTTTTGCCAAGCGGCAGCAGTTGCGTTCTCGGGAGTGACCGACTTGAGAAAATGCAAGTGGACAAGTCACCCACAGACCCCTGAAATATAAATTATGATCTAATTGGCCTTTAGAAAGCATTTTGCAGCCACAGATGATGACACATTCTGAGATTTCCACTCAGATGAATCACTGAGCACCCCCTGCCTCACTGCGGGAGCAGTCAATACAAACAAGATGGAGCTACTCTCAGAGTAGCAGAGGAGGGGGAGAAGGGGAGCAATAAGAGATTGAACTTCAGGATTTCAAATATTAATAGTGATGGAGTGTATATCAGACATTGTGCGTGCATTTTCAACAAGCTTAGCTCCCTCTACTGCCACACAGCAAACCTCTCAGTCAGTAAGTGAGGATGGCCAAACAGAGTGGAAGAGCAGGCAAATGGACTGGATGGTTAAAATAGATTACGCAGATGCTACAGCTACCTATCTTATCTCAATTTCTCTGTCATGAACCCACAGGAGCTGTTTTAAAAAAATCAAATTAGATTTCAGATTTGAATTATTAGACAGCTAAACATCAAATCCACTGAAAAGTTGAAACAAGCTATTTTAAGCCTCACATCGGGGGGTCATAGCTAACAACGTTCTTGTTGTTTCAGATAATGCTATGTTTACAGAATAAGTTTGCTAACCATTTTCCACCATATTGGTCATATCAGACAAAGTAATGCTGTAGCTTTTTCAGATTTGGCCACCTTTAATTTAGATTGGCAGAGAACCCCCCAACCTAACACCATGGCAGATTGCTCTCCATAGGTGATGTTGAAACATACAGTGCTTCAAACCACATGATTCACTGCCCTCCCTGTCTCTCTGACACAGAAACACACTACCTGCTACTACTGCTTGTGTTGGAAAACAGATTATCCAATCTAATGTATCCTGTCACATTTATTTAACTTTATATCTTAAATAATAATTGAAACTTGTTTCTCAAGCACTTAAAATCAAGAAGGCCTTGTGACCCCCCCCCCCCCCCCCCAGGTTGGGAACCAGTGTAATATACTGTTTGTGGTGTCCCTTGAAAATTTGTAACAAACTAAAACAGAACTTAGATATATTATAGTTGAGAAAACCTTTTAAAAAAATCTACAGATCCATCTGTGGTCATTTCTAAACATTGTTTTGTCATTTCAGTAGTCCGTGTTACACATGTACGCTTGTGTGTGTATTTTATTGGATCCATCCAGTGACTAACATTTGTGGTTAGTAGTGCTGCTGGTTTCTCCCTGCCGCAGTGGCCACTTTTAACATGTCTTTGTCATGGCATGAGTTTGCTGAAATGAGTGAAATACCTTTGCCAAATGGGCATACCATGGCACACATATTTCCAAATGCTCTAGCTGGTTGGCTGACATTGAAGTCAGAGCCCTGCTACTTGGACCAGACGGTTACCCCTAAGTTCTTCGTAGCAAAGTTAATTATTTTAGGATTAATGTGGAGTGTTGAATTGATGGTGGTGGCATATTCTATTTTTGATTGCTGTTACCATAGTGAGTAAACTTGTACCCAGGCATACATATATATTTAATCGCTGATTAGAGGGGTTATGATACCAAAGAAATGTGTACTTGCGCAACATTGCAGTGAACACAACACTGCAGCTCTTTGACAGTGTGACCATGTTGGTGTTAAGCATCGTGCTGTTCACACGTTCTGCCATAGCGAGGTTTCTTCAAGCCTGTGAAGTTCGCTGATAAAATTAGCACAGCAAATTATCACTGATGAGTCAGTCATTAACAGCTTCGTACATGTTGGCAGGAATTGGATTGTTGTGGGTTGCTTTGCTTGCTCAGGTCTTCTATTTACAGGAAAGCAAATGCTGTAAACAAAGAAAATATATGTGTGAAATTTCAGTTTGTTTTCACGATGAACAGAAGGCGCTCTCTGTGGTCATGATTATTTTACACAGCTTTCAGCATCAAGCTTGCTGCATTTGCTGCAAGAAATGTTTATAAAAGCTTGACATGTAATCAGGTCAGTGGTGTCTCAGGTGAATGTTTGTGCTCTGCCTACGATGACCGTCGAGAAGTATGTAATAGTTTACGCCACTAAGTCACTCACCACCAACTATATATCTGATTTTGGTCAAACTGGATCATGGAGAAAATGTTTTCTGCTTTCCCTGTGATGTCCCCAGTCTGCTCCACATCATCTCTCACAGTTTTCCTGTTGGGCAGTAAAGTAAACTGCTGCAAACTCTAGCTGCTGTTAGCTAGCGCTACCTCAGTTTGTTAAGCGGGCTACGCGGGCTGTGAGCGGCTAGGCTAGGGTTGTGTTAGTGTTTGTACCACAGGGGTTTTGGACAGGAGGTTTTTCAGGCCCAGGTCTCAGGGAAATGTTGAGCCGTGGAGCCGGTGTTGTGCCAGAACCAGAGCTGGGCACATGGACAATGTAGCTGTGCTCAGCAGCCTCTATGATGATAATGACAGAGGCAAAAAGGCCAAAGAGAATGTTGACAGAGAAAGTTAAGAAGAGAAGAGGAGAGTGTGACTGAGCAAGAGGCCGTCCGACAAGGGGACTAACTTTGGTGACTTTCGATGGCGAGATCTTTGTCAAAAAAAAAAAGGCTGAAAGACAGACGCCGGGCGGGGCTTTTTGCTGTTAAATTAGTATTTAGCTGGCTGCTATGTCTTGTGTTGTTACACTTATTTGATGTTTGGCTGGCAAAGTTGCAGACTCGCTCATTTTATATTTATATTAAGTAATATAATCATAACAAATACACAAGTACAACTGTCCATATTTACATTTTATTTACAAACTGGGGGCTCCAAATTGCAAGAATATCAATTTGTACGCGGTGTTGCTTTAAGAAACCACAGCCAGCTTTACTATTATGGTTTCCTGTAGTGTTATGTTTTGTTTCCATGGAGAGAGGAGTGTCATTCTCAAAGTGTTGTGGCATAAAGATTTTGACAGGATTTCAAACAACAGCAGCATGTTCGAGGCATGCTGCATGTGCAGCGCTTCACTGAAATGGAGGCAAACACAGTAGAACAACTACTTCGTTCCTCACAACAGCTCGGCTCGCTTTGCTTGTTGTGGTTAGCATTCATTTGAAACTACCTCCTGCACTTTATTTGTTTGTGTCACTCTGCACTTGCAGTGCTGCACATTAGGAAATTGTTCAGGGTTTTTTTTTCTTTAAGAGCACTACGATGAGTCAGGCTTTATGTAGCTCTTACAGTTTCATTAAAATTGCCTTTATCAGCGATGGTATTGATGTTGCAGATTGGCTCAAGATGCCCCTATGAAACCATTACCACTTTTATCCACATTTCAATGTCAGGAGCGGATTGGCCTTCAGAGCTAACAAGATTTGTTTTCTTATCCAACTTTCTTTTCCAGCAAGAGAAACATTATTCTGTTTTTATTTAGTAATAACGGACTGGCAGAGGATTCTGCTTCTCCTTGCCACTATATTTTCCTTTGGCTTACTTAAAGCATATGTACTGGACTCTACTAAATGTCGTGATGTAGTTGAATACCAAGCCATTTGTGACTGCTCAGTCAATATATGAAAAATTCATGTCAGAGAATGACAAATGGCCTCTTCCTGAATGTTTCATGCAGGAAATGACAGACATTTGCTGGCATATTTTAGTGCACTTCTAAGCAGTCAGATGACATTATGCACCGTTGGTTGACTGTTGATGTAAACATGATTGTAATTACCCATAATACATAGCCCATATAACGGCGGAGCTGATCTTCTGTCTTGAGTTTGCAAAACGCCTCACTGGGAAGGTTTTTTGGATAAACTGCGTTCCTCTTTTGTATAAGAGGATCACCTCTCTGCTCCCTCCAAACACTGGATATGACTGCATCTTCTCTCCTCCTTGCTCACATCCTTTGCATCTCCCCCAGGCCAGCGCTGGTGTGTTTTTGTCTTTGTATTGCTCCACATATCATGGAGCGAACATCATTATCTTAGTGTCTTTTTGGGTGAAAGAGGAATGAATCCGGAGAGGCTGAAGACAAGTATGAACCTTCTGAATCAAGCTATTATTATCATGGCTAAAAGCAATGCCATGGATGGCTGCCGTCCCGCCTTGGGTGAACAGTAACACGAACTACAACAGCAACAAAAAAAAAAAAAACAGCCTTGGCAGCCCATGACCTCATTGTCTGTTCATGTCAAAAACGCTGCTGCCAATGGTCTGCTCGCTTCTGCCACTGACCACCTTTTAGATGATAGCTTGTCCCATGATGTCATTCCATTTTAACTCCAGTACGTACTCTTTCTCTTTCTCACCCTGTTGTAATTACAAGCACCACTTATGTGTGGTGATATCAACAGTGTATCATGCACACTCCTCTGGCCAGAGTACGTTTATGCTACAAATCATACCTCGTTCAGCTGGTCAGCACTTGAGCATTTTAACCACACTTTTTTATTTTATTTTATTTTTCCCTCTGTGTCTCTTTTTTTCTTCTATTATGTCATAATTGCAGCACGAGTGTGACCCATTCTGATGTTGGGAAACTAGTTATATAAACATGGCCTTGAGCATTTTATCGCACCAGTGCCAGCCTGTGACTAACCCTACACAGCGTACGGGATGTACACATAGTGAAACGTCGTGCAGTTTTCATTCAAAATTTGCTATTTAGAGTGTGAGCTAATGCATGAGTGCACACCAAACATGAGTAAATATTAATAAACAGATCATGTGCATGTTTTAAGTGATTTTAAATATAGAGCTGGTGCTTTGCGAGTCAACCCGGAGTAAAGCTTTATTTTTTTTGCCTCAGTAAAGGTGAATCTGACCATCACATAAAAACGTGACCCAAAAGGTCAAGGCTAGCTAAAAAAGAAATATATGTGTGTGTGTGTGTGTTTGTCAGAAGAGAACAGAACATTGTGTCATTGAAGTTCAATGACGGCAAATTTACCCATAATACTTTGTAACACATCAGAGAGCGTCTCTCCGGGCTCTAAATTACCTCTCACATCTGCTGCTGCTCTGTGCCAGTAATACCCCAGCACCAAACACACACACACACACACACCAAAAGACAAGAGACGGCCTGTTGGAATTGATTAGACTGTCATAAGTGAAGTGATGATGTGCTTAAACAGAGATGATGGACAGAGTTTCTTTAACTGATTGTTCTGTCAATCCGACGAATCTGGTTTGCATGCAAATGGGGCTAAAAGTTGAACATATTTTATGATGGAGAGACATTTGACAAATATACAGCATATTTTTACTATATAGAAAATCCCATCCCTGGATGGACAGACGTGTTAGGAATGGAGTGTATAGAACAAATCAACAAATTATATACAAATTCTGATGACAGACTTTCTGACACATGTATCAAAGCAGAGCCGGAAGCAAAGGATGGAGCATAGGTGCATCCAGGAGCTCTTTTAATGGCAACAGTTTGTATTTTGCTCTGAAGTTCGAATGTGTTGTTTCCTGTCGGTGGTGAAGCGTCCATGCCTGACAAAAGAATTTAGAGCAAACGGCGTGACTCCCCAGAGACACTCGGCTCAGACAAGAAAAGCGAACTTGTCCACTGCAGCTCTAGCGTAGCTTTTGAGGGTGCAATTTGCAAGTTTCAGAACATGTACGTTCATGCTGAGCAGGCACCACTGCAGAAAAAAAAAAAAAAAAGATTGGTCATGTTTCAGTGTGGATTTGTTGACTTTAAATAAAAAGAGGTGACAGCCTCCTTAGATTTATACAAAAAATGGCTTTGCAAATGTTCTGTGAAAAAGGAAATGCATTGTTTGTTAGACTTTAAAGAGGCATGGATACTTTACAGTGCTATTAGGTTTCTTTGTCTCTAGTAACCATCTAGCACACAATTTTACATCCACATTTGCTGCTATAGTGCCATCCTCCACTCTATCACAAGCCCTTTCTCATGTCTTCACCGTTTATCTGCCCCCTCATTATCTTTGTTTTGGTCTCTGCTTTACCTTGAATGACTCGGTAGGAAAATGACATTGAAACCCTCCTGAGTCAGCATGTTGGTATCACATTGAATCATTTGTCCTTAGGGCACAGCAGCTGAAGGTGCCTTAGAGTTATTAATTAAAGAGCAAGGCCGTTTTCTAGAAGTACACCAAAACAATAAAAATACTGTTAATGAGAGACACCACAGGCAAATTCACCTGAGGTGAAATCAATAAATAAAATGAAAGAACGCTTTAATCGTGAAACTTAAATATTTTCTCTCAGCAGTTTTTTGAACTGCCCATTAGAGGTGCAGTACTGGCAGAAATGTGTTCAGTCCTTCCATCAGAGGCATGTTCGTTACCAAACTAAAATAGTAAGTCTTATGTAACCATGGCCTTTTCCTGGTAAAAGGAGATGTCAAATGCAGTTCTGCAGCGTAATGGCTTAAAGTCTTTCTCAGAGTACAACCACAAAACAAACAGAACAGAAAATGAGAGCAAAAAGGCTATTTCAGCTGGCAGTGGTCATGTTTATTTGTAAAAAATATAGTGTCCTCTAAGTACAAGATGAAACAGAATGACATTTTGAAGGGATGTTACGTCATGTTTGATTCCAAGAACTTGTTCCGACTTTGAATCATTTGGATAATTGGATGGAGGGATGGCACAGTAGTTACATCACTTTGTCATTTTTTCCCCCCTGAAAGTTCAGACAGTGATTCATTCAGACATTATGTATTTTGTTAGTGATTCTGCAAAACTCCTCATTTGGAGGTTTTTTTTTTTTTTTCTTGTAGCATCTTCTGTTGTTGGATCAGTTTTCAGACTCGCAAATATTTGGATTTGCCAATGCTACAGGCAGTCATAAATTAAGAAATAAATAAAATACGGACATGTAGACAGATAGCAACCGCCCACTGTGCAAGTCAAACCAGCTTTGTTTACTGGTCCATAGTAGGGACAAGCCTAAGGCAGCTGTGGCCACATGGTGATCCCAGAAAGATGTTTCCACCATCTCATCCTATTGATAGAGTCACTGCCTGCAGCCTGTGTGTGTGTTTTAACAGGGCTACATACTTCATCTTCTTTAAACTCGGCCCTGTCTTTCTTTTAACATGTATTTATCAATGGACTTTACTTAGGATAAAATTACATAGACCCACGCCCGATACACTCAGTTACGTACACTCAGAGCAGATGCAGTGATAGTCTTTTGCCGATGGCCACAGGGAGCAAAACATTCAATAATGTAAGGCTTAAACACACAGTACTAAAAGGAAAGCACCATGTTTGCGTTGGCGTTCGTCAGGCAGATAGAAGAAGACTTTAAGAAAGAGAGGAAAAAATCAAAGAGGGGAAAATGAATGATTTGGGTGAAGAGAGGCCTGACAGAGGGACTGAGGCTCAAGTGCTGTCTACCCATCTGCCCATCCCTCAGTTCCCCCTCTGTGGGTTTCTGGCCTGGCACATTGACACCAACAACAGTGTGCCAGGAGGCTGTCACCTCTTTTTTATTGCTTTCCCTAAGACTATTCTTTCAACAGTGGGATATTTGATTGCTTCTTATGCAAAAGCTTGAGTTCTTCTCATTTTTGGTTTTGTTTCCTTGTTCTGCTCCTCATTAACTCAAGGGAACTGTCCAGTGCCCAAACAAGCAGCATTGGGCAGATTTAATGGAGCATTTGGCAGGTTAAAGCTCCCACAAAAGGGAAAGCAGAGTGCTATTTTCTTACATAATTTTACATGTTTCCTGTAAAAACAGACTGATTGGGAGGGACTTGTTGCAGATATTGATTGGCATTTGCAGTAGCCAGTAGTGCTTAGTGTGCATACAGCCACACTGCTATGCATTCCACGTAGCGCTATACTCTAGTCTTGGCATCTACCATCCAGTGAAGACAGCCAGACCTGGGACTGGACCATAACCAAAACCAGGAGTGGCTAGTCTGACAGAGAATACAGTAGCTTCCTGATGTGGTTTTTCTTGTCAGGCTTGGCTGCTGGCATCCTGAGGCTCAGTCAGTTCAGTTGGCTACATGGCTGATTGGGATACAGAAAGTTAGTTGAAGTCTAATCATCTTGGAGGTGTAACGTTATTTCCTGTTGGTCTCATAGGCTGTGCTCCAACCTGGTCCGGACTGGCTGTTGAGCCCGGTTCTACTGCCTGCTAATGCAGATACAGTTGGCAGGAGTTGATTAACAGTTAGCTACTTTAGCAAGTCATTAGGCTAAAGTTATCTATTGTAGCGAGTTGAAGCTGAGCCGTATGATCTAAACACCAAATCTAAACACCTAATCACCAAAATCACAAAATAATATTAAGTCAAAGTGTCTCATTGGCTGTGATAATTAGTACACACCCCCAAGTGCAGGATGCATAATTTTTTATCACATAACAACAACTCTAAAATACCCTGACGAATACCCCAAAATATATTTTTTGTCATTGCTGTTCCAGATACTAATGTATAGGTAAGACACTAGACTACTGCACTAGACATGTGATTAAAAAATCAATCTTGACTTCATGGGGACCCTAAATCCGCCTTCCTGCATGGCCATGTTAGCACACATCTTGCTTCATTTAATCCCCAGAGTATAAAATGGAAAAGTGTTGAGGCTTTATTAGTGTGAATGGGGGGTCACTCATGCAACCGAGCCCTTTTCCAGGAAAAGCAGCTGGAGGTTAGATACAGAGCCGAAAATTCGTCCTTGTTACTGGACTTTAGCTCCCACTTCTTTGGAGCTACATTTCTGTGAGGCAATTCTTCTGGGATTACCTGATGACGGCCATGATTGTAATAAAAGGTTATCTTGTAAGCTGTTTAAATACACTTTCCATTCGTGCTTCAGGTCCACTTTTATCCTGCACTTGGCCTAAAACTGGCAGCTTACGCAAAGCAGTCACTACCTTTTCCAGTCAGTTTTTCCAGTCTCACCTGGAAATGCTGCACGTCTCCTTTTAATTGATTTTACAGACAAACTAAGACATGTCATTTTACAAGGTGAGGCCCATGAAAGAGGCTATAAAATGTCTTAAGACCATTTATTAGGTTTGGAAATTGAATGGAACACTTGTGTCCTTAAGTGTGTGTTTGTGTGCACACACATGCATTTCCTGGCCCTCTAAGAGCAGGCATTGCTGATAAAAGCTTCCCACAAATGGTTCTCATTTTACCAGGTGTAAGTTTAAGCCTACTCCACTGGATACCCTGACTTCATGTTATGTCAAATGCTCACAATGTACGGCACACATGTCGTGGCCTACTTCTGGAGTGCCTCTGTTGTAATCCTATCTGCGACCACTGAATAGAAGAGGTGTGGGAAAGCCTGGACGGTTATTGTTCGGCAGAACGCGGTTGGAGAGGTTCTGCCGGTTGGATTTAGTCTCCATCTTGGATGTAGCTGATAAGCTTGAACTCCACATTCCAGTTCAATGAGTATGAACCCAGTGTCGGAGGAACGTCCATTTATGCAAACATACATAAACACACAAACACGCATTGATACATTCCCCCGTAATTATAGTCAGACTAATTCTCAAGCATTTTGCCCTTATGCAGACACGCACAAAGTCCTGCAGTGTACTCCTCGGCTCCCAGAGAATGCAATGAGGGCTCAGGTGGCAGCGCTGGATGCTTGCTCTGGGCGGTGGCAATGCAGATGTTACCTGGTGGCTCTACGCTTTCCTCTGTGTGTGTTTGTGTTTGCAGGCCAGCTGTGATGGCCAGCTGCCTACTTTACCAAGGCCTTGGCAGCTCCCCAGATGGTTGACCCAGATAGACAGAGAAAGAGAGAAGAGGAACGCGCGCACACACACACTCTTTGATATACACATAAACTCTGATGTACACCTGCGTGGGCACCCTACGCACAGCGATACTCAGTATAGTCCCATCAGAGCAGGTGAGGGAGGAAAGTAAAGAGTTTTATGGCTTTATTTTTGGGATGACCTCAAACTTTCCTGATGCAGCAAAGTTTCATCAGGAGTGTAGCTCTATACTGTTGTTAAAAGGTGTACTACACAGCGGAAATTATGAGTTTGTTTAGTCTCGCACCAGTCTTGTATATTATCCAGAAAATATATGCAGGGCTAGACATTAATGGTCCGAGGTAAATGCAGTTGGTTGCCTTGAATTTTGAAACCAGGATGTTGTTCTCTGCCTCCTGTTTCGTCAATGGGCCTTTATCAGAAGACCTGAGGCCGCACTAGACTGCTGAGAGAAGTTGAATGCTGAAGTGTCAACAATGTCACTTGAATAAAGAAAAAGGTTGGTCGTCCTTTTTACGTTTTTAAGTTACTCAACGTGAGAAATAATTACTCGTGTAATGAGTAACAAGTAAATATTACATGGACTGGACACTGGTCAGCCCTGCTGTTTCCCGTCCGTCTTGGTAGATCTGCGCGAGAAACAGGTTTTGCCATAGCATTGATTTTCTCTGTTGAAAATAGCTAAGCTAAAAGTGAAATGTGAAGCAATAATTGATAAGCATCAATAACCGACTGTGACTGTGTGACTTTTTTTTTTTTAAACGCATATTGTTCCTCACCAGAGTGTCAGCAGCAGTTTATTCAGACTGTCAAAATGTTTTGCAGGTTGCAGTTAAATGAGCTCCTATCAGTGAAAAATAGGATGGATCTGTGCTTTACAGGTTGTTTTAGGGTAACTTAGACAATGAGCAGCTCTTGACTAAGTCTGCTTCTAAAGAAAAACATGAACTGCTCTTAGCAGCCACTGCTGTAGCTTCTGTGTCCAATGAAAATGACCACTGATCGGTATTGACTAATGACTGTGTTAAGAATGGGCAGAGCCTGAGTGACGTCACCATTAGGTTTCCGAAGTCTTGTACTGAAGCTCAAAATATGCTGTGCTGGCCGCCGCCGCGTTAGCAGTGCTGCTTCTTCTGCTTCCCGATTAATCTAAATATCAGCAAACATGTGGATCATCAGCGGACCTGAGGTGGGCTGAATGATGCCCGGCTAATAAGCAATCTATAACGGCACCCACCTGTCAGTCAAAGTGGCCACGCTGTTACCCCCCCCATACAGTTGTCACTTCTGCATCGGGTTCATTTCCCAGCACTGGAGGCTGCCGCTTAGTATGGACACAATAATTTAAGGAATGGGCTAATACACATACACACACAATATCAGGCTGAATGAACATCATGTGTGATGCTGAGGCTGGAGATCTCAGATTGCTATAAATAAGGACGTCAACATGTCAACATGAGCAGTAAATTAACATA
The DNA here is from genome assembly GCA_014281875.1 of Nibea albiflora. NCBI lineage: Eukaryota > Metazoa > Chordata > Actinopteri > Sciaenidae > Nibea > Nibea albiflora. Next base: position 17,295,121 of record CM024796.1, on the reverse strand, counting down.
CACAGAGCTGTAGTACTGCCATACTGTCCATTCTTTATGTTTACGATGAACATTCTTGGAAATGTTTTTTTCTGTTCTGCCCTGTTCATTCAAGCTTTTAATCTTGAACCGATATTTAACTACAGCATAAGATCAGAAAACAGTAATGCAAGCTATTTTTGAGAGGCGTCATATGGATAATTTTCAAACGCATCTCTATGGGACAGGTCTTTAATTTCTTTAGCATAACATTCTTGCTCAGCAAAGATGGCAAATACTATCAAATTGTTTATTTAAAGCAGGATGAATATGGTATGTAAATACTAGGCTATTGAATAGCATATAAATTACAAATGATTCATTTGCTCTTGGTCAGAGACAGCTTGGATACATTTTTGTGAAAAAATCATTTTAATTCTTCAGTAGGCACTTACAGACTGAAGGAACAGAAATTATTCAGACCTTACGAGCACTTCAAAGGAAGGGAGGCGACACCGTATTTCTCTTTTTTATCTTTCGTCTCTCATGTTTACCATGCCAGTGAATCTGGATGAATTATACCAATAGTTTGGTGCTCATGGTTTCTGCCAAAATGACCAGAACAATGTGGCGAATCCAACCAATCTAACAGTGTGTAGCCATGACATGTCCATACTGACAAAAGTTTCATTTTTTATATTTGTACGCATGATCTAAACAGCATAGAACTAGCTCAAGCTCATGTCTGTACAATTACCTGTGTTTATTTGTCAGCATGTGTAGCCACACCTGGCGAATAAAAGAGGACTCTGGATTCCTGGGCTCTGCTTTTAATTGAAGTTTTACGACTCTTATTTGACGATGACGTTGAGCATCCACCGAAGGCCGCTGTGCAGTCCCCAACACCTCACCTGTCACGACCCCCCCACAGTGCCTCCACGTAGTCCGATAACAAATTGACCCGACAAAGCTTTTCAACCGTGTAGGGACTTAAAATTTCCTTTTAATCTGTGGATGACCATGTCTGCTCACCTTCACAATCCTTTTGTGTATTCAGGGGTGTTTTTTCTGCAGTCACATATGTGTGTGTGTGTGTGTGTCTGCGTGTATGTGTGAGCGCAGTCATTATCCTCAATGTCACACCGCATTGCAGTGCAGTAAAAACCTTTTGAGCAAGTGTGTATGTGTGTGTGTGTGTGTGTGTGTGTGTGTGTGTGTGTTATAGTCAGTCCAACAGTGTCGGTGCAGGCTTCCATCAGCTTGTATTTCATCATCTGATGGTAGCTACTGAAATTTCAAATGAGCTGATTATTTAGTTGGGTGTTATTTAGCATCTTTAATATTTCCTTAATGTGTCCATGTCTTATGTCTCTGTCCGTCTCACTCCACCTCAGCACACCTGTCCTTGCCCCGTTCATTAAATAGCCCCCTGTTCCCATCCTTTGCCCCTCTGCGACCAGATCCATTTCTTTCCCGGTGACCTCAAGTCTCCCTCTCTCTGTAACACAGGAAATGAAAGGTGCCGTCAAAAAGGGCACACAGCAGGGGTTGGAAGATAAATTGGCCGAGGAGAAAGACTCATTCGTCATAGGAAAAAATGCTGACATCTGTGTTGTAACATAATAATGAGAGGGAGCGCTATTAAAGGTGGGGAGAAATGTACCGTGGTTCAGCAAGATGGGAATCAGGACAGAAATTCTGTTGCACACATGATGTGTTTAGCATCATGTCAACTCGACTATTAAAACATCCTCGAGCACCCTTTAAAAGGGAACACCGCTCATTGTCAGCTGCTCTAAATGACAATGTCAGGCAATCTGCGCTGACATGTCTCGGGTCAGGTATGTGTCATGTTCACACTCTAATTGGGAGAATCTCAATTATGTTTTTTTTTTTTTTTTTCCCTCTTGAACTTGTCATCTGATGAACAGCATCCAAAATCGCATCCAGAGCCATGCAGGAGCAACTGCGACGTGAAAAAAACCTGGACTTGGATTTTGTCTGTGTTGCCATGACAACATGCAAATCTTGCAGGATTTCCCTGAGATTGTTGTCAAAACGTTGCTCGAGGCGGCCCGGCTGAACCGGCGTTGACACGAGGAACAACATGACAACCGGATTCATGCAAAAATCAAAAATAGCTCAGCTTGATCGGTATTCAGGGGAGCACCTCAGGTTGTTCAGAGGAAACTCGAAGAACAGCGGAGAAACGTAACCATTGGAGTTGGAAGGGATGGTTGCCTGGACCTGGACACGTGTCTAATGTGGGAATTAAATATTGTTTAAATCTCTATAAGATAGTGAGTATATCACTTCATAAACAGTGCAGCGTGAACCCAGACTGTGTGGCGTGAAGTCCACTGCCCTTATCCCACCCTTACTTTGTTACAGCTTGTTGGCTTTGCCCTTTAGGTGTATATCTTGCCAGAAGGGCTAACACAGAGACGTCCATTGTTCTCCTCATGCTTACCGCCGCACATTCACACAGGCATATACGTACACACACACACAGCCACACACAGATTACTGCTGTTCAAGCCCTAGCCAAAAAAAACCCAAAGCCACAAGCAGTGCTAGCAGATCTGTCCCAGGCGGAGAGCTGGAGGCTGGTTAAGGAGGGGACCACACCCAGTAGTGGGGGCTGATGGTAGGCTTGGGAACTCAAGGGAACTCCCATAGGAAGAATTAAGTCATTCCTATTTACAGGCCATCTTATTTAGAACAGAGGCACGCTCCTGTTTCGAGGGTCGAACAGTGAAATATAGCCGCTGGTTAATGATGCAAAATAAGAAATGGGCTTTCAGAAATAAACGTATAATCAGATTTCTGGAAGCTACGAGAAGATTATTTTGGCAGTCATGTTTGTTTATATATAGTTCCTGGACAGTGTTGTGATATATTTGTGCGCTTTGCTTTGTGTGTTTTCCCTTACATTAGACTGTGAAGGCAACCCCCTTCTTGTTTGGCCTCGCTCGTGGTGACAATGACCGCTGTTCGCGTCCTCGCAATATTTATGTTCCTCACTGCCTCCACATAGAATACACTACAGCTTGGTGCGATCTGGCAAATGGCTTATGGATAGTCTGTGCTCACATGTTGGCAGAGGAACCATGGAAGTTTGTTTGTTTTTGTTTTTTTTCATCCTCTAGATTTTTCCCCCCGTTCACTTCTCGCGTTCGGAAAAAAGGCCGTTTGACGTGCAATGCAGTTTTTTGTCGCTGCTAAGTCTCACCGTCGGCGAAGCTGTCGAGGCCATGTGGCTCCTCTGATGCACGTGGAGCCACCAGCTGCTTCTTCACCTGCCAGCAGGCAGCTTCACCAGGAGGCCATGACAAACGTAAAGGTTCACGCCGTCCCCTGTAGATTACCTGCACTGCCCCAAACAACCACAGGCATCATTATTGCAGCGTCAAGGACACAATCCCTCAGGCCTTTTTTTTTTGTTTGTTTAGGTTTAACAAAACAGTGCTGTCCTGAGAGACTCGAAGTGTAGAGCCACATCTAGTAATTGTGAATTCCAACCATTACCTCAATGCTCGCAGCAGTGAAATATGCAGTCTGACATAGACATCCCAGGATGTTTCATTTCGGAATACAGAGTCCTTTCCTTAAAATGGTGCACAGTGTGTGGATCTGAATACAGAAAAGCACTGCGAGGGAACCACAGAGCCATGCCTAAGCCATGCCTTTGACAAAGTCAAATAGCAGGGACAACGCACAGTTAATTCTTCTGAACTCTCACGTTATTATACCGAGCATGTGAGTAGGTTGTTGGCTTCTTTTCTTTTAGTCTTCCTCTTGCATTGTAGGGCACGTAATAAGTGCTGCTTCATCCGCGTGTCCCGCTCTGGCTCGTGCCTGTTTATCTCAAGTTTGTCCTCGTTTTGACACGTTCACGCGAGGGCGTTGGACAGTAGACACAAACATTTCCCAACCTTTTGCCGATTGAGCTTCCTCTACGTTCAAGGTTGGGACAGAGTAAACACATGTAAGCAGTTACAGCGCCGTACTTGATTGAAATGTGCAAGCAAATGAAAAACACTCACCATCCCCTGTATCTTCAATCATCTTGTAGCTGGGCCGCCCTCTGCTGGATGAATGTTAGTACAACAAAAACACTGCCAGACATCCACAGGGTTGCATGATGATGATCCAGCCACACACACACACAATAAATCACAGTACAGTCACACACATGTGATTAAATGATGGATTCATTAAATTGTGTCCCTGCGTGTGTGTGAGACAAAGCTAGGTCAGAGGGAGGGGTAATGGCTATCAGGACCCTGGCTTGCCTGTGTGTGTGTGTGTGTGTGTGTTGAGTGGCTAGTGGCCACACACACTAGGCCATTGGCCTACTTTTTGGCTAAAGACCGGGAGTCGAGGTTTACAGTCAGTCACGCACTCCTTTTATCACGTGCTGTTGACCGGATATCTGTCTCTCTTTTATAATCCTTCTCTTTTCATAATCTGACTTAATGTTTTTTGTCCAGCCCTTTTCTCAAATGCCGTTTGTCCCCTGTTGTTGTTTTGTTTTTTTCTTCTGATCACTCATGCCACCTGTTCTGCAGCTATGGTACATACACAACCTCTCTTGTGTATCACGTTTTAAAATACTACACAATTTTAAATGATATAAACTATGATGTGGACACTGGAATGTAACTGGAGCATAAAGTAAGTGCAAGAACAGCTGTATGAATGGCAGAGACACCTTCTACCTCAGGGATGTCCAAAGTACGGGACCAGGAGCCAATCACGGCCCGCGGTCAGATTTCATGTGGCCCGACGCTTCATTTTTACAAGACTGCTGGTGTACCTGTAGATGTAACACAAAATATTACTTTCTGAATGATTTTGTTAAAGACAAGAGCAACGTGCTACGTTTTAAACTTAAATAATGAACAGACTTTGCATTACTCATAATAAGTCATGTTTAAAATGTGAAGATTTGAGAGAAAGGAAGATTTTTGGTTTTTAGATTTGTTCACACCTGATTGGCTTAGATTTGGTGACATTGTCATTTAAAAAAAAAGATAATTGTGACAATGAAAACGAAATTGTTACGAAACATTGCATTTGTATGTGATGTTTATTGTTATTATAAATGTTCTCATTTTCAAATCTGGCCCTCTTTAAAAAAAAAAAAAAAGTTTGGACACCCCTGCTTTGCCTGATTACAAGTATCAAAGCATCTTTAAAATAAGCGTTTTTTGTAATATTTAGTTTCAGTATCATCCTGCTACATACGTCACACACGTAATTGAAATGCGCTGGCTAGATAGTAAGTGGATTGGACTGCAAATGTGGCTCCAAATAGGAAATATTAAGAGACGCGCACATCGGGAGTAACCATTTTCCTCCAAATCAGAGCTGAGTAGTAGGATCGGCAACGCGCTGCTGTGTTTTATCGTCTGTCATAATGGTGGTTCCTGGAGAGGAAAAATATTTTGTGAGGTCCGAGCAACACTGTCTTGCGTCAAGTTAACCGAAGCTGTCTCTGTTCACACTCTGCAGCCCGACTCCTGTCTTCAAAGTCCTGAAAGAGGAGGTCTGCAGCTATCAGACACTAATATGACCACCACATACTACGCTTACTCTCTTCTCCCAAAACCTCGCAAAGAGTCTCCCCTTCTGTCTCTCCTAATCTCTCTCACACAATCTCTCTCTCTCTCTCTCTCTCTCTCTCTCTCTCTCCCCCTCTTGCCAAACTCTGTGCACAAGATGAGGGTTCAGTGAGTGTTGCTTTAGGAACGTGACTTCCTCACAAGGCAATGAAACTCCACTCCTGCCTGGATATTTTTCATCCACTTTCATATTCAGTTATTCAGGCATCGCAGGACACGGTCTACATGTAAGGCTTTAAGTTGGTTCCTCCACAGTGACCCGAGATGACTGCTTTGACATGCTGCGCGCGGGGCGCACGCAGGCTTTTCTGCTCAGAATTTCAACCGAGGGAACGCTCTGAGGTTTGTTTGCGTGTTTGTATGTTCTCCTCCAGATGTTTGTCCGTTCAGTCGGCTTGTTAGTTTGTTCTGGCTCCAGAGTTGCTTGTCAGATGAACGACTTTTGGTCTGCGCTACCGAAATCTAATGAAGGACGTTATAAAATAAATAAATACTCATGAGAATGCTTTTATGTCACTGGGTCTTCTTTGCCGCATTGTAAAAGAACATATCCCAACATATCAGTTTAATGATGCTGCTGAGCACTTTTGAAGTGTCTCCCCTTGCTGGCGTGTGTCTGTACTGCATTATTACAACACGCTCCTGTGTGTTTCTTGTTGTTTAATATAAGTTAGGGAGCGTAATCTGTGAAGTCACTACAAGTGAGCCATGATTTAGCTCTGCATCCCCGGCACTGCTTTATGAAATCAGATGAGCGGCTTTAGAAATGCTTGAAAAAAAGAAGCTCCCACTGAGTCTATTTTAAGAGGTTTGTGCTTTTTAGTGTACTGTGAGTACATCTACCGTACGAACCAGCAGATGGGCTCACCACAGTAGCCTGATTGCCTGCCTGTAAAACTGTTTAAGAGGCTGTTTTTGTCAATGGTTGTGTTTCTCTGTCAAACCGCCGCAAAGGCCACCAGGAGTTGACTTGTTATTTGGAGTCTGGAACGCCTTTAAATTCAGGCTGGATAACCGCAGAGAGTTGGCTGCATAACCACAGCTCTCCTCTCGTCTTGTTCACTCAGTACAGTATGTGTTAAAAAAGCAGAGAGAGAGAGAGAGGGAGAAAGTGGGCAAAATCTCTATGGGGGCATGGACTGACTCTCTTCTCCTATGTCTGCAGCCTTTTCTCTATAAATGAGTAGCGGACCGACTAGCCTCCCCCTTCAGAAAACAAAGCAAAACAAAAAACAGTCCCCCCGCCAAGGCAGTTGTGGTGAGACTTGGCCAGCCATAGTTATCGTTGGCTTGTACACAGAAGCATGAATGAATTTGCATCTGGAGTATATTTAAGTTCATCATCTCCTTTCACAGGCTGACTTCTCTGCCCTTACAACTCTTATCCCAAATCTTTTAGCTGGCTCTCTCTCTTGTTTTTTTGGTTTTTTTTTTCTTTTTGCTCTGACCATCTGCCGTTTTTAGTTTTTCTTTCTCTCCCTGTTCTCAGCTGCTCTCGCTTTCCTTCTGTTGGAGCATCTTTTGGCCATTCTCTCTCGCTTTCTGCTCAGTTTAGCTTCACTTGCTAGATTGGCGAACGTCTACCCAAAAACCTTTTTTGATTTGCTTTTTAAGAACGTTTGACGTTGAGAAGCGGGAGCTTTGGAGGAGTTGCGCAGCAGCTTGTGTTCAGATCTACCTTAAACGACCCCACAGGTTAGAGTTCTTACTTTTGGATCAAGACAGCTCTTCAGGGTTTATATAGGAGCGTTTTTTTTCCGTCCTGCCTCCTCACCTCATCTTACCTTTTCCTCACTTTATCCAACTCCATCTCTGGCCTGCTTTGCCTCATTCTTTATCTCGCGTTCTCACTCAAAGGTTTTTCCTCTATATCCTCCTCTCCTATTTCCTTTACTCGTCCTCTCAAGCTTTTATGACTCTTTCTTCTCTCCTTCCTCGTTTCTTATTCCTTTACTACTATCTCTCTCCACAGCTGCTGTATCTACAGAGGCCTATGGAGCTTTAAGGACATTTTGTTTGTTTCACACCCGCCTGTAGATTTACTGTTACTCTTTGTTGGCAAAATGTGGAGGTCATGTAACAGTGAGAATCTACATTGCAATATGTAAATAATAATAGTGATTTCCTTTATACATTAATCCTTCAACCACATTCTATTAATTGATTAGTTGTTTGGTCCAGAAAATGCTGAAAAATGTTGATCATTGTTCCTCAAATGACTTGTCATGTCCACATCCCAGTAATATTCAATTCACTGTCATAAAGGACGAAATAACCAAGAAAATATTCACACTGAATAATCATTGCAAGTATACATTTTAAATAGTATAGTAATTGTAGCAAGTGACTGGTAAAGGGAGGGTATCCAGCTTACCTACAACAGGGATCATTACCTGCTGACACATGTGGCACAGTGTAATAGATTTTGCACAACTGCGTGTGACTGTGAGTCAGCCGAATCTCTCAAGGTCACTGGAGCTCCTGAAGTTGGCGTAAGGATTATACCAGTAATAATTCAAGTGTACAAGAACCTTCAGCCGGGTCAGTTGTTACGAGACGTCTCAGGTTCGGTGGATGAAATCAAAAGCTCGGCCTTTTTAGTACAAAACTTTCAACGTTTGTTCTCAGCAAGTGACTGCTTTGGCCTGTCAAGAACAAGAACAGCGGTTTTGCTTTTGTTGTTATAATCTTCTTGTTATAATTCCCGTTTGATGTAGGATTTCACTCTCTTTTCACATTATTTTATGTTTCATAATGAGCCGAACAATAGGTCACGCGTCTGGACCGCAGGTGGGCCAGTTTAGCTCACTACGTAGAGTACGGATGCTTACTCTGGAGCCACGCCGTTGGAATACATGCTTGAATGTGGTTAGGCATTGTCTGAGTGAAATCGGCTCAAAAACCTGTATATTGTGCTCAGCATTAATGGTGACTTCACAGATGTGCAGGTTACCCATCATGCCATGCGCATTAATGCACCCTGATACCATCACAGATGCTGGCTTTTGAACTGTGCGCTGATAACAAGCCAGATGGTCTCCTCTTTAGCCTGGAGGACGCAGCGTCCATGATTTCCAAACCAGATTTTCAAATTTGGACTCGTCAAACCACGGGACAGTTTTCCACTTCGCCTCAGTCCATCTTAAATGAGCTCGAGCCCGCAGAAGGCGGTGGCGTTTCAGGATCTGGTTTATATACGCTTTCCTCTTTGCCTTCAGAGTTTATTTAGTTATTTGTGGATTCAATGACGAACTGTTGAAGTGTTCCTCCACCTTAAACTGTTGGACTATTTGCTGGCACCTTTGGTAAACCTGCGGTGAACCCCTCCCCACCTTTACTTCACATCATCAATCCAGTCAAGTTACTGTAACATGTGCACATAACCTCATTAACTGTGTGATGATCCACCATGAAAAATGTATCCAAATGCTATCAGGCTTTTTAGGAAGTGTTCTGCCCTCTAGTGTTTTGTGTTGAATTGAAGTATCTGAGAGGTATACACTGTGGTTTATACTGTTCGTTCATGGACAGCTTTGGCATCTGACGATGTCTAGAACTTTTGTTAACCTTCAGCCTGTTTATTTTCTCAGAAACACACGATAAGCTTTATTTATTCTTTGGAAAGCTGGCCTGGTTGAGATCAATGCTCTGTGTCATAAACCATCACATCGAATTTCTTAGCTGGAGCCACGTGTTTGCCAAACGCAAATCTCACAGAGAAGCCCTGAAACAATTGCAGTGATTTTAATTAAAAACAAATAAATGTTTCCCAGCGAAATTAAAAGACCTCGTTTCGCTCAGTGGAAAAACCTCAACAATTCAAACAACGACCGCAACCGTCCAGAAACGCCAGTTATTGGAAGAATTCAGCCAGTGTATGGCAGCTGATGTGGAAACCTGGCTACAACAACCGCTGCTAATGGAGCATGAATCTAGTGTGTGTGTGTACCTTTACTTGCCATCTGCGTCTACCACTAACTTGCTTGCACCTTACAGCACCTCCTGTCAGTAATCCAGATCCGTGACAGTAACCCGGCCAGGATTTCTTTGCTGTTTACTGACTTGGATCATCTTTTCTTTGTCTCCTTCAGGTTTTTCCCATCACAGAGATCACAACACAGCCAAAGGTGAGTTTTTGTTTTGTTCCGTTCCTGTTAGCAATTTCAATGTCTTTATTTGAACGGTGTGCAAAGAACATTGACCTCACGTAAACTAAGGAGCGATGTGGTGTACCAGGTTTTTAGCACATTGCTGTTTCCCATCTGTGATGCCTGGGTAGGAAGTCAAATGGTGAGAAAATGACTGCATTCAATTGGTTCAAAATACTTTGGTAGTCGATAATAGTGTACAAACACATTCACCTGAGCCAGCCCCTAACCACCTACCACCACCCACAGCGCTAAGCTATATATGTGCACAAGTTGGCTGTGTGAGTATGCAGTTCAGTTTGGAGAAACCGTTTGAAAATGTTGCTATTATCATGGGTTTTGCTGGGTGATTGTTCCAGTGTTTTATGTGATGAAGTGAACAATGTTGGCTTTAGATCTTTTGCTGCACTCCCTGTGTCGTTTTGGTTGCTTTCCTTTCTTCTTTCTGTCTTTGTCCTTATATAGATTTCTTTTATATAGCCATGTGAAACTTAACTCTCGTCGTTTTATCCATTAAGTGAAGCCTCACTCACATAAAATTTGGTGCTTGAAAGATTTTAGTTTGGTACTGTCAGAGATGTGATTACGACGTATTACCACTAGAGGAAGCTAGAGCGTTGCTTTCTGTGCTGTCTCTCGTCCGACTGCTGCTGGTGAGGCTTCTAGGTAGAGAGAGAAATCAAGCACACTCTTAAAGAAGGGGGCAACGTGAACACTGGTTTCAAGACATTTTTTCATTATTCATTAATCATTATTTCATATTAGCACAATTAAGCATATATATAATGTGAGTGAGTGAGTGTGTGTGTGTGTGTGAGAGAGAGAGCATTTTGTCTACACGTGTGCTTTCACAGCCGGTTTGTGAGTTTCCCTGTCAGTTACTCTGAGAGGGGATTAGACAGTTAGAGAGTATGCTCTCTGTGTTACTTCACGACGAGATGAAAACACGAGTCTCTCTCCTCCACTTGTCCCCTCCTTCTTTTTCACACTCTCCTCCATCGCCTCTCCTCTCCGGCTACTGATAGGGCAGAGATGGAGTCAACAGAGGAGAGAAACAGCGAGAGGAGGAGGAGGAGAGAGAGGGAGGGAAAGAGAGTTCGGATACGAGGGACGGACTAAAGTAGAAACAAAGAAACGCTGCAGGTGTGTGGAGTTCCGGCTATTATTAGGACAGGTAGATCATGTGTTTACAGTGAGATCCCACCAAGTTTGATTTGGTCCAGGTTAGTCCAGTGTTGTTTAGTGTTAGCGCTGACCAAGACATGGCCCTTCTTACCAACGGCGCACAGAATCTTGGCTCCTATTACTGCCTGATCCGACGCAGGTTCAAGAGGAGGCGCAAGAAACGCTCGGAACGCAAAGGTAACCCTCGCAGCAGCAGCTTGTACACACGGAGAGTGATGCTCAGCTGGCTCGTTGTAGACTTTAGTTACTGCAGAGAGAAAACAGCCGAGCACTTGTCTGTCAAGTTTGAAGTTGTTAATAGCATGTTCTGTTTCTTTATACAAACACTGAGCGTGCCTTAATAAGTGATTCACTTAATGAAATCTGTACAGATGAGTTTAAATGAACTTCAAACATCTCTAGGTAGATTTAGAAGTTTTTTTTTTTTGTTCTGTCCAAATGACACTAACATTATATCATACTTTGATTTTAAAAAATTGTTCCAGAGGACGACACACATCTAATCGCTGCTCCAAAATTTGTGGTTGATTTGTGTTAATGTAATGTTTGTTTCATAGAAATGTGCTTATGTGTAATTTCTCCTTATTTCTATTTCTGTTTTTATTCAAATTTACCATAGAAAGATCATTTCTCAAATTGTTAAACTAAATGTTAGCGAAGATATGTAGTCCTCTGTTACTTGACAGTCAGTCACTAAATAACGGACCATATTAATTGCATTTGTATTCATATATATAGAAACATCCCCGTAGATTACAATTTTAACATTAAACATTTAGTTTTTTTAATATGACCATGAGTAAAAATATAAACCCATTTTTCTCTTTTACTCTGATGTAAACAAACCAGAAACGCCAACAACCAAGATCATTCTTTCAGGGGTTTAGCTTTTTTAATTGACAGAAAACATGAGGAGAGAGACAGGAATGACATGTAACAAAGGTCCCCGCTGAAATCCAACCATGGACCAACCATGTATGTATATACGCATCACATAGACTATGAGGACGCATCATTATACAAACCCTCTGTTCTCTGCCGTTTGATGTGACTTCATCTTTTTTTTTATATATATTTCATCGCATTCCTATTCTACATTAAATGCCCGACGGACATGCAAAACATGGAAGAGTTTTAAAATAAATATTTAAATAAATTCTAGACATGCCCGATCGCTTTTGATGAATCGAATATTTTTGTATGTTTGCAGTGCCCTGCTATGTTTTTCCATCAGAATTATTTATCTATTGAGTAAAGACTCCCTTAAATGAGGCAGTGTTTTCTTTGCCGTCTCTCTCTCTCTCTCTCTCTCTCTCCTCAGCCTTTCCACCTCTCTCTCTCTGAGTGAGACAGGTCCAGTGTCTCTGTGTAATTGAAGTCGGGTGACGGGAGCCCCACAGAGGCTCTAAGCTTTTCTCTCCTGAGTTTGCTGCTCTGCTTTTGGGGATTAGCCTAACAGCAAAGGTAGTAATTACTTAGGTGGCCACAGCTCACTGGCAGAATTAGCCATGTCTCAGCCACTTGCTTTGACACCCGCCGCCCTCCAACACACCCACCCACCCTCCTTGTCGAGCCGAGTTCATTCATCCAAGTAAATCCACCACTGCTGAGGCTGCATTTTCAGCCACACGATTCGCACTTGAGCCCTGCTCACTCAGAGGCTGACTACGTCCATCAGCATTACACAGGTCTGTTTCCGGCCTTTTCACTCTCCCTTATCACCATGGGAATGAAAGTGGCACTTTTTCACCATACTGAGAGAAGCGATGACTAAGCAGGACTTTGGGCCAATGTTGATCTACTCGCTCTCTCAGTCGGCTTTAATGCCCCACGCTGGAAGCCTCCTGATAAGTTGCTTAGCCTTAGCGTGCAGTAGGCTAGCAGCGGGTGCTAGTTGTGAGGATAAGGTCACATAACTTAAGACAATCATCGGTGGAATAATGTGACACTGACCCAAGACAATCTCTTTGCTGGGTTTCCTTGTCAGTGAGACCATGAAGTGTGGATTAGTGTCTTCAACAAGGACACTTGAACATGTCAATAAAGGGGGCTGATGAGGTTCAGGGTCACACTGCAGCCACGAACACAGTTCAGCTGTGTTTGTGCTCATTAAATACTGGTTTCCATCCCGCTGACAAAGTTCAGTCTGTAAATGTAATGTTAATTCAGCACAGTTGGAAAGTGTGCACCTACTGTTGAATAGCACATGGCCGTAAACATGTCGCCTCAGCTTCAGTAATCGGCTGAATAATTTGTTCTGAAGTGCATGGCTGCTTAGCTGGTCGATGTCTAAGAATCAAGTTGAACTCAGTTCCACACATTTCCAACTAAATATTATTGCTCGTCCTCCAAATTTGTGCTTTGTCGAACAAGGTCGGCTGTTACTTTTAGAGTCCTGTTTAAGGTTGACAGATTGTGCAGCTTGCTAACGTTGCTTTCAGGGTGACCGGTCCAGGTCTTTGTAGTCAGTCAAGTCCAGCAGTATTACACAGTGCTGGAAGAAGTTTGAAAATATTGTTTTTGTACTCTTATTTATAGGAAGGTATCTCTAAGTATTTTGAAGTACTAAACGGACTTCAAAAGTGGGTACTCACAAAAGGGCTGATTAATGAATCTGTTGTAACAAATTGAAATTAAGTTATTAGTAAGTATTTATGTGCTGTTGGGAAGTTTAGTCTTTTATCATATTTGGTAAACATTCTAAATATATTTTATTTGCTTTTGAAAAAATCTGAATCAGCATTCAATCAATCATTCAATCAAACAAACTATTTATACCACACTTTTCATCTAAACAAGACGTAACACAAAGTGCTTTACACAATAAACAAATAACCATTTATTTATTTTCTTATACCTTGAAATACATTTCTGTTGCATTCTGCTTAATCTTTTAGTTGTGTATCGTAATTTCATGTCAGTGGCTCTGTGTAAATAGAATTTGTCATCATTGTTTTTAGTGTAACTCATTGAAAAAAAACCTTTAAACTGTAAGGACTCATATTTATTGATGCTATTGCCGCGTAGATGATCTTAATTTCTAAGTGAATTACCATACGGTCCACAGCGACTTGCAAAATGCTGAACTTAAGCATATCTTCCGAGTGATAAGTTCTTCAATGCATCTCTCATAAATGTGCCAAGCCATGACACTCGTAGACGATGCTTTCCAATGGGCCGTATATGAAATATGGAAAATGGGGAACAGAGGCCTTTTCTGCCATGCCAGCAAATTCTCCAAAATGAGCTTTTGTAACTTGAACAGGGGGGCAGAGAGGGGGGGTGGATCTGCACTGCCTGACGCTTACAATCCATCGCCCTGCAAGAGACTTTTCCCTACGACAAGACTCTGTTTTCGCATTTTCTCTTCTTAGATAACCTCACGTTCTTCCTCCCATTCACACATCATCTGTCTCTCGCCGCCCTCGCCCTTTCTTCCGAGCCCTCCTCTTATTTTCTTCCCTTCATTTACTCCTTTCATTATCCACTCAATCAGAAATGATCTTTTCCACGTGAAACAATCCATGATTTAATACTAAATACATTTCCTTAATTGATTTTAAGGTTGATTTTAATTGGTTTTCCCCTCCCTTTAGATTTGAGCAGCTGTATGTAGACACAAAAAAAAAAAAAAGATTTACAGCCTCTAAAAAAAAAGGCTCAGACAGACGGATTCATATTTGACAACAGTAACAATGGAAATTAAATAGAAAACATGGACACATTCATTTACCTAACAACAAAAAAGCTGTTGATTATGAGCAGTGCCTTATTTAGTGGCACAACACACCGCAAACACAGCGGCACTCTGTCTTGATAAGAAATGAGTTGTGTCTTCCTGTCTCAATGTAATTAGCCTTGATTAGCATGCCGCTAATGACTGTAACAGACTGACAGAGGGAGGGGGGAAAAAAAACATTGTTGCGTGAATGCACCAACCATTAAGGTGGGTTTAGCCGACTGAGAAGACACTTCACGGCCCTAGAGATGTATGCCGGGATTTGTGTCAGCTCCTTTTATCACGGCGGAGATAAACTTCATTAGTGTAGATTCATAGTCAGTGTAGATTCAAATGGATGTGGATATTGAAATGTTTTGCTGTTCCAGCTAGTTGTTCCGGCGCTTTTGTGTCAGTGGCTGAGAAGAATTTCTTTAGAGGTAAGCCAACAGGACACGCAGAGAGAGACGAAAATGTGACTTTTCCAACCAGATATGTGGAAATCCTTGCCAGCGATACAGAGAAAAGGTGCATTTCGAACTCACCACAGTCGTACGGCAGAAAGAGCTAAATCGCAGTTTATAGAACTTTCTTTGTAATAGAGTGAAACCCTCGCTGTTCTTCTGCTTTGTCTGTCTGTCCTCCCTCATCCTCTCCGCTCTCACATCACATATTCACCTTGCTGGGGTGTATGTAACACGTTCTCCCCTTCACAACCTTTTTCATCTGGCAGAGGTTCCCCCTCTCTGTCCTCTCCCTGCTGTCCATCTCCGTTTGACAATAGAAAAGGCACAAGGTCTGAAACGCAGCGCTTCGATGACGGTGTCTCAGGTGCGGGCGCACACAAATCTACATGGATGCGTTCATGTGCTCGGGCGGCATTGATTTTCAGACCCTCACCCCTTCACGTACACGCACACACAACACATTAAAGCACACACGTGCGTTCCTCTCCTGATGGAGCAGGATCCCAGTGTGTCTAACCTGGCCTTGAATGTGACAAACGGTGTTAGCTGTGAACATCCTGGGCATCCAGGCGAGGAGGACAGGAGGACAGAGGAGAGGTTTGTGTGTGTGGGGGTGGGTGAGATGGACAGAGGAAGACAAACGGGAACTGACAAAAACACTTTCAAATTTCTAAAAGGAAACGGCTCCTTTGGAAAAAGGTGCCATGCCTGCACAGCCGAGGGATCTCCAGGCTCTTTAGGGTACTCTTAAATACTTTCAGCTACATTAGATAGTGGCTTTTTATCTCGTCCTCCACAACAACACAACTGTAATGGAGACAACACTGCTTAGCCCTGTGGACAAGTTTTGACAAGCAGTAGGAAAAAATACAGTTTTGTGGTACTATCAAAGTTAAGTCATTCATATAACTTTAATGTCAGAAGAAATTATAGTCCGTAGGCTGTTTTGACCTTTAAACTTTAAAGGGAATATATTTTCTGTGTTTATATATTATATTGGATAGGACAGCTGACATGCAGCAAAGGGTCACAGGCTGGAATCGAACCTGCGTCAATGCTGTAAGGACCCAGCCTTTTGTATATGGGGTGCATGCTTCACTAGGTGAGCGTCCTGTTACATGTGTTACAAGTTTAATGACGTCATTGCGTTACATTACATTCCGGTGCAAAACATGGTGACAACGTACGGTAGCACAGTGAAGTGGCATCAGAGAAGTAGCTCAAGAAAAGGAGTTAAGTCACATCTTAAAAATGAAAAAAAAAAACATAGCTCAAATAAGATTGTTATTGTGTTGAGAAATATTCTGCTTATTGGTTTAAATTTGATGAAAATCATGCCAGACATTTGTGTTTTGTTTTTATTTATGACACAGGTTTAATACTTTTATCAGTCACTATGGTTTATTGACCTACATTGCCTTTCAGTTTAGGTTGTACAGATTTTAAGGATCTGGAGCATTTAAGATAATCTAGGAATTGACGTCACAATAAGCAAAAATAACAATGTTAGGCACTGAGGAAACATTTGCAGATTAAACCTTTCAAAGAAAAAATATTTAGTTTATGTTTCAACACTCAGAATTGTTGATCAAATTTGATTAAAAAAAAAGAAAAAGCATTGAATTTTACATTACAGTTAGAGTTTACAGTTTTAATACTTAGGTTAGCTTAGGTCGTACAGATATTAAGGATATAAGGCTTTACAATAAGCAAACCATTTCTATCACAGGGTCACAGCGTCTTCTGTTGATGTGCATCCATGCAATCACGGCTGTATCTAGATATCTGTGTTCACATGTGAGTTTTTGGGAGTTCCCTACCTGTGTGCTCCGTTGGACGTTTGAGCATTGAGCACAGCAGTGACGGTCCTCTGTGAGCCGGGCATGCTCGCGCACCCACACTCGCACATTCACACACTTCCAAACACATTCAAACATACTCGCCTTTTCCCCACAGGCGCCCGGTGCCTATGCTGTGTCATAAATCAGAGCTGTCAAATAGATTTTACAGCTCCTAGTGAAAAAGAGGAGAGGCAGCCACCCAACAACCTTGAAAAGATGGAAGAAAGCAAAAGTATAGGAGTTTTATTATTATTAAAGCTGATACCTGGACCTAAGGAATCTATAAAGAATGAAGGGGCAGTTTTTCAACGCACACCGTATACATGAGACAAACTGGCTTCATCTGTACAGTCCCTGGTGTACAATAAGTCCATATGATGGGATATTTTGGAGATCGTTCTTAGGCTAAATGTACCAAGAGATCAGTGTTGGCAGTTGAGAATCAGGCGGAAAGAGGAAAGAAGTGATATAGATGTTTCTATATCTATATTCTTCATCATGAGTACTGTTGCCATTGTTTAATGGCATACTGTTTTTGATGTAGTATTTAAATCAGTGTAAAGTTAGAATAAATATGTGTTCTGAGTTTGTCAGACCAGATAAGAGAGAGTGTTACTGAGGCTGTGGCCCAGGAGGTAGAGCGGGTCGTCCACTAATTAGATGATCAGTAGATCCCCGGCTCCTCCGCTCCGCTCTGCATGTCGAAGTGTCCCTGGGCAAGATACTGAACCCCGAATTACTCCTGAAGGCTGCACCATCAGTGTGCGAATGTGTATGAATGGTTAGCTCCTAAAACTGATGAGCAGTTGCCACCTTGAATGGCAGCCAGTGCTATCAGTGTATGAATGTGTGTGAATGGGTGAATGAGATATGCAGTGTAAAGGCACTATACTGCATGTGTACAGTCTCAGTCAGTTATCATTTACCATTAACCACCCAGCCAAATGTGGCCTCAGTGTGTCATCGAGCCACCCTTTAGGACCGCCACATTTCACTAATATATCGTCTTTTCACGTTTTCAGCAACTCTTTTCCAACATATTTAATGTATTTTGAAATAAATCTCAGAATTGCCTTCACATGAACTTTAAAATAAAACTTGAGGAAACGCTGATTACATTTTAGTAACTCTATTTAAATAATTAAATCCAACCGGGCTTGCAGAAAGAATTAATTGGGAGTCTGTTTGCTCAGTCTAAGACATTAGGACCATCTTTACTGTCTGTAGCAAACAAAGAATTTGCTACATAAATGACCTGAGACGGCGGTGACAATATTCTCTGTCTCCTTTCTCTGTCTCACTTCCTGTCAGCTTGATCTGCTCTGTGCTGCATGACACAGCTTGTCGCGGCATCCATCAACAGACACAACAGTCATGTATTCTCCACGGAGCGGAGCGAAGAGCTACTTCTGGGACACTTCAGAAATGTGCACTGCGGTGTTTCCGGTAGAATCACAGTCACTGTCTAGAACAGCCCCGTTCGTCACCGACAGCCGCGGCACAGCAGGAATGCGACGTAGACGGTTTTAGCCAAGTGGCTGTGTTTTCTGTGCCGCTCGTTTTTAGGGAAATGCACTTTCATTTCAGTTTGAAACATTTTCATGAAAGACATCATGCCTCCTCTGTATAGGCATTTCTCCTCTGTCACTTGTGCCGCACATGATGTTTGATTCTTCAATAAATTTCAGAGGGGGAATATGTAGATTACATGTTCTAGGGAGGTACCTGTTTTTATCAAGTCTTCATTGTCTCAGGCGACTTCCTAATCGTGCTAACTCCACTGATTGGTGGAGGCTTAATGAATGTCAGCGTCTGAATGGCCACCTCTTAATATGCAGAGTGGAGAAAAGCATGTACGTCCAGCAGTAGGGCTCAGAAGGCAAATCGCTTCTGGCAGCCTAATTCGGTGGTCATTAGAACGGCCAAATTGAATAATGGACTCCAAGGTAAGGGTGTGTGTGTGTGTGTGTGTGTGTGTGTGTGTTCATGTGTGTGTGTCTGCTTGATGAGACAAGGAGAGCCGTGTTGGGTGGCCGTACTCTGTGGCCCCCTTACCTTGGCCCATCAGTTTCAATCAGGCAGCATGACAGGCACTCCCCTTTCTGCCACGACCCCTCTCCATTAGGCCACCGCCGCCCACACGTGTACTCCATTACGGTGCATTACCTGGTCAGTGCCTGGAGACATCACCTGAGGAAGAAGCAGAGAAGGAGAGAAAGGTTCTGACTTCACCCCCCCCAAAAAAAAAAAAAAAAAACTGATCCCATTTCTATTAAGATTCTTCCTCTCTCTCACTTTCTTGAGGTAATCACTGCACTGCCAAAGCTTTATTGGGGAAAGTAATGGGATTGTGGGATGGCGACAGTAGCACTCACTTACCTAACCACATACATGGACAGTTAACAATGGTCTCCGTATTCCTCCTTGTATTCCTCTCTGTCTTTATTTTCTATTCCACCCCTTCCTTCTCAACTTGTGAGTGTTATAGCCGCACCTTGCGGTTTTCACCCATCTATTCATTGTTTCGTCTTTTACAGGAAAATGCCAGCTCTCCTCCTTACTATCGTGCATGCACTGTAGATCACACAGACACTCTGAAATTGTTCTGGCCATCTTGTGCACACACAGGATTATAAAATGCGTGCTTTTAAGAAGTAGGGGAAGTCTTTAGCACGTTTTATAGATAGATCTAATCTCTCGCGGCTTCCAGGTTGGATAAAAAGTATGATCTGAACTTTGTCAAAATAAATCAAAGCAGCGAATGGAGTCGGCAGAGTGTAAAGATGAGCCAAAGGAGTAACTCGAGAAAAACACACCGACGTTTATTTTCCTGTGCTTCTTTTTTTTGTTGTTGTTGAAGCCACAGAACGTCACGTAACAAAAAAAGTAAATCTAAAATCCTATTTGCTACTTGGTTATTTGCCAGTGAGAGCAAGAAACCCACCAGGTTTGCCCGCCACTGTCAACAGATGAGATGACATGGGGAAAGAAGATTTTTAATATTTAATTCCATAATTTCTTCTCCCCACTTCAGATATGATAGTAGTAATGCAGTTAAACTATTCACCCTAAATAACAAAGCAGCATCTTCGTGATTCTGGTGTCAGTTAGTCCTGATAGGGTTTGAAATGTGATTTTTTTTTTTTCTTCTTCTTTCTTTAGTTGTTGTTTTTGTTTTTAGAATAAGGGCAGAATCTGACAGGAATGGAATAGACCGTAGTGGTAGCACAGCCCGGTGGGCCTATCAGTCTGTGTTAGGGCTGCTGAGAGGGCTGTCTCATAGGCGGGCTCTCCTGCACCGGCCATTTCCCATGGCCATTTGTCTCTGTCCAGTTTCTTTCCCTTTCTATGCCCACTCTTTTTTTCCCTTTCATCTCCTCCTCCCCCTCATCTTCGATTCCTCATTTTAGACTCTCACTCTTGTTCGATCTGTTTCTCCTCTCTTGGTTTTTGTCACCACCACAACTCTCCTGTTTTTTTACTTCTTTTCCCGTAAGCGAGTTGTTTTTCCTCCGGCACTGGAAGGCAGTAACATTCATTTAGTGTTATAAAGTAAGTTTGTTTGGAATTCTGTTGTAGTTCATTAGGAATTTCGATCATCTCTCATTTCTGAGTGACAGACGTTGCGGCATTTCTTCAGTGAGCTGCAGTTGTTGCTGCAGTTTTTTGTGCAAATGATCTAATTAACCTGGTGAGTTAATGTTTAACAGTGTTCTGTCCTCAAGGCCAGAGCAAACACCGCTGCTAGTCATTAGCAGCAATAAAAGAAATAATAAATATAAACACAACCAATTCAAATTATGATTTTGATAAGCATCACCTTGTGTCTGTCATTGCCGGTTTTAAAATCACATCTTTCACAACATTATACCATTTTGTTTCACTTGTTTTCATTCAGCCTGACATCGTTGTCTCGTTAGCTGATTATTTTGTTTTGCACTAAACAATCAATGATGGATCCATCCAGCTAAAGGTTAGTGATGCTGCAAGCTCAGTTACCGTAAACCTTTTTCACATCAAACAAGTTGAAGGAGTTTATATTCCACAAGAAAATCTTTGTCAGCCTTCTCTATGCTTGTCACCCCATTTTGGCAATTTTTCTGTCACTATATTTCATGGATGCAGCTTGTTGGGATGCTATATAGAAATTCTGATTTGGCATTGCACTATTACAGTATAACCTTGTCAGATATGTAAGAATTGTAGAGTTGAACAGGATAAAAATCTTTGCGACAGAGATTCTTTATTTCACGCATCTTTCTCTTCCACGTTTCAATCTGTACTCCCCAAGATCTTTAAACATTTAAACATTTAAACTGTTGGAGTTTCACTTTAATCCTGCCTACAAAGCTCTGATTGATCATCTGGTGGAAACAGCCATCAATGGACGCAGCAACAGATTCTGCAACCAGCTTATCATTTATTGCTAGTTAATCTACTCTATAAATGCAATAAACACTCAGGTTTTTTCTGGTAGGGTTTTCTGTTCCTCTTTATGTCAAGGTCCTCAGGCCAGATAAACAATGCATAAAGTAACATAACACAGGAACACTCCAGTCGATACACAAATCAAACCATGAACTCGGCTCAGTAAATCAATATCTTCACACAACCAAAAAAAATCAGAGAAAACCCCTAAAGCTATGAAATGCAGAACTGTGAAAATCTGAACTAAGGGTGTAAAGTGTCAGGGTCAAGGTCTGAGTCTAAAAAAAACATTGTATAATGTTTTTTTTTTGCACTCTGTTTTTTATTATCATACATCATTAGTAGGTTTCAAATAAAGTGCACATTTATTCAGCTAGCTAAAATATTTTCCTATGATACTCTTACAGCAGAAAGCAAAGCACAGCTATCTAATCTTTCTGGTATTCACTTTACTACGTGTCAAACCCGACACCGTTTGCAACTGCACAGCTTACAGACCATATAAAGCCATGACAAGTAGATGTTTACCTCTGGTTTCCTTGGAGGTGGAAGTTGTTGGTCGCTGCCTCATTTTCCACCTCAAACTACTGTATGTCTGTCCTCGTGCTGTGTTTCTCGTTTTAAATAAAGTGGAACCAAGTAGATGTTAAATAGAATAACTGAGACTGAACATGGATGTTTTAGTTTTATTGTTATTATTAGTAGTATGTGAAGGAGTATCTATCATATGTGAACTGTGAAAACAATAAGCAGGATGCAACAAGTCTTCCATGCCATTTAAACAACATATGACACTCCGATGCGTGTCCTACCATTACCAAATCACCAACAAAGCATTACAAATAATGACGTGACAAGGTCGCGGTTACGATGTGGGGAAAGATCATGGTTTGCTTTAAAATGACCGAAAGTTAGAGGAGCATCCTCATCACGGTGGCAATAAAAACCACGTGGTTACGATTGTGCATCAATTGTGGTCATGCTTTCAATAAACCAACATGGATGGATGGTTTGAAATGTGCAATGCTGAGCCCTGTGTTAAAGTCTGACATTTTGTTGACCCGTCACGTGACTGCTCCTTCACACCTGACGCAGTTTCCACACCCGCCGGGGGGATTTTTTGGGGACACTTTCTGAAGCGACCAATGCTTTCTGTCTGCCTGGAAGGACACTCACAGGGTTAGGATAAGTATTGTATTCAGCAGACAAAAGACTATAAGGTGCAAGACTATAAACTATAAGTGTCATCTTTCTTCTTTGAAATTAAGTTGCAAACAGCTCAATAAAAAATTGATAAACTGACCTTAAAATTTGATCATCAGGGAAGATATTTCGCAGTCTTTTTTTTTTTTTGCCCGACTTCATCTTCATGCGTGTGCATATGTTTTTGAGTCCATCTAAATGTGATTATTCACCCCATTACGTGTTTGTGTCACCGATGTTGGCTCTCTGCGATGTGTTGCACCCAGAGGCTGAGCAGTCGCTCGTTCTGGCCTTGATGGACGCAGAAACCGAGGGCAGCCATTTAGCTGCAGCCCCCCTCTCTGGCCCACCAGCCCTGTGTTCCACTCCCCAGCCTCCATTTCTCCCCCCTGGCTCTGCTGGTTTTGGAGGAATCATAGCCACTCACTGTGATGATTTATGACCACACCTGAAGCCAGCCTGAGAAGTTTGAGTGTGTTTGTGTGTGTGTGTGTACAGTATTTGTGTGAAATTGTTGGAGGGAGAAAGGAAAAGACAAGTGAGAAAGAGCCTGTACTGTAGTGTGTTTTGGAGAGACAAATAGGTGTGATACGAAAGAGGTGTTTGTGGGTTTTAAGAAACACAAGATGGAAAACGCATGAGGGAGTTTTCAAGCAGAATGCTCAAACAATTTTCGGCTTTTTGCGTTTTTGATTTACAGCTTTACATTTGGGAATGTCGTATGTGTATCGTGTTGCAAACAAGCGCGTGTTCTTCATGTGTTGGGACACCATTATTCCCCGCCTGGCCTTTATAACTTAAAGCCTCTCACTCTCTCTTTCCTTCGCACTCTTCCATGAACCTTGACTCTGCCAGCCTTCTGAAATGCAATCTCCCATAAAACCCATCAAATAAAAAATTCATATTGATACTCTCTGCCTCTGCTTTCTCCACCTTCCCCTTCCCTCACCATCAGCGGTCCATGATGATAAACGACCGACTGTCAGATATTAAAGTCTGGAACACAATAAAAGACTGATTCTCTCTTTTTTCTCCCCCCACACTTCTCCATCCCTGCAGTTCTTGTTTTCTCAGGTTTGACAAATTTTCATGTTTTGGGGGAAATATAATCTGTTACATTTACATTGTAGGCATTCAGCCAAGCTTCCTATCCATTGGGAGAACTTAATGGGAAACAGTTAATAAGCTCGTGAACCTAACTGCCTCCATGTTTAAAATCAATTTTATATCTCTCAACTAGAAATGAAACAATCAGTCATAATGAAATGAGAATTAATCAACAGCCATTTTAATAATTGAGGAATCACTTCACGTCATTTTTCAAGCAGATTTTTCTCAAATTCCAGCTCCTCATGTTATATGATAGTAAATGAAATAAACAAAGTTCAAAATTGTATCTCAACTTGCACTCTGAGAAATTATAAAAGACATATAAAACACATTTTTCAATTGTTTATTGAGAATATTTTGAGATTCATCTAGAAAAGAAGTTGTCCTAGTTTTGTATTTTCGTTGTAAGACGAATTTTAAGGTAAATCACGCACATCAAAGCTGAGCAGTGCACCTCTGAATTAGCTGTGCCGTAAGGGCTCAAGTCATAGTGTGTGCGAGGACAGTGCCCATTTCTTCCTCTTAACTCCCAGCTGAGCCTCTGTACTGGTCCATTACCCTGCAAGTCCTGGCAGTCCTGTCGTACTGCGAGCCACAATACCACCCCAGAGATCCTGTCGAACCAAGTGGTCAGTTAAGCAAGCAAGTCATTTGCTACAAATGACTTAAAGGACTTGATTCTGTGGATGTGATAATGGCCGACACTTGATGTCTTTATGTAAAGCATTTTTGACCTTGTTAGTGTCGTCAATACAATAGCCAAGTTAATCCGTTGTTGCGTGGCTTTTTAATAGATGTAACATAAAACTGCATACTAATAATACAACACATATAATAAATTAGGCATTCATTAGCGTCACATTCTTTTTCATGTTCATATTTGTCTACTTGTCTTTATCACGACTCCTATGAAGGCATATTTTATATGATTACAACTGTGTTTCCCTATATTGTAAATGTCGATCTGTTTATATGCAAGCCTCTATTCATTGGGGTCCACAGAAGGCGTTATAGTTGCTGACAAATACAGTAATAAACATACATATCTGCTCATGGCTGCATTATACTTTGCATGTAAACCATGTATTACCTGTTTATATGCTGCTCGTAAATGCTAAATCTGGCGGCATGAAGTAGAAAGTATGGCAGTGTGAAAATATTCAGTGTTTCATATAAAGTGTTTTATATGATGACGCTGTCAGCCAGTACCCTTAACAACATGTGCTACAGATAGAAACATGCATTGCACCGCAACCCTTTCACCACATAAGTCCTGTCCACCACACCACTGTCCATGGACTATTAAATAAAGGCAAAATTAGCATTAAATTTAAAAAATACTGAAAGGAAAAACAACCAGAACTAATGACATTGCAATGCAGTTACAAATACTGCAGAAACTTGATTGAATATATGTTAAATACTTATTTCCTTTCAGTAATGGCTAAAGTAGGGTTTGTAAAAGCCAATGCCAGCACATGTATAGCCATCTTTAGTGAGAATAAGATCTTTTTTTTAAACCATGACTACCATAAGAATTAAGGCAGAACAACAGAATTTCATTTTTTGTTGTCGTTGTTTGGTCGCACAGGTTACTGTGATTGGTTTTGTGTTGTAACAAGGCAGACTTTTCATTACAAGTTCTACAATATTATACTTTGCAGCCCTGAATTAAACTTTCAGTGTCAATTAAACCAAATTTTTCTTCAAATTTATGACAATATAATATTCAGCTATATAAAATGAAAAAATTACATATTCTAACTCTCAGCTGCACTACAGTTTCTGGGAGCGAGCGAGTTTACGTTCCTTCGGCGGCATGAGGTGAAATATGCATCACAGAGACGATCATGTACGCGACTGTTTTTGTGTAACGCTTCATGCTTTGCTTTTTCCTCCCCGCCTGTTTTTGAAAGGAGCTAAGCGGGGGCTGTTTTAAGAACCTGTTTTGATCCTGTCAACACTGCAGCATGTCAGGCTTCTGAAAGTTTGAAGGCTTTTGTATTTTTATATGCTGTTTATGTAGTCTGGGTGACAGTAGTGGATTGCCTCATTGGACCCATGTATAAGGGGGTGTCACCGATGTTGTGTGCTGACTGAAAATGGTAGAAGGTAAGAAGGGCTGAATGAATTGCACACAAGTAACCCAAAATGAAAGATGCAAGATGTGGCTTTTCTTAAACCAAGTATGTTTTCAGTTACAGTAGACCACACATAGCTTGAGTGAAAGATGAAAAACTGGAGTAAAAAATAAAGGCGATAACTGTGTTCAAAGCCCAAGTGCCTTTCCCAGTGTCTGTATAATCACACCAAAGAGCAAACCTTTTACGTGTGATGATACTAGAAACATGAGTTTACCATCAGACCAATCAGAGGCTATCATCTTGTCGAGGGACCAATTAAAGGCCATCAGCGGTCGTGTTGCCATGTTATCATTGATACAAAATACAGCCGTGTCGACTTGTGTCCCTTTTGAGCACATGGCGCACCAATCAAACATTCTCCAATAACAGGGAACAGCCTAATGTTGACACTTGTCTTAAAGTGGCATGGCACACCTATCAAACTAATTCAAATAAAACATTTGACAGGTTAAACTGTTGACTTCAAAGGTGACCTGAAGAGGTCACGTACTATGAAGGAGGCATTTCAGCTTTGTCATGAAAGGGAGAATGAAGATGATAAGTTAGGTCATATTCGAGAAACTGAACCATGCAACAAGTGATTTAGTAAAAGACATCCTAGGCTACCAAAAAAGTATACGAATACCTGAATTAATTCAATAAATGGTTTAAGGTATTTAGTTTTATGAACGCCAGAATGCTACGCCGCCAGTGATGGTAGTAGGAGGTGATCTACCAGCCAGGAGTGGACAAATTCAGGAGACTGAAGCGATACAGGAGACTGAACAGAGATATTCAGTGTTATTCAAAGTTAAGAAACAAACTCTGTAAAAGCTACCCTCGCAGCCAAGTCAGATCCATGTCCCAAGCATTTTAGAAGCCGTCCTTTACCATTTGCAGTGAAAGGTCAGGTAGATAAGGTCCTAAAGAGACTAGAAAAAGCCAGCATTACCGTATGACTAAAGCACAGTGAGCATCCTAAATGATATCCTCTGTCTACGACTGACTGCCTCTGCATATAACATGCAGTTATAAGACAGTAAAAAACAAACTGCACAACTTTTCCCCCAAACAGCGAAACTATAGATCGAGTGTCATGTGCAATTCAAGCAAAAAATACTACATATACTAATGCATTTAGCATATTTACACCAATGAGGGCCATTCATCTCACTGTGGCATGGAGATGGCTTGTCTGCTGATAGCAGGGTTGGCAGTTTGATCTACAGATCCCCCTGTCCAAATGTCAAAGTGTCCTTGGGCAAGACTGAACCCCGGTTTGCTTCCCAGCCACGAAGGGGGCGCAAACCCGTATATTCCCAAGCTCGGATAAATGGGGATGGTTGTATCAGGCAGGGCGTCCGGCGTAAAAAGCCTGTGCCACATCAAATATGCAGGCCATCTCTCATGCAGCTGGTCCACTGTGGCGAGCAGCCAAAAGACAGAGAAGCTTTATTTCCATGACAGGTTACCTTTCAGGTTTTCACTTAGAACTCGTAACAATCCAGTTGCAAAGGTGCAACAGCTACTCACGGATTTTGACAGTTTCAATTTTTCTTTTTTCTTTTTTTTTGAATTACTCAAAGTTACTCCTTCATGCAAGCAAGATTATTTATGCTTCTGGCTTTGAATGGGTTGGGTATTGTTTTTGTTTTGCTTTTTGGGGGGGTTTTTTAGGTCCAAACTTGTTCTGAAATTATTTTTATGGAAAATCTGACTTCCTGCACCAGTCTTCATAGGCAGTTTGTTTTAGACAGTTTGAACCCCCGAGCCTGCCAAGGGCAGGCCTTTCCATCGCCTTCTGTTTTAGAGGAGATAATGATTCTCTTTTACTTGGAATAGGATTGCATTTTCTATCTCTCTCAGCCTCTATTCTTCCCTCACCTTTACCTTTCCATCCCTCACTCCACCCCACCTCCTCCCATCAGTTGGCCACTGCTGGTGCTCCCGCCACGGTGGCGATGCTCTATCGCTCCGTCACAGCGCAAGCGAGGGATGAGAGACAAATCAAAACCACCTTATTTCCCCTCAGTCCCTCTCACCGTGCCAGATTGAATTTGAGGTTTTTCATCTTCTTTCTCATCTTTCTCTTTTCCCTGCCTCCCTTGGCGTCCACTCAGAATTACCTGGAACCGGGCCATCTCACAACTCGATGATGCATTATCATTTATGCATATTGAGGGAGATAGTCAGCAGCCCACTCTGTTTGGCCTTTTGACTGACTTTAAATCCACAGCTTCAGTTGTGTTTGTTTAAAAAATGGTCAAAACCAAAATATATCACGGCCAAGTGTTTTCTACGCATTCTGTAAATGTGTAGAAAAGTTTTGCAGCCTTCAGGGTTCAAAAATAGCTGATGCTGAAACCCCTCTGGAAAATGTCTATCGTTGATGTTCTGCACCTCGCTCTTCTTGAGTACTTTTATCATCTGGTCGTCTAAATGTGTTCTGCCATATCCCCTTATTGCTAAATGTAAACCATGAGACGTCTTAGGCCATATTTGTTTGATAGCACAACATATTCTCATTAGTGGTCACTGTAAGGTTACTGTCAGTCCTTCATGTTCAAAGTGCGTTGCATTTTTCCTCCAATATTGGAGAAATTTCGACAACGTCAGCAGTAAATAGTATGCATTTCTCAACTCTGTCGCATTTTGTTTGGTTCTGAATATTATCAGTCGTTTTAACAAAGGAGTTTGTTGTTTTAGTGGATGTATTCTTAAAATTCCTTTGGATAATAATTTCTTCTCTAAAAGTCTGGATCTAGATTAGTGTAATGTTTCTACTTCTGATCTGAATAACTTATCAGAGAGAGGAGACACAATCCCATTGATAAATATACATTAATGTAAGACAGAACTAATTTGTACTAACAATTGTGTGTCTCTATATGTGAGAGTACACAGATTTCCTTAATTCTGTATTTTTAAAAAGTATAGAATGACTCGTATGAATCAAGAATCTCAGTCAACACAAATATCCCAGTATGAGTTTTCATATTCGGTAGCAGAATGCAGTGACCCCAGATTTTTTTTTTTTTTTTTCCGAGGCGCAGTGCCCTTTATGACTCACCTCTAGATTTACTTCTCAAAACACACACAAGCGCACACACTCATTTTATGAATCTCTCCCCAATGGTTACAACTGATTTCAGCAATAGTTACAGATTCATGACCAAGGCGGTCTTATCTGAAAATCAAAACTGACAGGCACATTTAGATTGCGTGCTGATTCAACTATGCAGCAGTGTGTGTTGGAGGAAGAAGTATGTGAATAAACCTCGGTCTTGTTTCATATTTAGTTTTACGCTTAGAAACTGAATGCAGTTCATTTCGAATTACACATCAGGCCACAGCATCAACATGAACTATGATGCACTGCAGAGGCAAGAAGAAGTTGAACTCGTCTCTTGTGTTGATTTGCTTTTGAGTTGCTGGATGAGTGTGTGGGGGGCTTGAGGGCACCTGGCTCCTGCTACCTGAGAAAAATTACTCTCATCTTCCACTCTGTTGGACCTACTCCCACCCATCCTCCCTTCACCCCACCTTTTCATTTTCAATTATGGGTTGGAATATGAATCTTTAATAGGGTGATAATTGTGCTAGCATATTTGCTGTCACCCACCATTAGCCCAGATTAATTAGCCCATTTAGTTTAGCTTAAGAAAGTGTCTGGCTGAGGAATGGGGGCACTGATGGAAGACGGGTGGAGAGAGAGTAGAATCAGCACAATCTGTTCTATATCATAATGCCATCTTTCTCCTGCTTTCTCTCTGTCTCTCGGTGTAGTTTGACTCTCCCTCTCTCTCTCTCTTTTTTGCCTCTTTGCTGCTTTAACTCTCTTTCTCTCATCTAACTTACTCTGTTAGTCTGTTTCATCACTCTGCGCTCATCTGCCCTGCTCTCAGCAGTATTTTTTTGTCGCGCTATGACTTCTCAAGTGGGGAGACTGATGTGGGGAGTTGAAACTTTCTTAGAACTATTAGTTCTGTAATTAGCAGCATAGTGTCAGTCAATAGTGTAACTTCTCCAAGAAAGCACCTTTTCAGAAATGATGTTGTCGGGCATCATTAAATTGATGCCTGCCAAGACTAATTTTAATTTACTCGTGCTGTCAACTATTGTGCAGTTTGCTTCTTTTATAATGATTAAAAATTAACATTTGCCTTACTCCACTAGGTGAAGATTTAAAGAGGAACTCCACCAGTATTACACATAATATATAATCTGTACACTCTGGGAGTACTAAAAGTTGTATGAAGCATTTTGTGGCTCCAGAGAGAGCTGGGTGAAATCTTGGCTGGTTGGTTACAGTACAAGTTTGAAAGCAAAAATTATCCAGCTGTGTGGAGTTAGTGATGATACCAGTCCAACATAATCTGCGTTCATATCTGTGCTTGAGGCAAACAGCTAAGGCTACATTAGCTGCTATTAGCATAACACACCTGACCAACAAACTGTTGGTAGACACGTCGGATTCTTAAGCAGGTTGTATGATATATAGAAACCGCTGCAACTTTCATCAAATGCCGTTTTGCAGTAATGATCATCACTTCCTGTTAATGTTTGATCTACTGGATGTATAAACAGACAACCGCAACTACTTTATAAAATGACAATATGTCTATGTTGTGTTTATAGATTGCTTCTATGTCCTCAGTGGCCAAAAAATATATATATATATATTTTAGAAATTCATGACCCATTCTTGTTGACATATTTGGCTTGACCCTTTGGTATTTCACATATGGAGAGAGACGGCCAATTTGATATTCCTATCCTCCACTCAACGTTGGCTTATACCATATCAAACACTGTCCAAAAGCTTGTCCAGGAGCCTGGAACACAAGGCTTGCTGGATATTTGGCTTTCTTAATGAGGCACTCATTTGCTGCTTTGGATTCAACCATGTAAAATGTTAAAACAGAGCCAGATGCAGAAAACAGAAAAAAAAAAAAAAAAACACTTGCAGTCTCAAAGTTGGGTGTTCTTTGTCTGCATAATTGGCAGCATAAGCGAATATTTCAGATTGCACGAAATCATTTGATTCTATGTTAGTGTGAAAAGTATTGCTTAATGGAGCTTTAATCGCACTCTCCACCTTGGGATAAGTCGTGTGTGTGTAGCAATGGAGTAACTTGGCCATGTCACTAGCTGTATATCTCTCAGCAGGCAGTGGGAAATGAGGTCTAATCGGAGGGATATTAAAGTCACAATAGACTGCTCCTGCTATTAAGGCCTGTCAGCCCTGGCCTCCTCTCTCACCTTGATATCTCTCAGTCTCTGAATATTTATATGCCTACATCACAGGCTACTTGCACGGTGCAATATGTGCATTTTTCTTTGTGTGTGCGTGCTGGAGCGTCAAGAAATTTATCATCGCCGTAGCCACTCAAGGTCTCCGGATGTGTTTATGTGCGCGCACATCACCGCCCGTGCTTATGCAGTCCACCTTCATGTTTTCTGATCCCCAGGTGCAGTGGGGGCGAGGCTGCTCTCAGGTCAGAACAAACCTGTCACCATGGATGTAGATGAGGAGGAGAATATGAGTGAGTTGACTCCGGTTTCTCTCATTTTTCCATCCTGTCTGAGCAATAGCTTGTCACTGGTTTTTAATGTTTGCCTGTATTTTTGTTCCCCCCCCCCCCTTTTTGCCCCGCATGTGTTCCCTCATGTGTCCTTCTCTGATGTGTAATCAGTGTGAACATTTTACTTGCTTATATTACTCTATAACCCACTGTGCAATAAGAAATTAATGAAACTAAATAACGCTGTTTCTATCTGTAGCGTCGCTAATTTCATTCTGATTTATTTGCCCATCCATGAGCACGATGGGAGCTACCATTTGTCCTCACCTGAACCAAGACAAGCCGCTGATTTTACAGAAACTTTTTAATGGAAGAAAATCTGCTCCACTCCAACTTATGGAACTTTAATTACACATTTTGGTTTGAACTCAGTATGTAAGCCTCAGAAGGCACGGAAAGTCATGATTGAATGTGTTTCCCCACACCTTTTTAAAAGAATTTGATCTCACATTCAAAGAGAGCTGTCATCATAGCAGCGCTCCAAGCTGGAATACAAAGGAACAGTTCTCATTGTTGTCTCACACTCCATGTTTTTGCTCTGAGGAGAAGCATGTTGTTTTGTGTTAAGTCAAATGAGCATAGTTGAAAACAGTCTTTGTTGTCTTTCAAAACCTCAGAAGGCTCCGAAAATACAGTTGAAGATAAAAACACAGTCAAAACTGTATCTTTTAATATCTAGGGAAGACCAGAAAAAAAAAAAACACCAAATCATTTCTAACTTTAATGTGACAACCTTAGGAGTTCTTGAAATACTTAAATCACATGAATCACCCTGAATAAAACCCCCAGCAAACAAGTTATGTGAAAAATACTTTTCTATTTGGTTCATGCAGCCCCCTCAGGGGATCGAAGCTCTGAAAGATCCGAGGATCTCAGATCTTTTGTCTTTGCATAACTAATGGGTGCTGATTACACAGATTCTCGTATGATAATGACCTCAGCTGCATGTATGTGTGCCGTAATTCAGTGCATGGTGGCATGGCTCCTGCTCTATGGCTTTTGTCCTCTGATCTGGTCTTAGCATTTGGAGTGCTACTGGATGACTACATCATCCTGCAAAAGTTGTTATACCATAAAGGAATAATATCAGTTTTAACCCTTTTAGACGAAGTGAAACAGAGAAAGAGAGCTCCAGTGTTTGTTTGTTTTCTGTGTGCCATGATATTCTCTGTATTTCTCTGTGAAGCATGCTAGAGTTTTCAGTATGTGATTAGATTTCTTTGATTGATTGTTTAAAATACCACACAAATATAACTGTTTTAGGACAGATACTAGCTGCTAGCTAAATATGTGTATTCACATATATTATGTATTAAATTCAATGGAAATCTAAACATTTCCAGTAGCTGGTAGTTGCATTCTACCTACTTGGAGAGAAACATGATGAACTACAGTACTTCATGCTGTATATTCTTGAAATAATTAATTTACAAGTTCAAGTATTCATCTATTCATTTTCCACCACAGCTGGACTTATTCAATAAGTACTGCAGTGTCTGTGGTGGTTAAAGGTTGTTTGCTGAGAATGTGTCCCTGTCCAACACACAGATTTCACCTATCACCATTCTGATATGTGATAGTTCTTCTTGGCTGTCCCCTTTTCCCTTGTTTATTTGCAAAACTCTAATACCAGTTTGCAGAATGCACGCACACATCGTAAGATATTGCATGTTGTCAGTGCAGATATGCTCATAAATTGAAGGATATGCAGTTTCTGTTCTTGATCTTAGGAATAAGTGTGTTTTTTTCCCCCTGCCTTTAGACATTTCAATTGTAGTGTGCAGATGGTAACGGCATGTCATTACATTTTGCAACCTGAATCACTGTGTTCTCTGACAAGCTCCATGGGGGGTGGGATCTCAGAGGCGCAGGGTCTTATGAATGGCACCTCATTAGAAACAGATTTTGAATTCAGATTTTCTTCATTTTAAATACGACAGTCATTCTTTTCAAAAAATCTCATGTAAAAACGGGTAAACAGCATTTTAACCTCCCACCGTGTCACCAGTCAAGCCTTTAGGATCCTGCAGTAGGTGGAGTCTTCTCCTTCTGCCTCTTTGATGTATTCTCCTGTTTGCCTGGTCCTCAACTCCTCCCCCTGCACTCCTCCCTGCACTCCCTCAACCCAACCTACAATCCCACTCATGCACACTGCGGCCTCTCTTTCTCCTGAGTACCGCAAGGAGTAACCTATCAAGCCTTTGCTGAAGGATGTTATAAATGAAAATTTTTGCCAATATTCCATCCACTTTGCTAACTGGATTCAGTGATATGTGTTCCCCAGTACAGTATATTTCAGAGCCTGCAGTTTAAAACTGAACACTTAAAATGTACCTAATTCATCTGTAGGCACTCAAGTGATTAAAAATTGAGAGTGGATGAGAAACAGCTCTGTGTGCGTGTTAGCGTCTATGTTGAGTGTTGATGTGAGCTCGTATATGTGTGCATCTATGTTTGAGACCCGTAACACTGCAACCTGACAAATGTACTGTAGTTCTTTTATTTGAAAATATATTTCTCCCACTTTTCCCTGACCATTAGAATAACAAGCCTTCACAACTATGACTTTATTTATGAAGATAGACTAAAAGGTTCATTTCAAGTTAAATACGATAAACCAAAATACTGTCCAAATTTATTTATTTTTTTACACCGGTTTGAATGTTAACCATGGTATAAGAACTCGGCCTATCTTTAAGAACAGTAGATGTACTCATAGTGTTCTACTGTTTGTAGTAATACCAATAGACTAGAGGTTAATATTTCCAATCAAATTAAATGCCAGCTTCTCTTGCTTTGATATAGGAACACAAATCATTGGTTCAGTTCCAAAGAGTGATAAAGGAATCTATAAATTTTGCATTTACAAGATCCTGCAACGAAGGCGTTGTAAGTTACTCTTTCTGGGCACCGCAGGTTCGAGCAGCACCGATGTTAAGGAAAACCGAAACCTGGACAACGTGTCCTGCAAAGACGGGGTGGGAGTGGCTGAACAGCTCCCCAATGGAAGCGGCCTGGGCAGTCGAAAGCGCCCCCTAGAAGAAGGAAACAATGGACACTCTCACTCAAAGTTCCGGGCCAAGAAGCGCAAGAAAACACCGGGGCCAGTCCTGCCCAAGAATGCGCTGATGCAATTGAATGAAATTAAACCTGGTCTACAGTACAAACTGCTGTCTCAGACAGGACCAGTCCATGCACCAGTTTTTGTCATGACTGTGGAAGTCAATGGACAGATGTTTGAGGGCATGGGCCCAACTAAGAAGAAGGCTAAACTAAATGCAGCCGAGAAAGCACTGCGTT
Source organism: Nibea albiflora (assembly GCA_014281875.1). Taxonomy (NCBI): domain Eukaryota; kingdom Metazoa; phylum Chordata; class Actinopteri; family Sciaenidae; genus Nibea; species Nibea albiflora. The sequence goes on along the minus strand of CM024796.1, from coordinate 17,260,428 downwards.
CCTTCGTCCAGTTCCCCAATGCCTCTGAGGCACATCTGGCCATGGGTCGAACACTAACAGTGAACACAGACTTTACATCTGACCAAGCTGACTTTCCAGATATGCTCTTCAATGGCTTTGAGACACCAGCCGCACCTGAAGAATCCTTCTATCTAGGTTCTAATGGTAGCAGCTCCTTAAACTCTCTAGGGGAGTACCCACTGCCCACACCACCTGGCAGTAACCTTGTCCAGGCCCCATTGCCCACTCCATCAGCATTCAGCTCACCCTCCAGTGGCAAAAACCCAGTCATGATCCTCAATGAGCTCAGACCAGGCCTCAAATATGACTTTGTCTCAGAGAGTGGGGAGAGTCATGCCAAGAATTTCGTGATGTCAGTAACAGTGGATGCACAGACGTTTGAAGGCTCAGGGCGCAACAAGAAGTTGGCTAAAGCCCGGGCAGCGCAGGCCGCCCTCTCAGCTCTCTTCAACATGCAGCTAGACCAGACACCGTCCCGGCAACCCATACCAAGAGAGGGATTGCAGCTTCACCTACCCCAGGTAAGATATTTGTTTTCTTCATGGACATATCTGAACAGAAACTCAACCATTCATTCAAGATGTTACCATGCAAGACATCAACCATTTGTTCAGTTACAGTGCTTAGCTTTGGCTCAATAATTTCAATTTGCTTTGTCTTTGTAAAGACGAGTTTTCAGGTTGACCCAATGTTAAGCCTTGTAAGTGACTTATTTTGAACGACCACATTGTTTTGTGATTTTAATTATCCAATGAAACCTTTTCTAAACGTTGTGGTTTCACATATCAGGTTTTCCAACATGCCAGCCTACCTCATAATACAGATCTCTTGTAAATGGTTGAAAAACGTTGCGTAACTTAGCTTCACTTTGCTTAGCTTAGCTTAATTTGTTAGACTATCTTTTATAATCAAAAGCAAAAATTCACACAATCATTGAGTAGTTAGTATGGGACACAATGAAGTCACCTTTAAGTTTTCTAGACTGTTAACTGTTAATCACTGAAAGAAACTCTCAAAGATCCCAGACCTTCTTTTCTGTTTTCCTCATCTTGCTTTTAAAAAGAACCCAATGGCATAACAGACACATCATTTTCATTTTTTTTCAAATCCTGCCTTCATTAAAGTTATCACTGGATCATTTATTTGACCTTTTCAACCATCAGTAGGCTTGAAGCAGTAATTACAATTTAAGGAGAGAGTCAAAAATGACATAAGCTGGATTTATAAAGACAGAGATGGGTTTTAGGAGCACCTGAAGCTGCAACACTACACACTGGATTCAGATAATCACTGTCATGTAGATAATCAAGATGCCAGTACCTGGCCCCTATCTTACCTCTCCCTATCCCATTTTGGCAAAGCACATGCGTTTTCAAACACTCCTCTCCCTAATGAGTGTACCCCAAAATGAATGGTTGATCAGAGATTTGACATATGATGTGGCCAGGAAACATTAAAGCAGTGTTCTATCATAGTCTGTATGGCTTTCCCCTGGATTTGACTTTTAGGTTGCAAAGAGGTCTACTCCAAACTGCTCCACCTCTCAAATTGTTTTAGTAGGGTTTCGTTAAACCACATTCACATCAGGTGTGCAGGGACTAAGGACACATGGTTGCTTTTGATGCCACCGTAGTGGTGACTGTCAGAGCCATACCAGATAAAGCTAAGCTAATCAGCACAACACACTGTCAACAGTCCCCTCCCCAAAGCCTTTTTTCTCTTTACTCACTCTCTCCACTTGTCAACTGATTTATTTGACAAGAACCCCATTTTAACGATAGCACCCCCACTAATTGCTCTATTAATTCTCTGTCGCTTGGTATTTAATTTCTGCAGCCTGTTTCCATCTGGCAAGGAACTAATGGAGAAAAATGGTCAGAGTCTGCTGCTGTTGCAAAAAACATGTTAACTTTAGATTTGTATTTTATAGTCTGAGTTTGTTCTGGTGGCGCTCAAACCAAGAAAAGCCGTCAAAAACTTATTTAGGCATGCAATTAGAAAAAGGTCTTTTAAATGTTTTTTTTAAGACATGCGTTTTTTTGTCTAAATGATCAGAACTTCCCCTTTTTTGTGTCCCTAGAGATTAACAGTCAGTTCTACACCATAGACGACCTTGACATTCAAAAGTCAAATGATCTGGTTACGAGTGGGTGACTCCGAAGTAGCTGGGAAGTAATATTGGACTAATCTCTTTAATTTGTGGTCATCCAGCCGTCGTCTCTCCTCTTGGTTGTCGTCATTTTCCATCACATTAGTGGTGGATAAAGAGCCAGCGAGAGGGAGGGAGGTGGCTGTCTAAGAACAAAAGATGTGTGAAGTTCACTTGAGGTTTCCTCAGAGTTTAGGTTGAAGTTTAAGCCTTGTGGAACGTCAACAAGCACTTTTTTTTTTTTTTTAAATCTGCTGCTCAGGTTTACTTGTTTGTTTTTTTTTGCTTTTTGTGATTCACTGTCAGAAGGGAGATGGTAAATTATACCTGTCATGCCAAACTCAAACAGCGTTGCTTGAAAGACGGTTAGGTATACCTCCGGGGTTCAACCTAGTTTCACTTGTTGCCGTTTCAGCGCTCTGACTCTTGTTTGGAGCTGAATGCGAACACTGTGACAGGTACATGGTGCTCTAGGGGAGGATAACATCAGACGCGCTTTGTAAGCTGACATATCTGACACAAGCTTGTGTTTTGTGTGGCTGTGTGCATGTATGTGTGTGTCTTCCCCTTGTGTGTCTGTGTGCATGTCTCTGTGTATGTATGTGTGTGCGCGTGTGTGTGTTACCAGGTTCTGGCTGATGCTGTCTCTCGCCTGGTGGTGGATAAGTTCAGTGAGCTGACAGATAACTTCACCTCCCCCCATGCACGACGGAAAGTCCTAGCAGGAGTCGTCATGACAACAGGTAGATTGGGGATGCATTTACTGTATTCTTTCAACATACTGCACCGACATTCGGTTTTCATGATTTACCAAAGGAGAATTCACATTGCAGAAAAGTTGAAAATATTCAATGTTGAGTCAAAGTTTACCTACCTAACTTATTTTGGAGTATATGCTACAACATTTATGAGGTAAACAAAACCCATAATTTTATTTTTCCATTTTATTACCAGTCGGGGGAAGTATCTAAATATATTTCTGTTACCATGTAAGTACAAATGTGTGCTTCACTTGAGCATTTCCTCTTTCTTTCTGTCTTAATCGGACACATACTTACATTAATTAACACGTCAAAATATACTGAAATATTGAAATTGAAATATACCCAATCTTTGAATATGCATATTTTTCACTGTTGGACACAACATGTCACAGAGATACTTTCCCTCCTTCAGCAGCGCATCAAACTCTAGAAATACACTCGTAGGAGCATATTCCCGTTTCCTTAAGTCCGTTTTTTTTTTTTTGGGGGGGGCTTATAGCAATCTACCAGGTTATACAACTGTTGCATATGTACTTTGGTGTCTATTGACTAATTTTTCTTTGTTCCCTCTACCCCCAACAGGGACGGATGTGAAGGAAGCACAAGTTATTTGTGTCTCTACGGGAACCAAATGCATCAACGGTGAGTACATGAGTGACCGCGGACTGGCACTGAACGACTGCCACGCTGAGATAATTGCCCGACGCTCGCTCATCAGGTACCTCTACACTCAGCTGGAGTTCTTCCTCAGGTCAGTGGACGGTGTAACTTTTTTAAGTTTCTTGTATTGATAATCCAATTACATGTATTCACACTGCTCTTTGCCTTATCTAATTCTGCTTTTAAGTCAAATGAGCTGTCATGAAAAATGTGCCGTTTGTTGGCCCCACGGTAAATTTGCCGTTTGCGTCCGTCGTTGCAGCAACAACAAGGAAGACCACCAGAAGTCGATATTTGTGCAGTGTGAAAAGGGAGGCTACAGGTTAAAGGACAACGTGCAGTTCCACCTCTACATCAGCACCTCGCCCTGCGGAGACGCCAGGATCTTCTCTCCGCATGAGGCAGGAGTGGAAGGTACCAAGCGGTCACAGAGCATCCACTCGCTGGCTCAATCCAGCCTCCTCTCCTCCTCAGCTCACCCGACACATTTTTAATTTGGTCTTATTTTTAGTTCACAATTCAGTTTCAACACAGCGTTTTTTTATTATTATTTTTATTTAATTAAATGTGTAGGTTTCCCTCTTACTCATGCTTGATTTAATTTAATTAGAATTTTACTCCGATGTCCAAATACGCATTACAGACACATTTAAACAAGGCTCTAGTAATTAGAGCTTTTTGTCATTCGCTGTCTGTCTCTATCAGTCTTTCTCCCGCCAAGCCCACCCACATTGTCTGTCTGATTAACCTCCCTCTTACTCTTGTCAAAGTGTTTTCCGTTGCACATGGCAGACTGAATAGAAAACAGCCACATTCAATTAGTCACTGAATAGATGGTGCCTGCTTGTGGAACAGCAGAAAACATTGATAACATAATAATAAATAATAGGTCATGCTTTGGTGGAAGCCATTTTTTTTTTTTGCTTTCTTTTTCTCTGTTTTCTCATGTTGCCCTCTTATAGGGATCCAACATGTTTCTTTTATGTAAAATAATTTTATAAACCAATCAAGTCTGATTTCATATGCAGTTTTACGTGTTTGTGTTTCTTTTTTTGTTTCCCTCTTCCCATGGTCGCTCAGACCAAGGAGACAGACATCCCAACCGCAAAGCACGGGGACAGTTAAGGACCAAAATTGAGTCAGGGGAGGGCACCATTCCTGTGAGGTCCAGCAACACCATCCAGACCTGGGACGGGGTGCTGCAGGGGGAGAGGTTACTCACCATGTCCTGCAGTGACAAGATTGCAAGGTAATTTGGTTTAAACTTTGTAGATTTGATTTATATTACAGGTAAGGAGCTGCTATTATTACATGATATATAACATTATTTAGGGTTCGATAAGACTGAGAAAACATTTGTGTCTGAATGCTAAATATGAAGCTACAACTAGTGACCAAGCACCTCTGAAGCCAATTCACTGTTGATGGGTTCGACGCCCATGAAAATATGGACGTTGCCCCCATGATGTCACCCGTAGGTTTCTGGAGAGCCACTGTGACGATCAGTGCGGTGGCTCTGGCTAACACCATCTTGGCAGACATGGATCGTTGTTGAAGGGATAAATGAACCCCAGTTGCTCAAACAACTACCTGTAACAGGTCCTACCTGTTGTTCCAGGCTGTAAACATGCTTATTTCTGCCGTCAAAGTTGGACATTTTAATATTGGGCTCGTGGAGATTCGTTTTGTAGGCCGTCCATGGAACTGCAATTTTTGGCATGCAGGCAGTGGCTTCACGTCACAGCCACAGTCTCCTGTTCTATTCGATCCAAACCCAAATAACTTTGCAGTGCTATTGTCTTTAAACAGAATGCACATTTTGCTTCATATACCGCAAGTAAATATGTTTCATCCTCCTGCTGTAACATTATAGTGAAAGTGTTTTTTGTGATGAAATGTTAGATGATGCTCTTTTGGTGTGTTTTATTTACTCATACCGCAATGAATTGCATTATATCCCCGCTTTGTCATTTCAAGTCCATCATTTTCCTCTGGGAGTGTCAGGGACAGCTGAAGTGATGGATCCTCTGTCCCTGAGGCATTTCTGCAGGCAGATCATGGCGTCTTTAGTCTCTGTCCATGTTCAAGGCAGCACTTTGCCTCCCTCGTGATGAACGATAAAACTTCTTCATAACTCTTCGCGCAAGCCCCGTTTCCCCTCCTCTTCTCCTTCCTCCTCCGTCAAGGATCGTAATACCTTGCCTGAATGCACAGAGTGATGGAATGCTGAGTGTGTGTTTGATGAGGGAGGCGTCGACTGTGTAGCGAATGCTGTTTGCAGCGTGTGAAGAAGTCTTGTTGCCCTTTCGGTGTGTCAGTGCCGGTGCTCGTGATTCAGATTTTGTGTGGTTGTCCAAAGCAGAGCGATCCAAGTCAGTAGAGGGCAAAATAGGTTGGAGACCGTACATTTAGTCATGTGGGTTATTTCTGGCCAAGCTTTACTAGATAACAAGGAAAAACATGAAATATTTTAAAGCTGACACCAGCCACAGTTACAAAGCTGATATCAAGCATCAGAACATTAACCCTTGTACCGTTAAGATAAGGGTTTGGTGTTGTGTGTGTGTATCTTCCACTGTGAGGACCACCAAAGGCTTCTCACTCTGTCCTCTCATGACACAGCTATTAGCCAGGTGAGAAATGCGCTGCCCACCTGCTTCTGTCCCCTTGTGAGCGATCGTTAGCCGCAGGGCTGCTATTTAATACAGCAACTGACTGGCACACTTTGACCATGCCCGTAATTTTCCCTCCTCGCGCGTTGTTTTTTTCTCTCCTCTCATTTTCCCTTTGATTACATGCCCAGCCCCACGGCTTCAGCGGGAACAAGCAGTTCTCCGTCGTTCCCAGCTTTTTGAATGAGCTCATTAGCAAACAGGCAAAGGCTCTTATGGGTTATTTCTCTCTGTTTGTCCCATTTTCCTCCTGTTGTTATTTCTTTAACAGCTTCTTACGTGGGCCTTCCAACATGTTCTGACCCCGTTCTCATGCGCGTGTGTGTGTGTGTGTGTGCACAGAGCATGATATTGAATAAGATAACAACAAAGAAATACGGAGATGTTTGATGGGAATTAAATTGAATGCCTCTGAAAACACAACTCAAAATGTATGAGTGCTCCCTTGTTTGTGTTTCTTTTTATACTGTATACCGTGCGAGTGTTTCCAGCTGTATTTGTTCTTGTAAAAAAATGTTTGTTTGTGTGTGTGTGTGTGTGTGTGTGCGCGCGTTATCGCACAGCACATAATATTATGGAGCTGTTTGACTGTGCTGAATGTGTGCTTTACTGCTTGCAGCTATGAAGATTTCATTTTGCCCTCCACACACCACACTCCCACTCTCACACACATATTCAGAGAGAATACTGCATATGGAAACAATGGTCCCCCTTCGTTGCCCGCGGTCTCGTGCTTGCATATTCCGCACTGTTCTTTGTCCACTTTGGTAATTTTACACACTCCCAAACAATCTGCCCGGAGTGAAAGGAAGAATGAGGATCATCACCCTGTCACTTTGTCTGTTTTTTTTTTTTTTTTTTCATTTTTAGGAGTCCTTGAAGGACAGAGGTTAGTGATAATCGATATAAGATAAAATTCGATTTTATCAATTTATATCAAAAAAATAAAATGGCACATTATCTAAAATATAGGAATATTAAATATAAAATAGGAATTGAATATAATAATAATTATAAAGTAATCATATTGTATATACTGTAGTAGTTTAAAGTGTAGATTGTTATCCATGTATCAATATGATTATTTCTCCATTTTCTGCCATTTAGCACTATTATTGAAACCTATTTTAAATTAAAAAGACATTATTGAGCCACGCTGTTGCACTGGATGACATGTTCTGTTATTACCATGAACACAGAGACTGAATCAGACCCGCATACATCATCCCGTTACTATAAATACTTAATTAATACACCAAATGTGTGTTAATCCACAGATGAAAATAGTCCCCAACAAATGCACTATTTGCTCCTCTTTGAGTAACATTTGCTTAAACAGTGCCCAGGAAATAATTACGTTTTTTTTCAACGCATTTGTGTTTTTTTGAGATTTGTGTATTAGGAATGAATAGACCTGGCTTAAGAGATTGAATAACTCATTGTTTGTTTTGTTTTTTTCATGAAATGTGTTGGCAACAAGAAAAATCCTCTCTCTCTCTCTCATTTTCTCACCCCTTATGCTCTCCCACACTCACCCCTCTACATTCCTCCCTCTTGTGTGTTTCTCTCTCTCTCTTCATGCCCCCCCTCTCTCAGATGATGCTTCACAGAGCATGTCAATGGGAAAATGACTGGGGAGAGATGGCTAATGACAGAAATACACAGAAGTTTGTAGGAAATGAAATTGGATACTTCAGAGTGTACACAAGTGTAGGATTGTGTGTGGTAGATTGCGCTGGCTGGTTATGTACTAATATATTTTCAGCTTGTGCTGTTGTGTTTTCACTTCATGCACAGGCCGCATTATCATATTTCTTTGTATATTCAGTCTGAACATTTGTTTAGCTCAAAAGCCAGAGTCACCCGGCACTGTAGCTTGATTTTTGCAGGGCTCATTTCTACATGGCACTCGTGGTTTAAAGGCATCTGTGTTTGTGTGAAGGATATTTTCAGTAAAAAAAAAAAATCACTAATGGTGAAAATGGAGAAAATATTGGTGGAAAAGTTTGAAGAGCTTGCTGTTGCTTTAATCTACTGGTTCCCAACCTGGGGAATCCCGATTCCCAGTAGGGGTCACCAAAGCTTCACAGGGGAAAATTTTTGAAATATATACAGTATGCATATATTTCTGCATATATCTCTGAATAAATCTACATGAAACTGTTATTTTCACATTTGAGATAATTGTTTAAGATGTAATGTGAAGACCTAAACACAAACTATATTCAAAGAGCCTTTATCAACGCTCATCAGTTATTCCCAAGCTTTGAATTTAATTTTTATATATTATTATTATTATATTAATGAATGTAAATGAAGGAAAAATAAGGTGTTGGCTGAATTTCTGAATAACTGATACTGTGTAGAAAGTATAATATATATCTATCCAGATAGAAGTGTATTTAAACAAATGCCTCCATCATCACCACAAAAAAAGTGGCTAAAATGACATTTCCAGCCATATTAGCTCCAGTTCCAGGTTGTCTAATGTGTGCGTGCGTATGTGTTTTCTCTCTGCAGGTGGAACGTGGTCGGCATTCAGGGCTCTTTGATGAGCTATTTCACAGAGCCAATCTACTTCTCCAGCATCATCCTTGGCAGCCTTTACCATGCGGACCACCTCTCCAGGGCCATGTACCAGCGCATCGCAGATATTGAGGACCTGCCCCAGCAGTTCACCCTCAACAGGCCTCTGCTCAGCGGTCAGTGCCTGCTTTGATATGAAGCATATTTGGCAATAAGAGGAAAACCTGATAAAAAAAATTTCTGCCGAAACTTTAACTTAATAAGAGGCCGGGCTGGAGTGATAGCATGCTCATGTTCACATCTTTATGTCGAGGGGCAGTCTTATTAATATTTCTTAATCAAACTCCAGATGTCTAAATATCAGTGAAGTAGACGTTAATCCTAACATATTGATCGACTTCACTGGTCAGTCCATGGCAGGAAGGCGGTTATTGCTTTTCTCCTCTGTTTGATCTGAGCTGACATTTACCTAGTTCCTGTGGAATTTAAATAGCTTTATCATTTTTTATTTTTTTTTGTAAAAAATGCTTGACCTTTTAAAAAGGCCATATAGACCAAGACTGCAGATTGTTTTCTCTCTCTCTCTCTCTCTCTTTCTCTTTTTCTCTCGTTCCATTTTTAGCTGTAGCAGTCAGTCTTTGTCTTCTGGTAATCTGGAGGACTTTGTTAAACAAGAAATGTCAGATTTGCCAAACCGTTTCATATAAACCACATTTGGTCTTTATCTGTCATTTAGACCTCTGCCTCGTCATCCTCTTTCTCTACTCAACAAACCCTAAATGCAGAAATCCAAAGCTTGACAGGTTTGCACTGCCGAGTTACGGTTGCCAGGTTGTTATTGGACAATTGCATTTGAGTGGAAGAATTTAACTAATCAGTAATTGTGAACAAATAATAATAAACAAAACAGCTACTTCAGGGCTGAAATTCAAACAGGTGAAGTGATGCTGCGGTCATTTCTTTTAGATCCTCGAGGCTTCATGTCACATGGCCTTGAGCTATATGCAGCTCCCCCCTGCTCCTCCTCTCTGGTTGCTCTCTAAATGGTGGGTAAAGGAGATAATAGTGGAGGGTTATTAACCTTTTCCGCTTTAGAGAGTTTTTAGCAGTGAAGCACTGTGACGTTAGAGCACTAAGGATTTCATCCCCTTTAAATCATCTTCTGCCACAAGTGCTGCCAAATGGAACCAAGGAGCTTAATACACACAAAGAGCAAGACACCAGGATTTATGGCATCCATATATCTCCCATTTATGCTTCAGATACAGTGGAGGCCGATGCCCTGTAGAGTGCTGGAAGAGAGCAGGCTCTAACCTCAGAGTCAACCTAGGTGGATGGTATTTTGTCTTAGGTAGTAGGGTAACCAAAAAAAAAAATAAATAAATAAAGAAGCAAGGAAAAAAAACTTGCTTTTTCAAGATATTAGATTAGAGCTGCGGGAGCAGCTGTCATTTTGAAAGAATGGGCTGGCACGTTTGGATGCCTCATCCATTGTTTAATACGTTCCTGTGGGTCTCCCAGAAAAGCTTTGGAGGAAGGGGAGAGAAAATAATTATCTTATTACTGACACAGTCTCTTTTCAGCTTGAAAGCTTCAAGGCATTTTTCAATCATTTATTTATTTAATATTACTTTTGAGGATCTTAACATAATGTTGGGAAATGGTTCTTAAAATGTAGACAGTGCCGCATATTTCGGCTTAGTGACACAGCATTTTTCTGTTAATCCAGTGAGTTTCAGAAGTAATTTCCTTAAATTTATTCTGGAAAAGCTTAAAATCATTCAGTTAAGAGATGCCTGGTTTTCTTTGAACAACAACGATTTTTGGCCTTGGTGCACTCCTCAGTCTTTGACACAAGTTGGTTTTGATTCCAGGTATAAGTAATGCAGAAGCCAGGCAGCCAGGAAAGGCACCCAACTTCAGCGTCAACTGGACGGTGGGTGACCAGGCCCTGGAGGTGATCAATGCAACCACAGGCAAGGACGACATGGGTCGCGCTTCACGTCTCTGCAAGAACGCCCTCTACAGCCGCTGGGTGCGCCTACACTCCAAGGTACTGCATTCGGTCATCGTCAAGTCAGGTTTTTGTTGGAACCATCATACGTTTGGAATTCAGCACACCTGAAATGTATTATCTTACGTCCCTGAGGAGTTGGACTGAGAGAAGAGTGGGCGTACTTGTACGGCATCACTTAGGGAGTCACTTTGATCACTTTCAGCAGTAGCGTGATGATTGGTTCCCAGACCATATAGAGCTTAAAGCAACATTGCGAAATTGTGCCATACCACAGTTGTAATTATGGACAATTGTATCATACATTTGGTAGAATTATATCACTTCTGATCAAAAACTATTGCATCGATATAGCAACCAGCCAATATTAACTACCAACAGCAAAAAGCCCAGCTCAGCGTCTGTTTTTCAGCCTTTTATTTCATGAAGTTCTCACCAACGACAAAAAACTATTCCCAAATGAACTCTTGTCTAACAGACTGTCTGTCTCTCTTTCTCTCTTTTACTCTTGCCCAAACGACCCATTCCGTATTACCCCGAAATTCCACCTGGTACAGATGCGATATGTTTTGCATGCGCCACAGCCGCCGGAGCTATATACTGCCGTTCTAGTCAGTGTTTCAAAACCCAACACAAAGAGGCTCTCAAGGCACAAGAAATGGCAGAGAATCAATGCTGGTTGTAAACTGTAAAATAGACAAAAGAAAAAAAAAAGTGCCATATTTATATGTTTAGAAGCATATAAACCAAGGAAACTGACCAAATCTGACCAAAGATGGTGGATTTTGGGTTATCACCTGAGCCAAAATGTCCATAGAGGCTGCTTAGTACTAACACTCCCCTGGTCGTCTAATGTCACAGTCTGGGCAGCCCGACTAACAAACTGACCTTACAGTAGCTAACAGCAGCTATATTTTGCAGCAGTTTACTTTACTGTCTATCAGAAATCTTTTTAAATCACTGTGGGTTAAACCAGAAGACATCAGAAGTAAAACAGAAAACATTTTCCCCATCCACATTTTCCTCAACCACTTTGACCAAAGGCAGTGATAGAAATAGTTGGTGGTGTGAGACTTTATGCTGTAAAGCGTTGAATACTTCTTGTGGTGATGGCACCCAGAGCACAAAGTGCAAATCAGACATCATTCACCTTATCAACAAAAATAACAACAAATCTGATCACATGACATCTTTCTCTCCCTTTCAGCTGTCGTCCATCTTGTGGATCAAGATGCTCAAGCCCAGCTCCTACCATGACGCCAAGCAGGCAGCCACAGAGTACCACTCTGCCAAGCAGGCACTCATCAAGGCCTTCCACAAGGCCGGCCTAGGGGCCTGGGTCAAAAAGCCCATTGAGCAAGACCAGTTCACCCTCAGCTCCTGAGGGAGTCAAGGGACTAAAGGGATTCCTAAACCCCCCACTCCTCCCCCCCTGACCCAGGCCACAGAGACACTTACCTCCGTCCCATGTGTCGGCACGCACGTGCACTTTGTACTTGTGGAAAAAAAATCGTGCGTAGATTCACAAACCATCCATTGCTCATCATTGTCATTCCTCAGAGGACCTCATGTCTTTTTCTCATCCGATTGTTTTTTGTCATTTTATTCTGTTTTTAATGGATGGTGTTTTGTTTTTTTCATCTGCTTGTTTTAAAACTGGAATCCATGGTTTTTACACCACTGAGTTGCTTATGTTTCCCAGAGAAATAATGTTTTTACACCGTAGACGTGGAAATTGAAATAATACAGGTTTGTCTATTTTCTTGGTCAATCAGTGTTAGCCAGTTTAGGGTGAAATGTAGCCTAGAAACACCAGATCTTTGTTAACTAAAACCAATGTGTGTGGACCTAAAATACAAAAAAATAAAAATGTATATATAGAAATATACTTGCTAAAATTATTGACTATGACAAACTTTAATTTAAAGATGCGTAAATCTTCAGGATGTAAATCTAGTTCTTAAAAGAAATATAAAATAGTTATATAACATTTAATATGTGTGTTATTTGGTCCGCTCCTTAGATGAGACTACATGTTCATAGCCCCTGCATTAAAGATGGAAATGTTACAAAATGCTGTGGTCCTGTTTGATTCACTGACTGGAAAGAATATACAGGCCAGGTGTTGCAGCTGTTTAGTTGATTTTGATGTCTTGTTCATTCATTCATGCATATGATCTATAATTTATTTTATGTCATTCCCATTCCATACTTGAACCGTGGGAGGTTTTGGGGGGGGTGGGGGGGTCCATGCTGAGAGCATCACAGCCCCTCCCCGCCCCATCTCCCCTCGCCTGGGTCTTGGGACAAGCTTTGGGAGGTGCTGCACGTTGTATTTTTCCTTGATCTAAGCCATGGCTTTGCATGGGAACTGAACTGGGAGGCCTACAGAGCAGAAAACACGTGGTGGAGAGCTTCCATCAGTGAATGATTTTTGAATGAATGCCAGCATCTTCCTCCACAGGCAGCTTTGAATCTTTGTGTCTATTTTCTAGATTTCTTGTGATTGTTTATTTGTTTGTTTGTTTTGGGGGAGGGGGGCAGAGGCAGTTTTGTTGTTGTTTTTCTTAAGAATGGGCATTTTAGGGATTAGGGGGTAATTCTGCAGTGAAAATAGTGATAGCATAAAGAGACCTCTCAGATCTTGTAACTATGTAACTCTGTGGCAGGGATCCATGATAGCTGAACTATAAATAGAAGGCATGGTCTGTGTACTGTAGTGCCACATGCAGTAAGTTACATTCACTGGATGCCACATTATGCCGGCCTGTAGTTATAGCCTGAAATGCAAACATGTCATAATCCCTCCCCATAACTCCCTTTTGAAGAGTGGCGATGTAACATGCAGTCCCTGTATGAACAGAGTTGTTCGCTAATGTCTGATCAGCTCTACGAGTAGGTCACAGTCAGATGTATCACAGTGTGATGTCATTTCCACCGTCCTCTCTTCTTCATCCACAGATACATTAGCTGCATATGTCCAAGAAGAAGAAGACCTCTGTGGTCTGACCTGCCACCCTGAGCGCATAAATGTCCTCACGTTTTAAATTTGTAAATGAGGATGTATTTCAAAGTAACTGCAGTGAATTTTCCTCTTCCCGGCTGTAGGATATGTGTGTGTGTGTGTGTGTGTGTGTGTGTGTGTGTGTGTGTGTGTGTGTGTGTGTTGTGTGTGCGCGTGTGCGCGTGTGTGTGTGTGTGCATGGTGTCTTTAAGCATACTCTGTGGAATCTTCACCAAAGATGATCCATGTGTGTTTCTGCCCTTACAACGATTTTTAAAAAAAAATATTCTTCACTGTTTGTTTTTTTTGTTTTTTTATTAATCAAAACCTATGCTGTTTGTTTTTGTATGCCCACTGAACAATGTACTTTTGATTTGTACAAAAAAGTGTATTCTATTCAGTATGGGGGAAATTGAATTGTCAGGCTTCTTTAGTGCATCTGTGACTGTCGATGGCCACTTACATATTGTGACCTGCAATCATTATCGCTGCAGTATAGTAGTCCTCTGTATATAAGGAACAACAAAGATGACAAATTCCATCCCATCCTAAAAACAGTTTGAACTCCTCCCGTGTTGCTGGGATTGTGAAAATGTTACTGTTCCTATCTATTAGTGGTTCTCTGTGACTCACTGGGCACCATAAAGCATGGCACTAACACTGCCGGGGTTAACAAGCTTCATCCCCATTGTAGCCACCAATGTTTTAAAGAAAATATGCACTGTAAGGTGTCTCAGCTAAAAGTGGCATCCACCAGCTGGCACGTGTGATGTCATATATGTATTCTTCTCTTCTTTTTTTTTTAAACTTCTTTGGTTTCTTTGAATTTGGTTATTTTATGAGTCAGTATTAGAAACGCAGGAAAAGGGAATCTACCTGAGTTGACTTGAAGGTAAAAGAAAAAACTTTCAAATTTGATTTAAAATAAAAATCACAGAAAACTGTGAGATCCTGCTGCCCCCCTTATGAATACACCCAGACCAAAGTCACAAGCAATACACCTGATGTCTAATGTCACCCCATCACAAACAGGAGTCTGAATGAAGTTTCCCTCCCCCCACTTTTCCTCCAGTTTTCTCCTTCTCTATTCTCGCTCTACAAAGCTGTCTGAGGTTTGGGGTTTTTTTGTTTTTTGTATATTTCCCTCCTAAAGAGACTGCCTGCTTCTAGAATTTTTCTTTGACTGCACTAAAGATGTCAACTGATGATGTCATGATATAAAACCGTCCCCGTTTATGGATTGGATGGCAACTATCACAGCAAGAACTGAACTGCTTCTGCTTAACCCTTTGTGAATCCTGGATGATGGTCCGTGCCACCACCACCCCTGCAGCTGTGTCTGTAGTGGGCTCTTCTTTCCTTTTCTTTTTTTTTTTCATTTTTGAAGCGGGGCGGTGGCTCCATAGTGGTCAGTGTTTGTCCACTCAAGGTTTAAGAGCCGCCACTCCCCGTTCTTCCTCTCTCCAGTTGTCCAATGTGTGAAAAACTTCCACCAACAGAACCCACAACCTTGCATGTACTACCAACACTGAAGCTGCACCTAGCATGATGACAAACTTTTAAAGGACTCGAGTAGAAAAAAACAAACAAATAACTAAAGATAGATATATAAAATGAACAAAAAAGAATAAAAGAGTTCTTAGTTTACTTTTGTACATGGTTGGCATTCTTTCTTATCGTGTATTAGTGTGTCAGTCTCTGTGTGTCTGTTAAACAACCTCAAGGAGAGAAACTCCTGGGGAAAAAAAAGGAATTTGCACACTGAATGTTTCATATAAAATGCTATAAGTGCTAAGTGCACCATCATCTTGAAGCTTTCGGGGTGTTTCGCCACATGAAATTTATAGTAATTCTATGATAAATCATTTATGACAGTCATCAAACAGAATAATTACTTTTCTCTCCAATCAGAATGCTTTGCTGGACTTAAATCCATATATATATTTTCTGTAGCCGCTTATCCTCATCAGGGTCACGGTGGGGCTGGAGAGCACCCATGCAGACACGGGGAGAATACGCAGACGCCACACAGAAAGTGCTGTGAGGTTTAAACCCTACTTAAATAGAAGTACAGAACTATTATTTAATCTTTTCTGTTGTCTAATATTGGAGAATTTTAACTGAGCCTAAATGAAACCAGAGTAGACGACCTTTGTGTTGTTTAAGCTTTAACAGTGTTTTACATGTAAACTCTTATTCTAAAGCTATGGCAAATAACATACCTCCAAATTATACATAAGCACTGTACTTGTCTTTGTACTTATACAAATTATGCAATAATAACACCGTTTGGAAATTTGATCCAAAAACTATCTGCATCATTGTTTACATGCAACCTTGCATATTGCCATTATCTTCAGAGTCACAATGATCGTCCTGAAATAGTTTGAAATGTATATAATGAATATATTTCTAGTAGTTAAATTACAAAGTTCAGTGGAGAGGCTTGTCTCACTTGCTGAGAGGAACATTTTCACAGACACAAATTACCTAACCTGTCTGGTGTCAATCAGACTCAAGGTGAGGTCGGATTAGTCAAACAGTGGCATCTCATGCATTTTACTGCTGGTGTTTATCTTCAACTCACAGAGGGAGTGAATTCAGGTCATCCAGTTGTGTATGTGTGTGCGTGTGTGTGTGTGCGTGCTTTTTAGTTCTGGTTGTTTCACACTTAATGTGAGGCTAAAAATAAGATCTGATCACCATCTCTATAATACTAAGCTCTCTAACTTTGTTCATCGGAGAGACGTCAAAATCTGAACTCTTAAATGTGACTTCACATGTGTAACGTGCAATAATGTAACGCCCTGTAATTTTACCCTGCCTACTCTCACAGTATAGCTGAGTGAACACCATGAGAAGATCTTAAATAAAAGTCTGGAATGTTGAACAGGAAAAGGTAGAGATCACGGAGGGCATCCGGTCAATAGAGAATATTAAGTGCGGTGCGAGCATGTTTGTGAGTGTTCATCTTTTCAGTCGATGCTGCCATCAGATTAATAATAAATCACACATCAAGCTTTGCTTTAAACACTAATCCCTCACTCATAACTCTATTGATATGATGAAAAAAAGCAGACCATAACCATGTTAGAAACTCTCCAGTCTTCAATGATTCAAAAGCCATCTGCTCAATTGCAACAGCCACGCTGCTGTTACAATGAACATTAATTTTATTACACCTATCAGAATGCAAGTGCTAAATTTTTTACAGCAGACATACACATCAAGTAAACTTTAGGCAAAGTATTAGTATTGAATATTTTATTGGCTTGTAATATTGGTAGTAATTTACTTAATGTCAGCCATGTGGAGTATGGGTGTACTAAAGTAGACCCCAGTCTGAAGCCCTTTATGAATGTTTTGTTGATCATCTGTCAGGCTGAAACTGTGTACAGTAATATACTGAGTGTATTTCAGTGCTTCAGCATGTAAAGCCTTAGATGACAGACAGATTCCTGCGTGGTTCCTATAATCTCCAAAAGCAGAGTGAGAGCCAGAGTCTTTGGGTCTCTGTGAATTATATTATCAAGAGCACGGCCTAGATCTGCTCAATATGGAACGTGTCATGAGACAACTTCTGTTATGATTTGATGCTATATAAATAAAACTCAGTTGAAATTGAATATAATTCAACACCAGATTCAAACTCCACTCACCAAAATCTCCACGCTGGGCTTTAAGTAAGACAGAAACCATGTACAGTACAAATATGGTATACATATGGAGTACAGTGGAGGATAGTGATGCTGCCCAGCCCTCTGGTGCAATATGAGTGTGAGAGCGAGGGCAGCAGCTTGTGCCCCTGAGAGAAATGACAAATCATTAGCTCTGGTCCAGAGGTAAATGGGAGCCACACTCTTTCAAGGCCCACATTTCCATTTCAATTTTCTGCTCAACAGAGTTGATGTATGTGGCGAATCACATGGCAAGACCACTCTCCACCTCGGCCGGCTCCAGCCTCCTGTTATTCACTAGAGTACCTCTGTGACCTTGTTGTCTGTGTGCGAGTGTTTTATACACTTATAGCATCAAACCCATTGTCACTGAGTCCAAGACGTAGAGACAAGTGAGGAGAACCTCTAGGTGTTTAGAAAAATAAAATCAGCGTTTCCTTTGAGATGTAACATCTTTCATGATATAAGTTGACAGTGGCCTGCTTAGAATAAGTGTAAAGATGGCAAATATCAGTGTTAAACAGCAAAAAGATATGCTGATCCCCATGTACAGCAGCCTTGCTATGATAGGTCCAGTGATGGAGAACTCTGTAGAAAGTTGTAGCCTTGCCTGTTTTCAGAATAAACTCTATAAGTTTGGTAATACAATACTTAAAAAATGGTCAGCTCCATGGAAAATGAAGGCCAAATAATGTATTTTGAACACAGAAGGAAGCCGCCTGCTTGCTACAAAGAGAGGGACATAATGATCTGCAGTGGGACAGAATGCTGCAGCTTCAGGCCTGACGTCCTTCCAATCATATCAACACAAAACAGCATTTTTTGGGGCAAATATGTTTTCTCGTTTAGTAGACACGCAGTTACACTTTAATAAATTGAGATTTCAAAACATGTTATAATCACAAGGGGGAAAAAAAATAAGATTACAGTGTTGATGTATGATGTCAAGTCTGAGTCTCTCGTTCATTTGTCACGTGACAGGCCGCTCAGACTGTGTGACCAGCAGTGCACACTGGTCTTTCATTCGTCACATTTACATCACCCACAAGAGGGCTCCAGCACTGCACTAGTTAAAATTAACGAAATTCCCAACTCTATTTGATTGAGGATGGCAGTGCTTTTTTTAAAAAATCATCTTTTAATGAAATGTCCAGTGTGTAGGATTTAGTGGCACCTAGTGGGGCTGTTAAAGATTACAACCAAATGAATACTCTGCCACACCTCACTCGCTCCTCTCAATACTGCAAGGAAAACTCTGGATGCCAAATTCACACTAAAAGCAAGAAACATACGAGTGAATATTGTGTTCCATTCCTACCAATAAATACTCCTAAACCTCTTATTCCTAAATAGTAAATCTTACACACCGGACCGTTAAGATTTCCTCTAACAATGTACTGAAGGTTTTAGTTTTGGCCGTTGCATCATGAAAGAGGAAAAAAAACGTTTTGTATTGTGTTACTGCTCTGTTGAAGATTGTTCCATGTTTGCACTAAGAATCTGCCATGGATTTCTTATTAATAAATAAACAAAAAGGAAATCTGAGGAATTATTAATGTGTCTATGTTTAAAAATAATGAATATGACCAATAACTACACATTATGGCCATGGTTCATTAATTCATCAATTAATGAAAATGAAAAAGATTTCACATGCCACAAAGTCCAGTTAGCTCAGTTAGCTTCTTTTTGTGGTGCAGAATAATTATGGACATATCTACAGGCTGGTACTGGATCCATTCTACACGAACTGAAGCAATAATACTGAACTTTAATCTTGTTTGAACTGAGTTCAAACAATCAATCAGCTAACAAGGAGCCACCCCACAGTGTAAATTAAATGACTCAACATCCACAGTCAGCTGGTAATTGCTAAACCATCTCTTCGGCAACGTGTTCATCTACTGATACATTGTAATTTTCTTTGAGGTAATGCTAAGTGTCGCTCTGTGTGTGTGAGAGAAGTGTAGATAGGCTAAGTATAGAGAAGAAAGTGTCAAGAGGAGATGCAGATTGAGCTTATCTGTGAGCTCAGGCCTTCCTTTGTCAGAACCGCTCTTTCCTGATGAAGACTCTTTGAACCTGACAGAATAATTAAAAAGCAAGGAAGATGGAAAAGCTGACATTTGCATTTTGACCTTTTTGATTTACGTGGCAAAAATTGCTCCCACTTTCCTCCAGAACACATTATAATATCAGTCTGCCCCTGTGTGTGTGGGCGAGGAGTGTGTGTTTGTGTGTAAAACTATGCGTTTAAGTTTGTGTAGAGTGCATATGCGTAGGTATTTGTAATGGTTCTATATGCATACAGGTGGCGTGTATTTATGAGCGTGTGGGAAGAATAAAAAAATATATTTATGGCTTATTACCCAGCCACCTCTTCATTAAGGAGCTGTTTCCCAGTAAGTGGGCTCTATTTGAATAGCTAAATTGTCCAAGCAGTGTGCAAACGAGGACTAATAGCCCAGTGTCCTTGTCACAGACGGCCCTGCCACCAAAGTCAAACTGAAGAACTTGAAGCATGCGTGTGTGTTTGTTTGTTTTCATGACAAATGAGTACATTTTTATGATAACACACCTACAATATCAGGACATTTCCGACGTCCTCATTTTTCTGAGCGTTCTATAACATTATAGGTCCACCCCATGTACTCCCAGCCGAACAAACTGAGGACATCTATGATGCCCTCATTTTTTCAAACATTCTACAGCGTTGTAAATCCTAACAACATGCCCGCAGACCAAAAAAACCTGACCCTAAATCTCACAGTGGTTTATTCCAATCAAACATGGAAAAAGAATGAAAAAGAAGTTTTTAAATTTCTGGTTATGCAATTTGTTCTTAGTTACAGTATGTGCGGTTGAACCAAATGCCTCAGCAACTTGTTTTATCCTATCTACACATCTATATTTTTTGCAGATCAGTGAAATGCAGCTTGGAGGTTCTGTTCAAATATATTACTCTTGCCTTGTTTGCAATATTTCATTTTGTGTATAGGCCATAGCAGAGAAACTGATTCTGGGTGCTCAATTCAAAAGAAGTATTATTTAATATTTAACTTTCAAGGCTTTTGATGTGATGTCGGTGTCTAGCAGATCATCTTTGCACATTTCACTGACGAAAGACTTCTTTATTTAGCCTTCACTGACCTTCTGGCACAGGTGAAGAAGCAGGAGTGGTTAATGGTTATTGTAGACAAGAACAATTCCTGTGTAAGGTCTTAGCTCAGCACGAAGAAGCCAGACTGGTATTACAAGATTCCAGACAGATGGAGGGTGTGCAGGGACATCGCTGTGCACTTGAGTGGATGTCAACATAAAGAAATTACGTGTTACGTACCTGTTGACATCAACATGTGCAGCCAGAAACCTGTCCAGCAAGCAAAGGTGATGAATAATAATACAAAGATAATATTTTTTCTGCCGTGTGCGTCATGGCTACCGTTAGCCATAAACCGGAGCTTCAAGACCCTCCCCTGTCGCTAAAGTCTCCTTGCTTTCTCCTTGCTACTGTCAAGTAGCTAAGTGCTTGCTGTCATGTCTCATCGTAAATGTTAAGTCTTGTCTTGTGTTAGTTAGGGTCAAGTCCAGAGTTCCACATGTATGTGTAGTCAGGGTCATGTTCCCCAGTCTCGCCTTGTCTGATGTCATGCACTTCATGTTAAGTCATCACTTGTGTTGTCTTGTTATGCACTTCCTGTTTTATTTTGAATTAACTCTTCCCTCTCGTTTCAGGCACCTTTGCTTCCTGCCCTTGTGTGTTTCCTGCCACTGTGATTGCCTTCCCTTGCCCTGATTGTTTTCACCTGTGCCCTGTTACCTTGTGTGTATATATTGTATATATAGTGTTTCCCTTTGTCCTGTGCCAGTTCGTCACGTCCCTTGATTTGAGAACCAGCGTCCAGCTCCATGTGTTATCAGGTTTTGTGCTTTGTTCAAGTCAGTTTTGTTTCAAGCCTTGTTTTTGTAGATTTCCTTTGTTACTTTGTGTCAGTCTTCATTAGTCAGGTTTTTCCTCATAAGACTGATTTTTCGTTTTCCTCGTAAGGAATATATTTTCCGTTAGTTTTTTCTGTAGTTAGTTCAGTAGTGGGTTTTTTTTCCCTCCTTGAGAGTGATTTTCATTTGGTACTTTGCCAATAAAGACTTTCCCTTTAAAAAGGACCGTGAACGAGTCGTGCATTTGGGTTCAGCCTCCAGCCTCCCCCCTTGTCACTTGCTCATAGTGAAATTGTTAGGTCTCTGTAGTAAATAATATAAAGAGTACGGTCTAAACCTGCTCTGTATGGAAAGTGTCATGAGATCACTTTTATTATGATATGGCGCTATATAAATAAAACTGAAGAAACTGGTTATGCTACTCTTACATTGTTTTTCGGTTGGAGATAGAGAAAGGAGGCGATGCAGGTTCAAAGGGCAGGAACAGAACCTGTGTTCAGAGTAGTATTGGGAAGTTTGAGTCTTTTAACTGGCTCGGATCTCTTACACTCAAATCTTTCTTTGAGTCATTTTGTTCACTCACTAGTGCAGCGCTTTAGCCCCCTTGTGCCCGATGTAAACGTGACAAATGAACGAAAGATCGATCGGTATGACAAATGAACAAATTGCTGAACGAACTGTTGTGCTTACTGCTCGTCACACAGCCTGAGCGGCCATGCAGCTGCCTTGTGGCGAGAGAACCTACTGCATGAAAATGAACGAATCACTCCATGAGACGACTCATTACTCCCGAGTCATATAAAAGATTAGTTCATATTGCACAATACGTTCACGACCGACACACCACTAGTTCAGAGTCCATTTTGAGTTGAAAAAGGAAGAAGATTGAAGGTTTAGGCAGTGTGAGTATTAATTTTATTATTTTACTAATAAAGTCTGGACTAAGTCTTCTCTCTGTGGGCTGTAGAGGAACAAAATGTTTGCATGAACTCAACAGTTTGATTCACTTGTTGACACAAATCACTGAAAGCGAAGCGAGGTTACGCTACTCTTGAATTGTTTTTCATCATTCGACACAAAGTTGCTGAACGATGAATAGCTGTAAAAAACTAAATTTGCTACCAATCAGTAGTTTGACTTTTTAGGAAATTACTTACTGTTTCCAGCAAAGATATAATGTAGTATATAGACAGTATATAGACAACTTTCAGCAAATTTCTTTGGGTGAGGCATGGTCTCACAGACAGAGTTTACAGACTTCTGTGTTTTCTTTTGCATGCTGTTTTGTCTGACATCTCTTCAGACAGCCACAGCTTCTTCTTCTGTGAAGGGGGATTCCGTTTGGCTAAGACAAGACAGATCTCAAGTACTACAACACTGGTTCACCCTTTAGCAATAATTAAAAAAAAAAGATTAAAGGTACAATAACATGATCTATTGAAATACAACCTTCTTGATAAAGTACTATTCTCAGTATGTTATTTTGAAATTTGACTTGATGGACCAGGCCATCTATTTGTGTTTTGTTCTGTGTGTGATCCGGCTTGATAACTACATGGCTCATGCTGAAGATCCGGGTTGGCAGATGTTAAGTGTACCATAGCCATGAAGGCAAATAAAGTGGATTCTCGGAGTGAACGTTAGATTGTGCCCAACCTACCTGGCTCTTATTTACCTTGTAAAGTTTCCAAGGACACTACCTCATGTATTGTCACGTAACTATCATCGGTAAACAGCAGGACCTACTTGGCTCTTGGTAAGAAGGAGGCAGCTTTCCTGACGGAAGAGAGCCGTAGAGTCCATTTGGAGGAGTGACCGTGACTGTGACTTTGAGCTTGAAATTTTCAGATTTTCATCTCGAAAGTGAGCAAAACAGTTGTGTGGGACGTTTCTTTATTTATGCTTAACTTTACTGCTGTAAAACAGAAATTAACGTTGTATTTCACTAACAAACGGACACAAACCAAGTGAAACAGTAGCACAGACTGAAGTCAGTCAGACGTAGAAGCTACTTCATGAAATAAACCTTGGCCTCATGGAGGTTCATTGTCTTTACTCGGGCAGCCTGTGTAAGCTGCTGTCTGGGGAGGGGGGCGAGGGAGGGGGAAATCTTACATATTATACCTTTAAAATATTAAATTAATACATAAAATGCCTTACAATCTTAAATATGGCATGCATTAACCTAGAGAAGGTTTAGGCAAAATATGTGTAAATAAGTTTGTTTTTGTTTTTTTGTTAAATGACAGTAGATGTACTTCATATTCCTAAAGCAATATATATATATATGAGTATTTTGAAGGCAGAATTTATTTAAGAGAGAAGTGAAACAGCACTGCAACAAGCCAGACAGGGAATTGTCAGGCCCAGAATGTAGCAAAGTCTAAGTAGAAAACACTTTTTTTATGAACCCTGGAGTGTAAGCCTATGAAACCAATTTCTTGACAAAAGTAGTGAGGAGTCAGAAAATCTCTTGGGTCCATCTGAAAGACAGAAATCTGAAACAACATTAGAAAGAAGCAGTCACGCATGTCTGTGCTGACTGTAAAATACAGTAAAAAATACAACAACAGTGTTTTTTCGGTGATCAGCAGTATTGAGGAACACTGACTGGCCCATCTGGAATCTCTTTTCTCCTTTTCTCTTAATTCAAAGAAAATAGCCTTTTCCAGGATGCATCTCATTAGTTATGATACTATTTTAAGTAAGTATCGTCTCTACCAACCAGCTTTACTTTGAAAAGGTGAAGACACAAAAAGTCAGTGATGCCATAACAATTAAAAACAGCTCATTAATTCTAGTTATGACACCGGAAAACTGCATCTGGGATGTATATGGCAAGGCATCAGGGCCCCATTCTGTGGAGCTGTTTAGAAATAATCTTTTTGCATTCATCATGACAGACAAAAGTGCATGAATCTCCTTCACTAGCTTAGTATCATATCACAATATTTGAGTTTGTTATGTTACTTGACCTGAGACGAAATGCACGACTTTGGAAGGTTGTCCAGAAACAGATTGTTTTACAGATGTAACGACAGCATGTCCAACAACATAAAACTTCAAGATTCTTGTGAATCTCGCACACAGAATATACACCAAAATAAGTGGTGTCTGTCTGGCTGTCTGTACAATGCAAGACAGATGTGTGTGTTATGTACAGTATATTGCCTATTATTATGCTCTAAATGTGATGAACTTTATATAATTCACACAATCAAACCTAAAGAATAGCCTAACTAGCATGAATAATAATTACTAAGTACAAATATGATTTCAGAGGAGAGTCAAAGGATCTTATACAGCTATGTTATACTGCCACCCAGTGGTTAAGACATGCACTGTTCCATTTCCTGGTAGAGGATAAGCAGAAATGAATGAATGCAATGCACGCAGGGTTTTAGTAACCCTAATCAAGATTTAGAATCATAAGAAAGTTTCAGGGCATCTCCGTGACCATAGTAACTTACTGTGCCAGAGGGGAGGTAGAGAATCTGAATGAAGCTGTTTACACTAATATACTCTAGACAAAGTCCAGACCGGAGTCGTTATTTTACACATGTAAGCATACAACAGGAGATTCTCCGTGTCAGGTGTGTTGACGACCTCAGAACAACAATAGGTGATGACTGATAAAGTCGAAGCGCAACGATGATGTCAGCATACATAGGACAAAGGCAGACATGCATCAATGAGCAACAATTCATGTTTCCTCCATGAGGAGGAATTCTGAATCTGTTTCATGTGGTGTGACAACATGTGTAAGGGCTAATTGTGTGAGTCTTGCGTACTTGGGCTTTCTCCGTGTCACTGTTGAAAAAGAGAAGACAAATAAGACTTGCTTTAAATGGACTGCACTAACGCCTTTCTAGTCTTGCAACCACTCAAAGCACTTTACAGTATCACACACATTCATACACTGATGGTATTGGCTGCCATGTAAGGTGCCAACTACTCATCAGTTTGAGGAGCTATGCGATGGCACAGCCTTCAGCCACCCCAGCCACTTTAGACTTATATGACTAACAGTACAAGTGTAGAGGTGGTTGCTGAACCTTCCTGTAATGTCTGTGTGAACTGTCATAGATGGATCTATGAAAAGATGCCACACACACGTGACATCTTTTTTACTTTTATAAATGTGTAGACAGCACATTTATAAAAGTCATCACATCGTTTTTAAGGTTTGGCCTGCAGAAAGTATTTTAAGCTTTCTATGTTTATTTTGTACTCTACTGCTTAGAGAAGGCGGTACTTGTTGAGATCATGTGTTGCTTCATGGTGTCCAGGTTGACCAGTTTTTCTTGTGTAGCTAGTGTGGCAAGGCACAGTGATAAAGCACGCACCACCAATACAGTGCAGTGATATCCTCAAACACAGCAGGCTCTGCCCATGCAGGTACAAAAATAATCCCAGCTCCTTCTTTGGATTTCTTTGGGATATCTGTTTGCAAAGTAAACTGGAGTCTGAACCAAATCATCTTTGCTGTCAGGACGGTCAAGGTAAGACATCTCATACAGTAAATGGACCTTCAAGAGAATACTTTAATATTATGACTTACATTTTCTATCATTTTATTTACAAAGCCTAGATGTCTTTGCATCTTCTCTGAAAGTTGCTTTGGATAAAAGTGTCAGCTAAATGAGTAAATGTAAATAACTAAGGGATTGACGGTAACAGTGTGTGTGGCCTCCCATTTATTGATTCTGTTTTTCGCTATATGACTAGAAGCAAGTTGTGAGGTTTTCAAAAATATTTAGAAGGTATTAAAAAGATATGAAATGGTTTTAAATCCTGTTTGCCTGTCTCTCAAAGCACTTTGTAAACTCTGTGTTTAAAGGTGCCATATAAATAAAGTTATTATTACTGTTGTTGTTGCTGCTGTTCTTGTTGTGTTGTTGTTGTTTTCTAAACTACTTTATTGACTTCCTAAGCAACCATTTGTCCTGTTAAGTTTAAATGATGAGTCATGGGTGTGAGCTGCAGATATGCTATTAGCAAAACTGTATGTCCTTAATCTTACAAAGCAATCTTTGTTTGAAGGGAGGACAATGATTGACAAAATGACAATGATTTCAGCTACTAATACTTTAATTTATTTATGGTTAATCCTGTTGGCTTAGTGAAACTGATTGAAACCAATCAAAGAGGATAAATAATCGAGGATAAAATTATCTTTTATAACTGGTTTCATGGCTGTGTAAACTTTTTTTCAAGGTGCCATTTTATCCAACAGTCAACAGATACATCACCTGCGGCGCTTTTGTTTGCTTGAAAAATGAGGTTTGTCACAAATATGATATTCTTCCATTGGTTAATAAACAAATATTGAATACTTATATGCGTAAATGTAGGCATACAGCTTAAAAAATATTTTCCCTGTGGTAATTCCCTGTGGTTTATAACTGTATATTATATAGGCTGAACTGAAGTGTTCTTTTTTTTGTTTTCCTACTTTTTAATCTTTTCAGGGAGAATGTAAGAAGTGCTGGAATGACATGTGGTCTTGTGTTGCTCGTTACCAGCTTCACTTCCTTATATATGAGGTCAGTAGTTTTCATTATTGCTTAAAGGAGCCAATTTGATTTATTTGCAAGAATCACATCAAAATGATGTTATTCCAATTATGATCGTCATTTCTCCATATTAGACATTTAACAACACTTGTCCCGCTGGAGAACTGGCTGATGGCCAATGAAGCCGAACTGCGCAAGAACTTCAGTTTAAACGACACGCTTAACTTTGAGTAAGAAATTTGACCCTTTATGAGTCCTTGAACGTGGTTATTTCTGCTGTTACGTTATCCAAGTTAATATGGGGTTTATTGAGATTAACTTGTTCTATAGTCAGCCTCAAGTGGCCATTTGAGGAACTGCCACTTTATGCAATGGTTTTACTTCACAGCCATGGAGGTTGGCTGCTTGGCTCAAAAAGAAATGTCTTCACCCTCAAATTCTGCTCGCTCCCTCTCCCAGCAAATCTAAAAGTATCCAACGCTGATAGATATAATGTCAGATGATTGTAGCTATGATGCTGATTCATTTGAGTCAAGTCAGTCTAACAGGTTTACAGCACACTTCTTTCAAAAGAAATTTTCCCTTCCTTTCATGAAACCACACTTTCCTGTCAGGCAAGCAATGACGTAGAGTGCATATTGTATGCTGTATCCATGCATGATCTAACAGCCTATCCCACAGCAGCAATAAACAAGAGAACAGAATAAGCTTCTTGTTAACAATACTGCATACTGTGTTTCTTCTTTAGGAATTTGCAGGCCAATATGAAATGTACTATAGCCTTGAAATCAATCAAAGGTCTCTGTCTCTCGTCTTCTTTCCCACTCTCAATCTGACACAAACCCAAGCGACAACCTCTTGTGCTAGGAAATGAAGCCAATGCAAAAGTGCTGAAAACTGTAATTCCTCCTTCTTGAGATATGTTGCAGGCGTGAGTCAAATAAGCACCTGTATTAAAATTCCCAATTTGGGTTGGTTGTAGATGACTCTCCAGTATTTGGGAATTTGGACCAATTTTGACCACTAAAAGTCAGTGTTACAAGCAAAGTTATATAATTGGTTCTTTAAAAAATTAAATGAATAAACTGAAACATTCACAAAATGAAACATATTATTGCAGTTTATTATTTTTTTATTACAAATTGCCTTTGACAGATGTTTCATTACTTACATTTGATGTGTTTGTTTTCATCTTTCATTTAGAGCTAGACCAAAGGTTCAAACGCGTACATCTTGGAATGCTCCAATCATGTGGGAGGGGATGTTTGACTCCAATTTGTACGACCAACAGCACATTGAAGGCCAGTCAACTGTGGCCCTCACCGTGTTTGCTGTGGGCAGGTTTGTTTTTTTCCCCTAAATATCTGAAATATCATGTTATTATATTATATATGTTATTACAAATGTTTTTTTTCCAAACCTGGATGTAGATCATGATGTAGATCACGATTAGTGGAAGTAAAGGGGAGTTCAGTTCAGTTCCAGCAAAATATCAAATCATCATATCAATAATTGCGATTCAATATTAAAGAGAACACATGGTGTAACTACACTGGTCCAATGCAAGGATGGCCACGAATCATACAGATGTCTCTTGTTTCCATCTAAGGTACCTGGACGCCTACCTCAAGACTTTCCTTACCTCTGCAGAACAACATTTTATGTTGGGATTACCAGTGACATATTATGTGCTGGTGGATGTACCAGAGAAGGTACCAAACATCAAGCTTGCCCCTCAGCGAAAACTGAAGGTTATCCAAGTGGAAAAGCACTCCAGGTGGCAGGACATTTCTATGATGCGCATGAAAACCATATCAGAAATCATAGAATCAGAGATTCGTCACCACTTCAGATATATCTTCTGCTTTGATGTGGATCAGGAGTTTAGGGGGAGATTTGGCTCAGAGGCTCTGGGGGATAGTGTGGCTTTGCTACATGCCCATTTTTACAAACTTCCAAAGTATAGGTTCACCTATGACAAAAACCCCAAATCCAAAGCTTTCTTGGAAAGTGGAGATTTCTACTACCATGCTGCTATCTTTGGAGGGTTGTGGGAGAATGTAAAGAAGTTGACAGATAGCTGCTATGTGAACATTATGGAGGACAAATTAAATGGTGTGGAGGCTTTGTGGCATGATGAGAGTCATCTAAACAAGTATTTCTGGCTGAACAAACCAAGCAGGCTCCTCTCCCCTGAGTACTGCTGGGACCCGAGTATTGGTGACAAGAGCGACATAAAAGTCACTCGCCTAATATGGGAACCAAAAAATTATGCTGCAGTACGTACAGGCTAGGAAAGTTACAGTTTCTGAGAAAAGTGCATGATTGTTTACAATAAGCTTTGTATTAGACCTTTACTTTAAAATGTTTGATCAACCCTTCCTTTAACTTTTTATGAAATCTGGTGAATCTCCAACTCAGGCAAATCTTAATGGTTGTTTCAAGCAGTGTCTTTATTATGAGTATTATAATTGATGTATATTAAATTTCAAGAAAATTGTCTCGATAACAGGGACAACAGGACCTATATAAGTGTTATATATAAGTTTTACGTTTTTTTTCACTAGATTTCAGTAGGTTTTCAGCTTGGGGTCTTATTGCTGGTTTTATGGGATCTCAATTTGACACACCACTGTTAGTACTGGATATTACAAGGTAATGTTTCTCTCTCTCCCTCTCTCTGTTTCTCTTCCTATGAAATGAAATAAATTAGTCATCTGATTTGCTCAGGGTGGCCTTAGTGTGTCGTTAAACTACCCTTTAAGACCCAAAAAATCCTGGATGGAAAACCGGTGAAAAACTGTTAGACCCAGTCCACATTTGAGTACGTCATTGTCCAAAGTCTTCACATTTTTTCAGCAACTTTTTTCAAAATACGTGAAACTAAAATGTTTCATTTTTTGAAAGCAATCTCTGAATTTCCTTTACACCAACTTTAAGGGAAGTGGCTAACCAGTTAACCAGTTTTTCTTGTGTAGCAAGGCAGCTCCTTCTTGTGATTTTTTTGGGATATCTGATTGTGAAATAAACTGTAGTCTAAGCCAAATCCTCTTTGCTGCATTTGTCAGTTTGTCAGATAAAAGATTGGCCAAAAAAGTCAAGTCCAAGTGAAACACAGACATCTCCAATAAACCCAGCTGCACAAAGTATTGTTTCTTGGAATTATCTCAATAATATATGGCCAGATAGTGAGCAAGTATCTCAGCAAAAAACAAGTTAATGTAGTTCATCAATGTTAAATAAATGTTAAATCATTGGTCCATCTCAGTTTTGTGTTGTGTTCAGTAGGTGGCTTCTTGCTCAGTCACCTTCTCATTTTCTTAACTTCCTCTGTCAATGTCCTCTTCTTTCTTTTAGCCTCCCAGCTCTGGTTCTGGCACAACACTGGCTTGGCTCCCTTTCAGCATTCTCCCACACTGTGCTAACAAACTAAGATAACATTAGCTGACTGACAGCAGCTATAGTTCTCAGCACTTTATGGCAAAACATGTCGGTAGGTGTTGCTTAAGTTTTTACCCTTGCTTTCCCTTCCCTATGCGTCTTAGCCGATGTGGCAGAACTCTGCTCTCTATCCCGAGAGCACAGCTGCATAGTGAAATAATAAACACAAGTTATTGGACGCAGTTTAACTGTGATTGATTTCAGACTTTTGTCCCATTTCTGTCTTTATTTTTAAAGACCTCACTCTTTCTCTCTCCCTCTATAGCTTTTCTACACATGTTAGCTGTCGCTATGGACACAAGCAGCGCTTAGCAACCTTAAGCCCTCAGCGCACGCGCGGTATTCATTAACGATGCACTGTGGGACTGCAGAATATTGACATAGCAACCAGGCGACAGAGCCACGAAGATTGTTCACTCCCTGCGAGTTTCTGCTGTGTCTTCTGCGTTTAAACTAACTTAGCTTTACTTTCGCCTGCTGCCATGAACGGGACAGTGGTAAAAAAGACCCAGGACACACTGGGTAAAGTAATAAAGAAACCGCCTCTCACGGAAAAACTGCTAAGCAAGCCGCCGTTTCGATACCTACACGACATCTTCAGTGAGGTAAGACTGATACGCTAACATTACAGTAACGTTAGCAAGCTTGTTTAACATGTAACGTCGCCGTGAATATCTTTTGCCCATATTTGTGAAAAGGGTAAACTGACCTGTGTCATATAAGAGCACATACACGTTAGCTGGCTAATACACCAACATTAGCATGGACTAAGCTAACCAAATAAGTTAGCTAACATGAACTTCGCAGTAACCTTTCAGCCTCCGCAGCTTTTTTTCCCTGAAGCTACCAAACAGTCAGGTTGCTCAAGCAGTCAAAACGTGGACGTTTATCATCGGCCAGAGGAAGGAGTTGCTGAAGTTTGCTAACAATTCAATGTCAGGATGCCGATTAATACAGTGGGTTAGCAAGTTAGCTAGGTAGCAAAGCCTGTAGCGTCGCGTTGTTGCTAGGCACGACCCGAGGCAACGCAGGAGACAACAAACCAAGTTGTTCACTATTACCTAACCAGAATAAGACGAGTGTATTGTGAGTACTAGTTGGTTAAATTTGTCTCGGGAGATCACGGCTGCTGAGCTGGGCTGTGTATATGTCATGTCATGACATCGTTGTGTCATGTTTGTCTTGTATAAAGCTGCTAAACACAAGAGCAACACAAGAGTAACAGTTACAGATACAGACACAATACAAAGGTAAAGCTCTCAGGACAAACTGGGACTACTAGTTGGTGTACAACATAAAGGGCACACACCATTTGGGAACTGGATGAGTTGGACTGTTGTGCCTGTCTGTCAGTAGACATATTTGATGTCAGAACAATATACAATATATATTATGAGTTTTTACGAACTTGTCACACACAACAAAACCATTTGACACAGGGTGTCAAGCACAGTAAAATCTGTTTCACTTTTCTAAACAGAGGTGAGATCTTATTTCCACTCTCCACCTGTTGAGTAGTCTAATATTTCACTGTAGATTCATGTATATTTGATAAAGGGAAATGTGTCGGCGTGTGACTACGTTCCTCTGATTATCAACGTGTTGTCTGCAGGGATGGGCCTGTCACACAAATGAATTTTCTCCATAGGTAGCCACTTTAAAGCAGATTGCTGTGGAATAACTGCATGCACTGTATATTTATGTGACACACTTAATTTTGTAAATTATCTGACCGCTGAATGTGTTTATTTCTCACCACTTTCAGGTTATAAGGACCACGGGTTTTATGAAAGGCCTATATGGAGAAAATGAAATGAAGTCAGATAATGTTAAGGTGAGTTGGCCACACTCTGTCCACCAGATTTTTTTAGTACCCCCTGCCCTCCTGATCCAAAACTGTATCACTGTTCTTTTGTTAGGAGTGTTTCCCTCATGTTCATTCATCTCTGTTAACGTGCTGTTTGTGTACAGAATATGTATTTATGTACCAAACAGCAGCCTTACTTTTGTATGAGATCACCTGTGCGTTACATGGGACAGTCTGAGGTAGTCTGTGTGTGTGTATGTGCTGGGTAACCCTATACGCCGCTTGTGTGACACGCTGAGTGAGAAGATCTGGCAGGACATGACTAAGATGGTGTCAGAACTCAAGTCTGCTGTTTCAGAGCAGACCCCAAATTGTTTCTGGATAGGGAGATGCCAGGCTTTGGTCATTTCCAGCATTCGAAACTACCTAACAACAAGCAGGTTGTTGTGAATGAACAATTTGTTGTTGTATTTTGGAATTGTTTGAAACTGTAGGTTTATATTGAGTAGAGAGAGCAGACCACAAATGTTTTTATATATTATATATACATATTAATTGTAAATGCTTTGATATTACAGCAGATCAACGCCTGTGATGATAATTTGTTTGAAAAGTGATTTGTTTGCTCTGCAAATGACTTTCTTAATGATGCTACTGCCCTTGTATTTGATGTATTTCATTTACTGTCTTTGAATTAATGATGCATTTTTTTCTTTTTCATAGTCGAGGCAGACAGTGTTAAAGAAAGACAAACATTTCTAATGGTAGTTGGTCATGGTGAACACACGCCCACTTAAACACAAGCTCCCATTTTGTTGGTGGTTAAAAATAATAATGCTAAAAGATGATTATAGAATGTTAGTTGTTTAGTTAAGTCTGCCTTTAAAGTATAGGCATTTCAATCATTGTCTGGAGAGAATCTATGCAAGAGCATTTTACTGAACAGAATGTTAGAAGGGGATCAACAATGCAAAGGCCAGCCTTACACAGAAGGGCCAGGTGGTTGCGCCAGTTACAAGTCCTTATGTTACGCAGTTGGCAGGCCTCTCAGCCGCAGCAGGCTGATAGACTAGAGGCACTGCTTAGCCGGGTCATTTGTCTGCAATAGGGTCTGTTTTGTTTACATGCATACAAGAATGAAAGAATTAAATCAAAGGAGTGGTGGACATTTGTTTACTTGTTAGAAATCCAGGTTTTTCATTTCCTCTTTCCTGCTACCTTACACAAGCCAGCATGTTACTCACTCAATGGTTTAATCATTCTATACTGTGTTGGGAAAATAATAATATAAAACTTTTAGTTCTCCTGTTCCTCACAGTGTCTTTTCCCTCTGTAGGATAAGGATTCTAAGATAGTCTTCCTCCAGAAAGCAATAGATGTTGTGATGCTGGTGAGTGGTGAACCCCTGGCGGCAAAACCAGCACGCATTGTTGCCGGCCATGAGCCTGAGAAAACCAATGAGCTGCTGCAGGCCATGGCCAAGTGCTGCCTCAGCAAGGTCTGTATGCTTGGAGGAACTGAAAACACTCACTGTGTGTCTGTATCTGTGTGTGTCTGTGTGTGTAACAATATTATACCCTTGGGAATATTGTCTAGCTACCTGAGGGAGAATTGTGAAATACTTTAATTAAACCCTGGAGGTGGAGTGAAAACCGAAATGTGGAGTTAGAGGTTAAAATTTTTGTTTTCTATATTGAATATTCAAACAACAGTTTTACATTGAATGTTTCTCCTGAACTTGATCTTCAGCTGTCCAGTGATGATGCAGTGAAGAGAGTGCTTGCAGGAGAAAAGGTGGATATGAAGACCAAGGCCAGCACCTCCCGGTCACAGGACAAGGAAAATAGAGAGGGACGTGAACGTCACCTGGATAGAGAGGTGCAAGTCTAGCCCACTCTAATCATGAATCTGTCACTGCTATTAGTTTGTTAGCATTTAGCTTTGCAAGCTAAAGGCTTTGTTTGAGCTGATCAAATGCTTATTTTCCCATTATATGTTATTGCTGGTGTTAAATCATATGAGTTGTTTGCACTATTCCAGGAGAAGAAAAAGATTACAGAGCGCAGCGGGAGCCGGGATCAGAAGGACCCAGACCAGCCCAAAGAGCAGGAGAGCCGACGCAGAGATGGGGAGAAAGAGCACCACCGTGACAGGGAGCGCTCTGACAAGCACCACCGCACTGAACAAGACCACCGTGTTAAAGACCTTGAGAAAGACAAGAGCCGCGACCGCGAGCGAGACAAGGACAAAGACAAAGGACGAGCCAAAGACAAGGACAAGGAAAAGGACAGAGAGAGGGATAGGGAAAGGGAAAAAGACAAGGAGAGAGACAAAGACAGAGAAAAGACAAGAGATAGGGATTCTCACAGAGAAAGAGACAAGGACAAACGAAGAGACAGAGACAAAGAGAGAGAGCGACACAAAGAGGGGGAAGAGAGGAACAAAAGTGGAGAGAGTAGCAATAGTAAGGTATGCCATTTTATCCCACACAGATCTTAAGTTTTAGTAATAAATTTCATTATTTACAATTTGTAAGTAATTGTGTATAATAATGTAATATGATATAATATGTTGTGTTTAGGCCAGAGTATCAGAGGAAGCACAGCAGAAACCCAGCTCTGAAGAGACAAGCAAAACAGCCAAACCTGTGCCAGTGGTAAGTTCTATCTTTTGGCAGAATATTCACACATATTATCGTGTCTATGATCATAAACACTTGATTTTCTCATCTGAAATCATGCTGTGGCAGAGTTTTCTGTCGGTGAAGTCAGTCACTGATTTTACATGTTGAATTGAACATGACATTTCAACTCAAACCATCATGTCATTTATCGATTCTGATGTTGTACCTCTTATTTTTCGCAAGGATCTTCCACCAACTGAAGAGGTATTCAACCTTGCAGAATTAGTAGAAATTTAGACATGTATATTGACATTTGAGCGTTAGAATGTAGTGAATGTAGTTGCAATGGCCTTGGGGTGGCTGGCTGGCTGGCTTGGTTTAGTGCTAATTTAGACTGTAAGGTTTAACAGATATGTGCAGTCTTGTTTCCTCTTATTATCTGCATAAGTCATAAAGGTGACCATTTAGTGTATGGTGTAATGCTGTGTTCTTTGCCTGTGCAGCCTGCAGAAGCAGTTGAGAACCAGGTAAGAATTTACTGTGCTTCAGCAGAGATGGCTCAGTGTAACTTTTGCTATGCTCGCTGGTGTGCCGTGAGATTTATTTATGACAGAGGACATGTTTGAGCTCCATAAGTCAGCTGTAAAACAGCTTAAGTTGACTAACTTTCTGGTTGATAGGAGGGACATTTCAGAGTTTAAATGATTAACTGATTAGTCAATTTACAAAAAAAAGGTATTTTAATAATTAACATTTTATTGACAAAACAATCAGTTAAATGAGAAAATAATAAATAAATTAATAGATAAACTAAACAAAATAATTGTTAGCACCCCTAATATATAGTACGGTATGTCACTTGAGGGTGTATTTAATGATAGTTTAAATCATATTGTATTTTTTCCAATATCTGATCCACTGTGTTTGGTTGGTATTAGAAAACTGTTTATTGAACCTACAACCACTTATTAATAGTGAATAGTGAATTTGACATGTTTATTAGTGCTGAATAGGACATTACAATACCTCCGTGTTCTTCAAAGAACAATTGAGTAGTCTTGCTTTTCATTGCTTATTGTCCTAAACTTGTACCTTTTTCCTGGTTGCCTCTCCTCCCCGCACAGTCTGATAGTCCAGCTAGAATACCCCGGCCATCATCTGCCAAAGGGCAGAGACGGAGACCCAAAATTGGAGGTCAAGGTAATCACCACCACCCCTCCCAAGATATGTGTCTGTTTTTCCATACCGCATATTTGTCATGTTGCATAATGATTTTCATAGTTGTAAAGAAAGAAAATTAATTGTACCTTGTCTTCTGTTCTCAACAGATGAATCTGACAGCGAGGGAGGTAATTCTAACTCTATCTCATCTCTTTTGTGCAGCTGCATGTAAAAAAAATAGTATAAGGTTTTATTTATA
Source organism: Nibea albiflora (assembly GCA_014281875.1). NCBI lineage: Eukaryota > Metazoa > Chordata > Actinopteri > Sciaenidae > Nibea > Nibea albiflora. The sequence goes on along the minus strand of CM024796.1, from coordinate 17,224,195 downwards.
AAAGGACACTGGCATGTACAAAGGCATGTACTGAATTGTCAGTGTGATGACTGACTAAGGGTGATGACTAAGTGCAGGTGTTATCCTTGCTCCATGACAATGAGCATACTTTATGTCGTTGTTGTCTTTTCACAGAGGGAGAGGCTCAGTTTGCCCAGAGGCCTATCCACCAGGAAAATGGAGATACTGCAGGCTCCTCAGTGCCATCCGACATGGCCTCCAGGTCTGTACAGTCAACACTGAACCTGCACTCCTTTAGGAACCAGTTTGCTGAGGCATTGTCCACAAGACTAATCAAACATTACTCTTCAGTTACAAAAGGGCACAGCCTACCACTAACTTTATGTATCAAACATGTACAGATCTTGTACAAATGTTATTGCATTGCATTGTATCATCTCATATATTCTTTATTTATATTGTATGGTAGTTGTGCTTTTGAAACTTTGGTTTATTCCCATGCCTGATTCAGGACCACTTCCAGTAGATTACACATATTGGACTTCTCATCAGAATCATCAGTTTGAATGTGCCAAAATACCACTGTTATATATGCAAGTTCAACAACACAAGACATAATAGCCACTCCTTTCACCCCTCTAGGCTTGGGGCATGTGGGAATGCTGTCCAAAAGTCCTGTCGGACAAGCATAAACACACTTCCTCATTTGTGATTTAGTGCTGCAAAGTGTTATGTATGTATGTGTACTTCCCCCGGGTGATCGTACCCTCCCACGTTCGTTCGTACCCAAGATACAGAGACATGTTAATGGAGAATCTGGCTTGTGAAAGAAGTCAAGAAGAAAACAAAGCTCGTGAAACAAAATCAAAAATTCTAATTCAGTTCTCAAATTGTTCCACAGCTTATTACAGTGACATATTTGTATTTAATCCGCAGCAACAGGCGGATACCAAGACCAAACAGTGCACGCCCAGCGCCTCCACGAGTCAAGAGACAGGAAAGTTACACGGACGTAACCCCAGCTGAGAGGTGCTCTGCCACACATATTCACTACTGTCATTACTTCAATGTATACTAGAGAAAAGCAAATGCCTCCTCACATTGGTTGTCTGAACGCAAGCCTCATTCCTGGCAGCAAGACAGATGAATCACTGCTCAGTTCAGACAGGAAGATTAATAGGAGTTTGCAACTATTTATTAGTGGTGCAAGTCATTATCATTCTTTCAGGCTGTCTAGTGCCAAGCCCTCGGCACCTGTCATCATGGATGGGAAGAAGCTGTCTGAGGATGAGGAGGATGAAGACGAGCAGTTTGTTGTGGAGGAGGCAGTCCCTCCAGCTTCAGACATTCCTGAGATGGAGGTGGTAAGTGACTTGAACAGGCAGTTTTTCAAACAGTATTGGAAAACATTAGCCTTTGATATTTTATCTTCTATTTTTCCTATTACAGGAGCCTCCACAAGAACTCAACAGTGAAGACAAACATGGTACATGGTCATATATGTTTATGATTTTTCTCTTTTGCTATCATGCCACATGTTCTCCTGATTTTCTTCTTGTTGAATATATCAACTTGGTGGTTTGAGGAAAACCATTTCACGTTTCCTCTCATTGTTTCTCTCACTGTAGGTGGCCTTGTGAAAAAGATCCTTGAAACCAAGAAAGACTATGAATCATCCCCATCCTCCCCAAAATCTAAAGAACAGGTATGTACAGTTGAAGTAGCAACTGTAGTCTCCACTAGAGGGCAGTATCAGCCTAATTGTCTCCAACACATCTTGAACAGCGACTCAGAGCTCATGTTAAACCTGTCCATCAGTCCTATCAGCCATTCTTTCTGGAAAGTTTGCTCTCTCGGGCAAGTGTTTTTAACCACAGTGAAACACTGGTTATTATCAAAAGAAAGGTATAAACAGTTGGGTCAGAGAGGTGTAATTGCGCTGCCTTGTAACCGCAGAAATGTTCCAACTTCAGTGAAGCTGAATGCCTAATAACCAGGCGAGCAAGTATGGCCTCTAACAGACCACACATACTTGATACACACATCAAGATGTCTGGAGCAAAATGAGCTTGTTTTCTGGGGCTGCTCAATATCTTCGGTATGCTTATGGATTGGATTACAGACTTCTTTGTTCTGAGTACAATATTTGCCACCTTGGGAACTGGCTTTTTTTTTCTTCCTTTTTTCTGGCATTTTGAACTTCTTCCTAATTCAGTCAGAACTTTTCAGTCATTACATTTTTAAAGGGCATTTTTTGTCTAAATGTCTTTGATTAAAACTAATAATAATATTATTAATATCATAATAGACATGGTGAACCAGAAGGTGAAGCGTTACTGCTGTTGCTCATGCAGTTCCCTCGGTCAGCTTATTTGTCAGCCGGGGGAGAGCGAGACGTCTTTCATCATTATTTGGAGTGTGAATCAGTGTGAAGCTTACAGTTTGGTCTGTACTCCAATAGCGTGAGGTGGCTTACGCTGTCTGCTTTGGGTGGTCCTCGCCACTGAAGCATACTCTCCCGGCATCCCTTCCTAGCTGACCACCCTGACTCTGATGGATGCACTGTTTTTGGACTGCCACTCATGCAGAAAGGCCCCTGATATATCCCCTCCTAACTGCGGCCTGAGACATCATCCTTCGTACCTCGCACCTGAAGTTGACTCAGTTTAGCCACCAGTAAACTGAACTAGCTTGAAAGGAATTTCAGTCCAGTGTTTAACACCAAGCTCACGTTAGTTTTTACAAAGCACTTGTCATGAAAAGAATTCGTCTAAACACAATTATAAGGCCAAGCAAACATCCATACACATGCAAAACATCCAAAACAGCAGAGCTCTTTGTGTAACATGAGCATAGCCTTGTAGAGCTCCTAATTTTCCTAATTTTCTTAATGCAGCCTCCTCAGCTTTCAAACCTTCATTTCAGAGTATCCTGGTGTGCATGGGCAGCTTAGAGCAGGTATGTCTGCACATAGGAGCAGTTCAGTCCACCCCTCCATCATTATTGGCCTTGCCTCGTCAGCTGTATAAAGAACTATAATGACTTCCTTCCAGACATGAAAGGGTGGAGAGGTCAGCTTAATGGAACCGTGTTTTTTTCTTGTAATCATGGTAAAACACGCAGGGACAAAAATGTAAATATTGAGCTTCCTCGTTCTACGCGGTATGACAGGTTTGAAATTTCAGCTGCCGCAGTTCATTTTCTTAAACACCAAAGTTTATCCAAACACTGTGTCCGAATAAGTCACAAATCACCCCGACTCAATATTAAACAACATGTTTAGTGCAGAAATGTTGTCCTTTAGATCATATTGTATATTTTATGAAAATTCAGCCTATAATCTGTTATCTCCATTCAACTTCTTCCTCGTTTCTGAATTCATTTCGCCGTTGTTCATTCCCAGTGGCCAGCTGCCCCTTTGCTGCACTGATGTAAATAAAGGGAATTCTTAAACAGTCCGATGATTGTATTTTGCCATGTCCCACCGCAGAGTGTGTGAGACTGAAGAATTTGCTGTATATTTATGGGGATGACCTTCCTCGTGACCCCTTGGCAGTATTGTATATTATTCCAAGATACTTCTCTTTTTATTTAGACAGAATCTGCCCCTTGCAGCAGCTGCGTTTTCATAAGAATTTTTGTGTACTCTTTTTTTCCCCCCCCTTTTCTTTACCCCCATCAAATTAGCCTTGATGAAGGTTTGTAATGTATAAATAAACCCTGTGGCATACAAATGGATGGCTGTTGAGTGAGAGTCACGGAGGAGAAGGGCCAGAATACTCTCTGCAGAATTGTCAAGAAAATAAATACTCCTCTCTGCAGACCTCTGTGTCTTCATAAACATCCAGCGTTTTTTGTGGAAACATAAGGAAATGGCCCCGTGGCATTCCATTAGTCATATTACTTTTGCAGAGATCATATTGACTTGATTGAGGAATTTGGTCAGGTTCATGAGGAGTACCTGCCTCAAGCACCCACAATCTGTTATCACAAACCTTGACAAAGCACGATCAGAAATCGTATCTTGTTTTTAAAAAGCATTTTCCATTTTCAGTTACTGCGGTGTAGGCAGTGGTCCCTTTTCAAAGTTTCCTTTCAGTTCACCCTGTAACCCAGGGTGGTGATCTCGGTTGTCTCCCCAGTGGCCTAGCAACAACATCCTGTAACCTTGCTGGCTTTTCTCTTCACTTCACTGACTCCCAGCTATTTTTATGATCTAGCTAGACTTTTGAATGGCCTTCCATGAAAAATAGTGAGGAAGCCCATAAATAACATCCAGCGTTCATTCTCATCCTACGTCTCACTCCATGACTCACCTGTTCAACATTCTACAGGAAGGCATTTTCTAAAACATCAGGATGTGCATCAGTGTCTTCAAATGTTGTCCTGGGTCTTCTTCAGTGATCTATAATCCCCACTGACAAATCGCTGTATCACAACTTAACTTGATTAAAGCTGTGGGAATCTCTAATAAGAGGTTTCAGCTCTCTCATCCTCCAGCTCTGGCCAAAGTGAATCTAATTAATGAACAGTAATGAATGAATGGCGCTTCTTTCCTTATGAAGCTGATCTTACGCCATCAACTACTCATCTAGTGTCTAAATGATTGTTTTTCCAGCTAATGATACCCTAGAGGTTGATCTACTGCTGACAGGCTGTATGCATGCTCACCGTTTTTCTTGTCAGAGGATACTTTGAAGAATGTTTCCTCTCGCCTCAGAAAATCCCTATAAGCAGTCCATAAATCACATTTTCGCACAGATTTCCTAATTAGGCTGATTAGCCATGTGATGGCTGAATGAATTTCAAATTGTAATGTAGCTAATGGTGTTACAATACATACATAAGAATTTCATTCCATTGTCGCTTCGTTAAAGGAGACCCAAGCAGAGAGTTTGTAGTTCAAATGCGAGATTTTAACTCAACAATATAAATGCTGATGAAAACAACATAAAAGTATTTATGTATGTACTTTTACGAGATGGAAGCGTCACGATCTGCCTCATATTAGCCCACCTGCCCTTTCTAGCACCAGCCAGAGGCTGTGTCTTCCCCATTGCTTGGGGCTTTCATCACTGTCTGAGATAATGGGAAAACCTGCCCCCCTCCTACTCCTCTGTTCTCACCACGTCTAAATATTGTTCTGTGATCTGGGTGAGAAAAAGGAAAACTAGGGAGCACACAGGTCTCGTAGACCCCGACAGAGACCTCCATAAAGCTGTGATTTATATCCACCCGGACAGAGTGCACACGAACCAGGGGTCATGTTTTCACGCCAAGTTTTTTATTTTCCAACAGAGAAGGGGAGGGGCAGCCGAGGTAGCAAGGGGACGGCAAATGGAATGAAGCCATGGGTCCTGTCTGGGCCTTGCAGACCAAACCGCAGCCAGGCAGGCCGAATGAGCCGTAGAGTGTTTGTCTAGCTGCAGGGTTCACAGCACCCAGTGGAAAGCCACCCACCTTGTTAGGGGACCACTGGGCCAAGGCATCTCAGCCCTCACACTCCTGAGCCACCACAAACGGGTAACAAAAGTGAGCTTGTCAGAAATGTGTACTTCCTAAAAAGAATTGATGGCAAACAATGACACTTCACCCAATTTCTGCAGTGTGGTCTTGTCTAGTCAAGCTGCCTTTTCCAATCCTAATTGCCGAATGGTTTGGTTTGTTTTAAGAGATGTCTTGATAGGGCAAATGCTACATGCGGCCCCGAGCGGCCTCCGTGACAGATTGTGTGTTTTGAAGAGGAAGCTGTCATTTAATTGACACACTGTCGCAAATATGATTTCTGGTGCCTCATGGAGGCAGGTGCTCCCATCTGTGGAACCGAATAGAAACCGGGCCAAGAGTTGAACTTGAAAGGAGGCATAAGTGTAGTAGTTGTTACTCAATACTGTAGTAAAATAACCCACTGCCACAGCCTGTTACTAAAATAAACAAGACTTTAAGACCCAGAGTGCGTGTGGGGGCTGCGTGTGTCCACTGTATGCTTCGACTGAACCTCGGCTTTGGTGTTTGTGTGTGTGTGGCTTTAGGGTTGCAATACTGAGTGTTTTCGCATCTCGCACACACACACGCACAGGCCTTGCGAAGCCCAGCTGAGCAAACATCCTTGGGTTTGCTCCCTGCCAAGGGAGGTCCTTCCTGATACCTTCCCCTCCTTTTCGCCATTGAGGGATTGAGTGTAATTGGAATATAGTGGAACCCCCCCCAACCACACACACCATACACTGGAGGCCTTCATCAACCAGTCCCCCTACTTTGGCCAACACAATTCAGCCGCACGTTTGATCTTTATATATACAGCTAGGTTGGTAGAATTCCTGCCTAACATTTTTAGCCTTGAAATCCTAAACCACTAAATGCAGCCTTGCTCTGGTTCTGGGCATATGAGACTTTGCTGGCAAAGGTAGAATTCCTAAAGAGGGTTTATTATGTTTTGGTCTAGGGACACAAGTGATTTTTTTTTTTTTTTTTTGAGTGTGTTCATACAGCTGTTTCATTCAGTGTTTAGTTTAAGTCATGCATATAAAACATCTATGTTTCTTTCTATGACCATTAAGACTTTGGTCTAAAATACCCTGCTTATTAAATTCAACAAATTATTCTTTAAATATCAACATGTACACTCCTTGAATTATTTTATTTAATGTTCATGTTCTTTGTAAGTAGACGGCACCAAAAACATAACCCCCATCCCCCCCCAGACCTCACCCATGATATTCACCACCTCTACTTCCAGAACGTGGTGTCTGAAGCGGCCCGGAAGAAAGAGCGCGACATGGTGACACGGGAGATAGAACGGCTCCGCTCATCCATCCAGACGGTATGCCGCAGCACCCTGCCTTTGGGTAAGATCATGGACTACATACAGGAGGACATGGACGCCATGCAGGCTGAACTGAACACCTGGCGGCGGGAGAATAAAGAGCACGCACAGGCCTTGCTGCAAGAGCAGAGGTGGGGTTGGCAGAGACACAACACGCTTGAAGTTATGTGTTATTGATTTTTTTTTTTTTTTTTTTTTTTGCTTGTTACTGTGACTTTCTTCATTTTAAGAAGTGAATCCTTAACCTTCCCTTTTGTGTCTTGTTTTACGTGCTGCAGAGCGACAGACAGGGCAGTGGAGCCTCTTAAGGTAGAGCTAGTTGAGCTGGAACAGCTGATCAAGGATCAGCAGGACAAGATTTGTGCAATAAAGTCCAACATACTGAAGAATGAAGAGAAGATCCAGAAGATGGTGACTGGGATCAACTTCTCCTCCAGAACCTGAAATGAGAAACACGGTGCACAAGAAAACAAACTGTCTTAAAATGCACTGAAGATCTACGGATGAATTGTCATTCAGAATAATGGTAAGACCATTTTCCTTGGATATGATATGAGTTAGGACCAAAAACTGCACTCTTAGGGTGAGATGGACCCAAACAGACCAAACAGTGAGTCAGGTGTTGGTAAGTAAAAGCTCCACATGATGGTTTGCAGGTCTGCTGTGACTAATGAAAAAATTAAAAATATCTTTCTGCCCTGCACTAACCTTATCACATCTTTTACCCCTTTTCTGTATGGTGCCTTTGTGGAATGAGACGGCTCATGAATCTGTCAGTTCATCGAAAGCTGCATATATTCCGAAATGAAAAATAACTAACATGAAAGTTTGATTAGCTGTACATTCAGCAGTCACTACACCAAATAATAATAATATCTATATTATTTTTGTAGTTAGCTTGGTTAAAAAAAAGACATGGTTGTTAAGAGTGTGGCACGTATTTTGCTTTTTTTCATTACTTCACAAAATGTTCGTGAGTTAGTGAGGACATTGGACATCTGCTGTACACAGGCTGTGCAGTTGCTAAACTGATCTGTATGTCATTTTTGAAACACCACTGCTGAGTGACTAAGGGAGGTGCAATTACAATTCTTTCAGCACAGAAAACTAAGCGTATATCCATTCTTCTTGCAGTGAGCATGCATTATAGCTGCCATTGTGGAAGTCCTTCCACTCTATTTGTACTGTAAGATTTGCCAAACTGTTTCTTTTTTGGGATGGAGACAATGTTTGGTCACATGGCAACTTTTTGTTTGTCACTTTCAAGTCCTTTATAATTTACAAAAAAAAAGAAAAATTAAGACAATAGGTAAAATATGAAGCAATACTGATTGTAGTTGAATGTTGGATAGCAGAGAGGTGATTGTCCTGGTTTTCCATAAAACTTCAATAATATCTCACGTATGAAATACAAATAAAGAGTAAACGAGTCAGCCATGATTCCTTGCATAGTGGCTTATCTCGCCGTGAATGAAAATGCAGTTTCCACATTGAAGAACCAATGTAATTTCACATTGTTGTGTACTTGTATGAGTGCAACTGCTACCTTCGTTAGTTTTACTGCAGATTTGTCTCCCAGAAGTTGTACTGTAGACTGCCAGTGATAAATGATTAGAAAACACATGCTGGTTGGATTGATGAATGTAATCCATGATTTAAAATAATGTTCTTTTCTGGATGTGAATGTGCTGAACATACATGCTCCAGCTAGATCTCTTTGCTGCATAGACCCCCAAAACAAATTTCACCCGAACGTAGATTTGCACTTCCATTGCCTCTTCAGACCGATGGCTTATTAATAAGACAGGTCCCACAACATCTGTGCGAAGAACATGAATCAGTTCTGTGACATTACTAATGTCATTGCTTGGTATTATTAGTGTACACAAGAAATTGGTTATAGAAACCAGCTTTTTCTTTGGCAGTGGTGATGATGTAGTAGAACAGACAGCCTTAGACTGTACATGGGCACAGAGATGACCATTCAAAAAGGGGCCCACTGCATTGCTTTAATAGGAAATATAATGCTTTTCATTTAACTGGTCTTTTTGTTATTTGCTATGAGGATTCAGCAGTCGAAATGTACTTTGATTTAGTCTGATTTTACTCCATGTTCATATCAGTATTATATTTAGTCCATGAAATGTACTGGAACCTATTAAAAAAAATCCATTTTTCTTTCAAGTCTTACAAGCAAAAACTCCTGGAAACGTAAGATCCTGCGTGTTCATATGTCTTATATGAAAGGACTATTTACACTGTAAACTACTTGTATCATATCTCCTGTTTCTTTTTAAACTGTACATTATGTATATGTGGAGATTGTATCATAGTTAAAAATATATATAATTTTGTAGTGGAGTGAAATAAATGGTTACATTGCAATAAATATGTCTCCTTTTTTTTTTTTTTTTTTTTTTTTTTTTTTAATGATTTGAAGGTGAGTAGTGAAGAGTCAAGAGAAGGCTACAGGCTCAAAGTCAAGTTAGCCTTATAATGGAAACTTAATGAGAGGTCTAGATTTCTCGAGTTACGTTATGAACAAAATGACAAATGACCCCGGTTTGTGATTTTGACAAGTTCATGGGAAGTCCTTGTGGTGTCTGGCACGGCCGAGTGACACTCTCAATGAAACACGGTTTCTTTTGAAGCCATGTCTGACATGACAGAAGTAAAACATTTAAACGTTCCTTTTAAAACCCTCAAGTAACATTTGCAGCAAACTATGAAACAGCTGCAACACACAGAGCTCATTAGGAAGGAGTCCTTTAACAGCTATTAAGCGAGATTTTGATTGGAGCATTTGTGATACAAGTTGGAGATTTAACTGAAGGCCCCTTGCAGGAGGAACGGACACCTGCTTTTAAGCAAAGACGCTGGCCCCAGTCTCAACAGGTGGATTAAAAAACAGGCATGGTCCAAGGAAAGCTCCATTGTCCATCTGCGTTTCGCTTTTATCTGTGGGGTTCCTCAAAGAAGAAGTGACTTAAGACCTGACTGCCTCTTTACTATTCCTCTATTCCTAAGCCTCAGTTGATTTTTTTTCCCCCTTTGAATTTCACAATTGATCATGCTAATGAGTGACTACACCTTTCACTTGGACTTTTGTGGACCACATTTACTCACTAATCCTTATGTTGGCCATACTTGAAAGGCCCAATCATTTTGTAAAGTTTAATCTTAAACATTAACTGCTGTGGATAAAACACTCCAACTTGACCTTATGTTTATATTACGCTTCAATTAAAGTACTATTATCTGCATACTATGTTCCCAGGTTGGCTGATAACATTGGATAGAGCCTTGCTGCCTACTTGCTATGAAAAATAATCATGATCAATAACATCACCAAATTACTCCTAGCTAGGCTGGAATCTCTTTATGAATACAGCTGAATCAATATATTGTCTTTACAGAGCTTGAAGTCTGTAAGCGACCTGTACGCTTATGGTGACACATGGCACTGCTGACCTGTTCGTTTATTTTTAGAGCACCACCCAGGCCCTCAGTGTCGGGTGTCAAGGTTCATCTGTCATCAGGCTGCATAGAGCCACGGCTGCATGCCTTGATCTGGTCAATGTTACTCACCTAAAAATGTTTTATTGCATCTTACAGTTACCCGGACTGACTAATCCTTGTGTCAACAGAAACATTTTGTTACAGCTCTTTGACCTTTAAAGGTTCCATGTTGTAGAGAGTTTCATAGTTTGTTTATGTTTTGGTGTGATATAAATAAGTATCAAATTGCTCAATCCACAGAAAAATAATGCACACATCCCATATTCAGAAACCTTAAGTGCCTTAAATTTAAACAAGCCTTCAGGACATCTGTAAGGCTTGTGATGTCACAACTATTAAGTCCCTGCCAGGAGGATGTAAGATATATTTTGTTACTTAAAACAAGACATATATTATCTTGGATATAAAAACTTAAAAGCACCAGAAAAATTTGAAATATGACTTTCCGAGAGGTGGGCTTGAATCATAGCTATACCACATATGATAACACATAATAATGGGCCTCAGAATTATTACAGAAAAATTATAAATAATTTTATTTTTTTAACAAAACTGAAAGGACCATTAAACAGGCATCTAGCATTGCAATCGCTGACCGCAAACCCCTTCAGCCTCTCCTTCATAGCATCAAGTAGAAACTACAGTGCCTACAGAAAAAAAACTAGAGTCAGTGTTTAGTTTGTCCAATCTGGGCTACCGTAGAAATACCATGGACTGTAGTGTGATTGTACACCAATGGAAACACTGTACATTTTACACACTGGACCTTTAAATATCAGTTTTGAAGTTAAACTACATACCTGCCACAATATGCTAACATTCCTGCTGGTGTGGGGAAGGCTTTTAGATCTTCATGATGGGAAAAATAACATCAGCACTAGTATTTCTACTTTTACTGCCCCATGCAGTATTTTTCTTCTCTTACTTTTCATCCACAATATATTTTTCAAAATGTTTTTGAACTTAAACGTGTAAATGACTTGAATAAAACGTGTAATAATAAGATGTTACAAAACTGCAGGTACCCAAACACTCCAAACTGCTTCATACATTTAAAGCGACGCTTCCCCTTTAAATCCGCCCAGCTGAGCGCTGTCAGGAAGTAGCGCAGCGTGCCGAGCGTCACCAACACAGTCACGTTTGTTTATTTTGATGTCTCTTGTCTGATTCAGATCGTTGGATTTCGGTCGTTTGGGAAGCCAGTGTCAAAAAAAAGCCGAAGTACTAGTTCAGGTGGACGGTGTGACATTTCAAGAGCATGGCCGAGGGTCCAGAAGCTGATGTGGACGAACCGCCCAGTATTAACTTCCCTCCGCTCATCACTGTGTCTGATCTGCCCTGTGCCACCGCTGCAGGTAGGTAACCACGGATGAATGAGCTGTGATGATTCATCAGGCCTGTTAGGGGAACATGTATCCTCCATGTGCAGTGTGTGCGTAAAAGGTCAGAATGCACTCCAATGAGTATGACAGCAACACTACAGATGTGCTGTTGTTGTTGTTGTTGACTCTTGTGTAATAAGGTGTGGCCCATGGGTTCAGTACATATTACAGAGGTATAAAAAATGTCTTGCCAACACCTGTACTTTATTATTATAGCCTACAAATGAGAGAGGCATTATGGACGATTCGGACCATCAGAGCTCATGTATATTTTCTACAAGAAGTGGACACAATAATAGTAACACCCGCGCAATAAAATGCTGTTTAATTGGTTGATGGAGGAAGTATTCAGTTCTTTTATTTAAAGGTTTAAAGGTAAAAGTGTGTCAGATGTTGGACATAATATGGCAGAAAATGAAAGAAATGGAAATCACCTGAAAGTAAAAAAACACTTATGGAATGTACTTGAGTAAAAGTGCTTACCACTGAATTTAACACTATAGCCCTGCTTTTGTGGGTCACAATAGGAGTCAAGGGCCCGCCAGCTGTCCAGTTTCAGGAGCTCCCCACAAAACATGACTCACAACTACCGATTCTTCTCACATTCAGCAGGGACATCTGTACAGTTATGTAACAAAGTATGCACTGGAAATGTAGTTATCTCAGACGCAGGACTCTCAAATCAATTCTTCGAGATGTGTGCTGAGGAGCAGTCAATTATGCAGGCCGAGCACACATCAGCGTTTTTAAAGATGTGAGTATTCCGAGTTGGTCACAACTGGTGATTCATGATTTGCATAACAAACCACAGTTTATTATGTCCTGACCAGGCCGTAACCTGAAGGAATGGCTCCAGGAACAGTTCTGCGACAAACCTCTGGAGCAGGACGACATGCGGCTCCACAATGCAGCCTACGTCGGAGATCTGGACACCCTGAGGAACCTACTGCGGGAAGACAGCTTCAAACGGTGGGAGGGAGTAATAGTATTAAAGCAGCTAAATGAAAACTTTCATTGCTATTAATTTATTGATTCATCTCTTTTCAAAGAACTGGATGCTGGGTGCAATATTTTTTTCCCCAAGGATGGCAATGGAATCATCCAATCATAACAAACCCTTTATTGACCGCCCTACCTTTAACCCTAAACTTCTTGGGTTTGATATCAAGGGGTTAGGGGTTAATTGAGTAACTTTCCACTGGCATTCTGGGAACAAGAAATTACCCCGGGAACAGGCATAGTTTCTCACCAATGGTTTAATTTGCTTATGTAAATCATATAGCGTGATTAGTATTACAGTAAATTGGAACTGTTTCATGACCAGTTGAAAAGCTGCTTTAATACATTAAGATTTTATTTGATAGATCGAATTGCAGGTGGAGAGATGAGACATCCAGAGAGGCAATATTAGATCATGTAATGATGATGTTTCAACCTCTCTGCTCTATGTCTAGTTTTCTTAGATTGTTGAATAACCCTATACAGTATGCAGGACAAAAAGTGGATTCATGTAAAGTTATTTTCATACGTGACGACATTAGCTATATCCGCTGATGCAAACATCGTTTGCACCGTTTATTGCATTGTGTTGCTGTACAATCGTCTTTGTTTTGTCCAGAAGATTCATGTGTGGCACTAAGTGGTTTGGTGGTTTCTGTGCTGTGTGGGTTTGCTGAGTGAGAACAAATGCTGCACAGAGTATGTCTTTACATATCTTCACCATTAAACAGTCTTATATTGCATAACGCAGCCCAGGTACTTTTACTATCTAACTTTAACTACTAGGTTATTGGCACTCTGTCCAGGCAGGACTGGTCAGCACTCATTTAACCCCTACTTGCTCCCAGTCCTAAAACCCAGGCAGCTCATTATTACTGACTTTGGTCAGTTCATCTCTGTTCCAAATGGTTGCCCTGCTTATCCCAACGTGAATGAGGCAGCAGTGGTGAGGTAGACATTATATTTTAGCTAGACTTTGTGGTCTTTAATTTATGCTGATGGTTTTATTGCCACTCTTGTTGTCCAAGTACACTCCTGTGGAATTCTTCTTTACAGAAAGATATACCTAACATAAGAGATAAAAGTCAATTAAAATCAAATATATATGATGGGTAGAATGGTGGCTGGCGCTGTCACCTCACAGCAAGAAGGTTTCTGGCTCAAATCCCCCAGGTGGCGACTCTTTCTGTGTGGAGTTTGTATGTTCTCCCAGGTCTGCGTGTGTTCTCTCTGGGTACTCCGGCTTCCTCCCACAGTTGTGAATTTGGCGTGGATGTGAGCGTGAACGGTTGCTTGTCTCTCTGTGCCTGCTATGTGTAATGAAATAGCAACCTTTCCAGTGTGTACTCTGCCTTTTGTCCAGTGTCAGCTGGATAGACTCCAGCCCATGATGGCCTTGGTAAGGTTAAGCGGTTATAGTTATTGAAAATGGATGAGTGATGTATACAAGGCATATAAATATAAAAGAAATAAGGTGTAAGACATTTTTATTCTAAAAAAACAAATTGAAAACTTCACTTCAAATCCTGCAACCACTCCTCTCTCTCTTTGGGTGCTAGGCGCATCAATGAGAAGTCTGTGTGGTGTTGTGGCTGCCTGCCCTGTACCCCTCTGCGGATCGCAGCCACAGCAGGTCACGCTGCCTGCGTGGCCTATCTGATCGCCCAGGGAGCCGAGGTGGACCTGGTTGATGTAAAAGGTCAAACAGCCCTCTACGTAGCTGTGGTTAATGGTCACCTGGACTGTGTCCAGATCCTCCTCGAAGCCGGAGCCGATCCTAACGGAAGTCGGCACCACCGCAGCACCCCGCTGTACCACGCGGCGCGGGTGGGAAGGCTGGACATACTGCAGGAGCTCATCAGGTGAGTTCAGGAGAGCAACCAAGATTTTCTCACTTCTCATATACGGTTTGAATGTGTATCTTCACAGAGCGGCAATAAGGTTTGTTTTATCGCCTCTCATAATAACCGGACTAAAGGATTATGCTCAGCACGCCAATATGTCAGCCTTCCTTTTTTTGTTTATTTTTTACAATATTGGTTTTATTTTGTGTTTACCTTGTGGATTGTCTAAGGGTCAGCACATTGATCTTCTGCTAGCTTTACAATGCTTCAGGCAGCAGTTTTATTACTTCCCAACTTTAAGAAACAGCTTCCTCCATCCTTCCCAAAATGCACCAAAAGAAATATTTTCAATCACAGGGTCCCACCAGGTAACAACAGCAGCCCTCATGGGACAATAATCACACTGACACATAAAAAATTGACTAAAAAAATTTCAATTTAACTCAAATGTTTCATCTTTACAAATACCTTATTTACAGACTTTTCTCAGAAAACAATTACTATATGTATTTCGTTCATTTCTTAATGAATTAATCAACTGTATGCGTGATTTCCACTGTCCAGGTTCAATGCAGATGTAGACATGGACCACCAACTGGGGCCCCGGCTCCTCTTAAGTGCACGCACCCTCAACACTCTGGTGGTGTGTCCTCTCTACATCAGCGCTGCCTACCATCACCTCCACTGTTTCCGGCTGCTGCTCCAGGCTGGCGCTCAGCCTGATTTCAACTACACAGGGCCTGTCTGCCAAGAGGCTCTGACCCGCGGCCTGGCCTCCTGCCTGCTGGATGCTGTCCTGCGACATGGATGTGAGGTGGCCTTCATCTACCTGCTGCTAGACCACGGGGCCAATCCCGCCCTTGTGCCCTGGGACGAGTCAGAGCTTGAGGCTCCCAATCGGAGGAAGGTGGACCCGGAGGCGCTCAGAGTCTTCCTGGAGGCAAAGAGTGAGTGCAGATGGACTGATATATTATGAACATTTATGTTGCTGTGTTATTATATTATGTTGACCTTCTTAGACCAAATAAACAAGTAAAGCTGTCCTTCTTTGAATAACTAATATTGATGTGCCATATGGGCCTTTTTCATTTAATGTTTGAAACAAATGAGAAATTACTGGGTAGTGCCTGTTGGATTTCCTAAACTACCTCTAAGTCTGTATGAAACCCTTTCTTGAACAATGATCGGTATCTTGTATGCATTATGTCTCACCATAGTCTCTAAATTTTATGGTACATTAAAAGCAGGGCTGACACGACTAACAACATGAAAAATTAAGATGGAGTGATGATGTGAAAACGGTTCCACTGCTTTCCTGGTGTAGCTGAATCTGAAGTCTGGTTTGCTTTTTCTCCTCTCAGGATGCCCTCGTAGGCTGACACACCTTTGTCGCATCAGGATCCGCAGAACGATGGGCAAAACTCGTCTAAACCATATACCCTCGTTACCGCTACCGCAACCCATCAAGAACTTCCTGCTTCACCAAAACTGACAACCGTCCAATCTCCTCTACTTCTGCAGAGCTTATCCAACACCACTCCCCAGGATAGAGCATTTTGTGAACACAATTTGCTAATTGCTTATTATTTTCTAATAATAACCCGTCAATTCTATATTTTTTTCCCCAAATATTTCTCAAGTTATGTAACACTCTTATCTTCTAATCACTGTAATAATTTATTATATTACTATATGTGCATCCTAAATGTTTGACTTTGACTTCCTGAAGTCACCGGCATGTGTTGCGTTGCTGCTTTAGTAGCACTTTTTAGTTTCACAACCAAAGTGAGAATATCATTTGGATTGAAGCAATGACTTAATCATGCCATGTATTAAATATCCTGTTCAGAGAGACATTATCCAGATCCAACTCCTTGAATTGCTCACGTACTGTATCTGTTTTATGTAAACTTGGATTTTAGGCCTTTTACCAACTCTCAGCCAGAGTGAATGCAGAGTGCAGCAACCCAGTATTCTTGTTGTTATTACAAGTTTATACTTATGTTATAAGTGATCAGTAGAGTCAAGAGAGTGGATAAAAAAAAGGATTACTACTATTTTGATACATTAAGCACTTTATTTGGGCTGGCAATATGAGCGATGGACTGTGGGTTAGCAAACTAACACTGTCGTTCTGTGTTTAGATTTTTTTTTTAGCCGTACATTTTTCTTTAACCATATGCCTTAATACTGAGTTTTGGAAAATGGCCTCAAAGGTTGTTCAGACCAGAAATAATAAATACCATATTCTAGTCTAGGAAAATTAGCTTTAGATTTTAGGCTTAAAATGAACAATGTAAGTTCTTAGTTCTGAACTGAAGCACTGTTAAGAAGAGAAAGAGTTCAAATTTGGGTATGATTATTAATTAATCACAGGCATCTTTGTAAAAAATGGACTGTTCAAGCATATTTAACAACATGTGACTGAAACTAAGAAGTGTATCATGTGCATATCTGTTGTAGAGCTTTGTTTTGTTCCTTGGTTTGACATGAAATCAGTGCAATTTGCTTTGTATAGCTTTATTTGCATACAGTAAATGTATAATAATTCTATATTCTCTCCTGTATGTTTTTTATCATCTCAAACTACATGGGAGGGTTTCCACACCACCAGAAAGCAGAGCAATTCTTCAAAAGTAAGATCACTTTCCATGCTTCCTGTGCTGTTAGCCATCTCCTTCAGTGACCATGAGATAATTATTCCGTCTCTTTTCCCTCATAACTCCTTCCAACATCTGTTCTAGTCCAAATATCTGAAACAGTGTCATGGGCAGAATCTCTGGAGTTTAGGTTTGGTTAAATCTAATGAAAGAAAATCACTCCTCTGTCAATACCATGGCAACGCAACCGGCAAATGGTGTGGTTTTTTGATCCAGCACAGCTTCAGCACACTATTAGTTAATCAGCTCTTTAGGGAAATTCCCCTCACATGCAGTACAACGTATTATTTTTACAGGTGCATAGTAATAAGTAACACTGCATAGACCTGTAATCACCTGTAATACAACTTTAACTGTAATGTTATGATATAAAAAACTACCTGTCAACAAGTCGACAACTTTGCTAACAGCCAAACATCAAAGAAGTGCAACAACACAAGACATAGCAGCAAGATAATATTACTTACTAGTCCAACTGCAAGAACATTTACTGTACTACTCTCCTTTGGTCTTTATGCCTCTGTCATTATGTCCATAAAGGCTGCTGAGCAAAACACACAAACACTAATAGTGCCCCAGTGTCTGACCTCACAGTCTGGGCAGCCCAGCTAACAAACTGAGCTGGCATTAGCTAACAGCAGCTATAACAGTTTGCTGTCTATCAGGAAACTCATGGGTGATCCTACCAGGAGTACAAAGTTACATCGTGCAAGAACAGGTGTATGTGTGCGTAGTAAGAACCAGTCACCTGATTACATTTCAGAGTTGCATCAGCATGATTTTAAATGTGCCATGGTGGAAAAGTTACACAATGTCACTTTAAGTAATTGTTTGTTTTTCCTTTTCCAAAAATGTTTAAAATAAATACATCTATCTATAATTATCTATCAATTAAGATCAAGAACCTTCAAGAAAATTGTAAAATAATGCTGCCTTCTCTCAAATGACAGAGTTTTTCCAGTCACTACACATTTGCATGCCCTGATACAATTTTTTTGATTTTGATATGGGCACTTGTTGAACAGTCCGCAATGAGTTGCAGACTAAACTGATCACTCAGGGGAGTGATCTCTTATCTCTTTCCTCTCATACGTCTGCAGCCTTGTTGTCTAGGTGTCCCTGTTGTCTTGTTATCTGTGATATCCTCCAGAGGGAGTAATAGAGTTTAATACAAGGGTGACAGAGAGCTGCACAGGGACGTTTATTGTTGTTGAGAAGCTGATAAATGAGTCAAGATGTCGTGAAGTTTGAGAAAACCACAATTTGGTGAAGACCCAACTGGCCCTGTGGAAAATGCAGAGCCTGGGAACCCCGAGTGGAAGCAGCAGGAAGCACAAGGGCCGAGGGAGATGAGGGCTCTCGATCCAAAAAGTTTTGCTAAGGACTTGAGAAGACAGATTGGGTCACTCTGTGAAAAAGCCTTGGGCGGAATTAACATGTTTATAAGAATGATTTTCCTTTTCAGAGCAGAAAACCCCTTGAAACTGTATTTAGACTCTAGTTGGACAGTTAAAGTCTTAATTAAACAAATAAAGGCTTGATTGTTTATTTATTTTAAATGAACAAAAATGCATGCATGGGATAAGTTACTCAAGTATCAATTAGTATAAGTATTATTTAGGTACTTGAAGTTTACTTGAGTATTTCCATTTCATTCAAAAAGGAAATATTTTACTTTTTACTCCACTGTTTTTTCTGACAGGTTCCATCGCTAGCTACTTTTCAGATTACAATTTTTCCAGTGAAAACCATGTAAACTGAAGGATGATGTTGTCCTATATTATGTGTTGAGACAGTCAAGCTCCAAGCATATGATGATCTCATAGAATACGATGCATTGCTGTAGATTAAACTACCAAAAGCGACAAAATGAGCTCAACCATAAAGATCTACAGCAGTAAAATATAGCATACATATTGATGCAGTGGTGATATTAATCTAGAAACATCATATATCATAGAAAACACTAGCACTAGCTAAATTTTTACTTTTGATCCATAAAGCAAATTTTGTTTTACACACATCAATCTAGCAAGGTTGCAGTGGAGTATATTGATAGTGCTTTTACTTCCATAAAGGATTTGAATCTTCCACCTCTCCTCTGAAATCGGTTTGTGTGCACAACCATCACACAAGGTCTCTAGATGGCACTCTCTTCCTTTCAAGCATGGCAGATATCTTGATGTCTCCCAACATCTCTCTTCCCTCTCATTTCTCTTTCTGTCCTGTCTCTGCCTTTGTCTCTCTCTCCTCTTGCCTCTTCTTTTTCTTCTTCTTTCCATTTCTCTCTGCCTATCTTCTGTGCTACACAGGATTCAGCTGTGGACCTCGGCGTGTGTTCTCAAGCTCCTCATCCTTTCAGAGAGTCTTTCATTAACAGAACTCACACAGACACAGAATGAGCCCCTTTGCACAAGTGCAGAGTGAAGCAGAGATTGGACAGTTTGGTAAACCGCTATCTTCCTGTGGGGACTTTCCATTACGGGTGCCTTTTCTCTTTCAAGTCAAACTTATTTTTCGTTACAATTTATTTAGGAAGGCGCCCTGCTATGTTCACAAGGCACTGATTCATTAAAGAGTTATTAGAGAAGAGAGAAATATCAAACCAGCCCTTGAAAGAAAAATGAAGTCACATTAAACTCACTCGTCTTTTGAAGGCTAAATGTTAAGCATAAGGAAATTATATTTTATTGCCGACTGCTTTGTACATGAAAAACATCAAATCATGATCAACATTAACAGTATTTAAACACTAAAGTGATTTTCTTTGGTCGTGCCATTGCAACAAAAGAGAAACAGAGACGGTAAACGGTTTATTTCTTTAGAAAATCCCTGTAAGCCTGGAAAAGCTGAATGATGTTGTTCATTCCAGAGTTTATTTGCGCCACAAACTGCAATCAAAATCTCAACAGCCTCTGCTAATATCACCGCAGTGTTCCGCTTCAGCGTGCAAGGGGATGTTAAAAGCAGTGCAGCTCGCTTCATGAGGCGACCGCAGCTTTTAGACATGGATTAAAGGTTGTTTCCATGGATCTGGTGTTTTTATATAAAATACTGTTGGCGTGTGTGTATGCACACGAATTGTGGTGTCTGCGTAACGAATATAGACTCTGCTGGTGTAAAAGAGAGAGAGGAAAAATTAGCTTGTTTAGCTCAAAAATCACCTAGAAGTTGTTAAGTAGCTCCACCACAATCACTCTGTTTAAATCTCTATCAGGCAGACTGCTCTCCTGCACTTGCACTGGTGAGTAGCCTGTTAGCATTTGGTAATTGCCGCGCGCTTTAATTTGAGTGATCTCATTCTTCAGGCTTTCCGGAAACTTTGTTTCCTCAAAATGACCACATCACTGTGTGTTTACTGCTGACACACACACACGCCACACACGAAACACATGCACAAACAGGTATTCTGACACAATGCAGTCGAGATTTATTGAGTTCAGCAAGAGCAGTGGATTTCAATGTGACTCACAGAGATGACATGAAAATGACTTAGTTGTTTAACGATCCAAGAAAAGCATTTCGGAGTTGAACAGGAAAGCCTGGGTGTGGATGAAAATATTCATCATTTTTCATGTTTGTGTCATACAGTAACACAGCACATGTGAATCACAATTGCACGTCCGGAAGCACTTTTCCTTTATTAAGGCCCTCTTGCTCTATAAACCAACTCAATCGGCGTTCAGCACAACACACACAAGGCAATTCCTTCAGTTTTATTGATACAATTAAGGAGCATATGGTTGGAAATATTGAAAGAATCTTAACTTATAAAAGTGTGTTTTAATTAGAAACCTCAGAGGAGACTTAATGAGTCTTAATTTGACTGTTTTCCAAAAGAGACCCGGTAGTCGTGAAATGTGGCGAGGGCAGGAAGGATGTAAAGTGATTGCTTCTGTAATTACTGTCACAGTCTGTAACTTTGCTCTTACAGTATACTTAATGAGCTCCCTCTCATTTGAGAGATGTTTCATTCTGATGAGTTAAGGCTACTCGTGCGCTCTGACTTTCAAGAACAATGAAGCTGTAGAAGTTGTAGTCGGAGTGAAGTTTAATCTGTGTCTCAGACGAAAAAAATGGCATATTGCATTGAACTAATATTGATGATGGGAAATGAGACGGTGGACTGTGAGCCTAGTGTGGAAAACAGGCCCATTATGATTGTCTGGTTCTGTTCTTGCTGCCCTGTTATAATACTTCATTTTAGGGATGGCTAATTAGGCTTTATGAAGCATCATCAAGTCATTATGAGCAGAGAGCAATGTTCACTGGAATCAGAGCTTGATGAAAATTATGCTGGTTCAACATCTAATCAAGCCGCTCTACATGTAAGAAGACACTGAGATATTTGATGTTTGGGGAAAAAAAGTACATTCATGCTTCTGATGTGTATATATTTGCAGTCATGCTAGCAGCATATGGCTCCAGGGATGGCAAGGAAGGCAAACGATTGGCTGGACTGCCATGGGAATTGCTACAGATATCCACGTTCCACTCAGGTTTAAATGAAAAAGTTTGGTAATCTCTTTCATTTCAATGCTGCCCCACAATCACATCAAATATAACCGAAAATCTTTGGGTTAGGACCAAATACCTGTTAAACTAATGACATTCCAGTCAGCCTCAGCTCAGCAATTGTTAGCTTGTTAAAGTAAGATGCGTAACACTGGAAACTTAATACTTGCTGGACATAGGCTTGTTAGGACTTTCATATCAGCCCTAAGCAAAGCTTAGACCAAGTACAACCTCATGGAGCTGCTAGCATGGAGGACTCTTTTGTTCTGTTATTGGAAAAAAAACATGAAAAAGTGACAGATTGTTGCTCTGCTACATGTCAAAACAGAAAGTTTAGGAACAAACAGTCCTTTTTTGATAATCAGTCCTGACATTATGCTGTGTATCTGAGTTTATGAGCCTGGGGGATCAGTTAATGGCAGCATGACAATGTCCATTACACCAAACTACCCATGTTTAATTACTTCCGTAGAGCTGGACCACTCATGGGAAGAATTTTCCGCCACTGAGAAGATCCCGTGGTTAGGAATGGGAAGGGGCGTCTTGGATGGGGAACAAAGCTGTAGAGCTGTCGGGGACGGTGGGGTTGGAAGACTGTGGGCCTCCTCCTCTTCTTCCTCCTTCTTGTGTCCCTCACAAAACGAACCAGGAACCATTGGGCAGCTTCCCAAACCACTGCCTGACAACATGGACAAAAAGAAACCCTAGTTAAACAGAAGAGGGGAGAAGAGGAAGAGAGATATTCAGTGGCCGCCACTGTGGGAATGTTGTAAACTGCACTTTCCTGAGGCCTTGGGAATCCCACACCAGAGCTGGAACCTGCGGGCATGGAAAACGGGGCCTGCCTCCCCTGAGAGAGGAGATGTCAGATGCAGAACAACATCACTTGATCGCTTGGTGTGGGGGAGCTGGCAGTGACGCACTTTCTTTACTGTGCATCAGGAGTGTAGTATGACAGAACAGAAAATCAAAATATTACAATAACGAGAACAAAAGGTTTGTTGAGTGCGGTTTGCTCAGATTTACTGCTGCACTTTACACTTCTAACACTTTGGATTGAAATACATATGTTTTGTTTAGAGTTTTTGAGTATGAGGACATTCATAACTTATTATCACTATTATTATCATTTAGACCCATGGCTAGATTACTGTGATAAATGTGCAAAGTGCCCATAGGACAGAGACTGTTCGGGGTACCGGAGGCACCCAATTCATGGCATGGTTATTAGTTTGTGGCACTTTGCAAATTAGTTTGGTAATATGTATAAAGTCACAATGTATTAACTAAAATGATAACACCTTACACCAAATCCAAAGGCGTGGGCAATATTTTAGCATCAGAGTACAGGGCAAAAAAAAAACAAGCTTGCTGCCACAAGCCTCCTCATGGTGGCATCTCACTGCAGTACTTGTGGTTCTTTGTCATCTCAAAGTGATGAACTGACAAATGGAGACGATGACAAACACTTTCAGGCACTCTTTGTAGGCATTCGTGGTGTGTTCACATGAAGAATGGCCTTTAGATGGGATGGGTCTGTGCAATCTGGGTCAGATTGTGTAATATCAATTGTAGGCACGCCAGGTTGTGTGATGAACGTGTGATAAGTTGTTGTGCAATTTTGTAAATTAAAAAAAAGTATATCAGAACAGAGGCTTGTCATCAGCTGGTGTCTATCTGTGGTTTTCTTTTTTGCTTTGATTCGCATAAACATCTTTTTCCTGTCACTTCTTTCTGTGTATTTTCACTCACACAGCAGTTATTAGTGTTACCTTCGCACACAAACATATGAAAATAAATATTACGAGCTGAAAGAATAAGTTGATTAATCAGTTAACAGATTAATCGATTAACAGAAAATTCCTTTTTTTTTCCAGTAAAACATTTCATCTTTATAAATACAATATAAATATTGTGAAGGTGTCACTTTGGACTCTGGATAACTGTGACAACTCACTATTTTTTGTTTGTTTGTTTGTAGTTTTGTAGTCCTATAAAAAATATTAAAAATGAGTTCCACCAACATCCAGCAGTAAAATCCTGCTTTTAAATTCATGCATAAGTAATACTAATTATCATAACTTTTAACTTTAAGTACATTTTCCTAAATATAGCATTATCTAAGTAATGTTTTCAATTCAGAACTTTTACTTGTGACAGTGACTTTTTCCTTAAGTAGAGGAGCTGAATACTTTCTCCACAACTGCTGACCAGCAGTCTGAAGACTTTTTTCTCTGCTGGCTTGGGATCAGATCTCTACTGAAACATACGCTGCCATTAACCGCCCCCCTCTCTCTCTCTCTGAGTTGCTGTCACAAGTTCCTTTGCTCCGGAAGAGCGATACCATAAATAACATCACCAGAATTATTTTGGAAATAATAAGCATTCATCATAATATGATGATCGTTTTCCAAAATGGCTGTATAGTATTTTGAGAAAAGTAGCAAGCAACCGTAATGTTTTAAATCACAGCCCACAATTCACTTCTTTCCAAATTTACTGTCTAATTTTGGGACTGACCACAGAACAACCACTGCGTAAATAATAATTAAACAAATGAGCTGATAAAATTGATTTCCCCATGACTGCTCACTTTAATATGAGCAACTCTCGGAACATATGTTTATTACTGTAGTGGAGGGATCAACAAATACTTAAAAAGAAGCCTAATGTTAACTAAGTATCATTTTAAAAAGTCATGCTGGTGCTTAAATAGAAGTCTCCATACTGTATGTGAATGTTTGTCCCTCTGTACAGGTTCAGCTGCACGGCCGCAGTGGAACACCACATCAAATCAACCATTTCCTCCGCTGATAAGCAGGTTCCCAGATCTTCTAGAAAGAGCAAGAAGAGTTAAAAAAGACATTCAGGGAAATGGTTTTGGCAACAGTAAAACTGAGCTCTACACACACTTCAGAAAATAAGCCCTTCACTCTGTCGCTGAAACATAAAATCTGGTTTCAGTTAGATAAGTGAAACATTTTTCATGTGGTGTGAGACATTTTCACTTGTTTCCAGCGAACACATCACCGTTTTGTGAACATCCCTGATGCAAATGACAGTTTCCTGAAAAGTGGAATTTGTCGGATCAAGCCACTGTTGAATGTACAGTATAATAATGTCACTTGAGTTTAAAAGGACTCATTGTCCGGCATATTTGCTGCGTTTTTGTGTGCGTTTGTACTGCACTCCTAAAAACAATGAAAGATAACAGTTGTAAACTCACACACACAACTTCTTTGGGCATCTCAAGATCGTCTAAAAGCTTCTTTGTCTTTTTACTTTCCCCAAATCCTTCTAAATGTTCCTAAAAAATATTTTAGATGGACAATTGCATGGAGCTAAAAACTGGAAACTAAATGACCAAGACATTGTGAATTACAGATTAAACGAGGAAACAGAATAAGTATTGTTTTTATAATTCTGCTGACATGACTGCACCCTCACTTATAATGCAGATTGCAGTAACAAGGTCTTGATCCATTCTGGCAGCGTTCAGCACTCGATACAGATACATGATGATATAATGTGTAATGGGAATAAAGAGTGTAGGCTGGGATCAGTGCAGCATTGCGTGACCGTGAAGCCAACATCCTGTCCTCAGTGAATTCCATGGAGGAGTGTGCGGCTCCTTTGGTTTCCGATGCTTTTTCTAGAGTCCCAGAAAACGTGTGTGTGTGTGTATGTGTGTGTCTTTGTGTGCATGGGGAGGAGAGTGACTTGATTTATGTTTGAAGAAGTCATCTTTTGCACTGTGACATTCCACTGAGACTAACGTGAGAGGATATCTCAGTGTCTGAAGGCATTGGGGCAGCGTTTTTACTGATAGGAACTGATGTAACTGTTATGAAATTAGGCTTAGATCTGATGTTACAGTAAAGGTGGATTGGTAAAGGCAAGTCATACAGCCCTGCTTTTTGTAGGTATTTAAATCTGATCAAAACAGACCAACACCTATACTCATAAACTGTATATTAAAATCCAGAGCTTAATGAACTCCAGATCCCAATCACTGCTAAATAAAATAAAAGTCAACAATACAGTGTTACAGTGATACATATTTTATCTGCCAGATAAATTGGAGCAAAAACACAGGTGTAAATAACATTGATTGAATTAGTATTGATGGCTGAATTCCATTCAGCTATTTCAGTTTTAGGTTACTGGTATAAACCATAGACAGTATGAAGTGTGATGGCTCTGGCAGTCGTGCCTCTACCACTTCACAGCTAAACCAAAAATGGACAAAGGCGTGTGGATGAGTGTGGGTGGAGCTGACGCAAGCTGAATTAGGTCCGATTGTGCAAACAAGCCACCTATATTTGGTGAGTTACATAAAAATTCACCGTTGACAGTTGTCATGAGCAAGCAAATGATCTAGAGACCAAAACCTTTTTTTGTACCAGGCTGTAAACATGTTTATTTCTGTGTGTTAGCTCTGTGATGAACTGGCAAGGGATCCAAGGTGTAACACGCCTCTGACCCAGTGCCTGCTGGGATCTGCTCCATCCTCCCACAGCCCTGATAAGGATAAGCGGTTACAGAGAACGGGTGGATGTATTTTTACTCATCATAGCAGAAAAAGAACGGATGAAGCTACTAATATTGGTTCTGGTCTTAAGCATCCAAAGCAGCGTCTTTGTTGAGCCTGCATGTGCAATGCCAAGCTCTGGAACTGGCTAACCTAAACAGAATTCAGCCATTATTACTGTTATTAGTAACACCTGTACTTTTTATTGCTTTGTCACTGTGTTAAAATGTTCACTAGAAAAACAGCCTATACTAAACTTCTTTTAATTGATGCATGATCACTTTTAATATAATGTGGATGTGAACAATAATAGAAATCCTTTCTATAGCATTATATAAATGTAACAAAGTACTTATTTCCTTCCTGGAATTTATGACTTCATGAAAGGCTCGATAGATGTTTAACTAATGATGTAAGAGTGAAAATTCCTAATGTGTGAGGTCACCATGGAAACAGAGGAGTGACTTTTTATTGATCCAACACTAAAACATGTGACACACTGTGACTAGAGCCGGAACCCTAGATCTCAAATCAAAATCTGTCCATTAAAAGTGCTTGTTTTTGCCACTGAGAGGCTCAGATTGTTATTGTAAGTGCCTGATAACACAACCCTACAGGGAAATGAACATTGATGCTCTTGCTCTTCTTTGTGTCTAATCAAGTATTGCTCGGAAATCTCAGGGGAGGTGAGGTTACCTGTTGCAGGACATCAACACTGGACACGTGAGTGTAGTAACACACCAGTCAGAAAAGTTTGAATATTTAGCTGATTTGGACATTGAATGGGAATTTGATGGCCGCTAGATTTGTTTGTGTCACGAAGACAGATAAGACTACAAACTTTTTATTTCAGTGCTTGTCAGATGGTAAATAATGATACATTAAATCATACATACATTAAAAATCAAAATGCCCAAACTAAATAAAGACCAAGACTTAAAAAGTCGAAATATATTTCAGGATTAAAAGTTTTCGGTTATTAAAATAATCAATCTAGAGGTGATTGACCTGACAGTGCATGCACTGCTGACTCTATCTGAATGAGGGAAGACCAAGCCCAAAAGACCTAAAGGATAGATTTAGACAATTTCTCCCGCTCTGCTCCTCTCTGGGCTGAATTATCTATGATCTGTGTCCTCTCCTGTGGTCTGAGAGCGAGGCAGCCATTAGCACAACCCATCTCTTTAATCAAGCCACTGGAGGAGGTACCGAAGGACGCTCTGTTGACCGCAGTATGCCTCCTCTCTTATTTTCTCACCCACTGGCACGCCCGCTCGGTGGGAGAGTCCTGAGGTTTGTTAAAGCCTCAGTGAGTCAGTGACAGGTGGACAGGTGGTACTTCAAGAGCACAAGTGGGAGCCTCAGGGCCTCGTGGCTGCTGTGCAACTAAAAATATGTAGGGAGCCGCCACCAAACGGCAAACAGACAAGCATTTATTAAGCTGAAAGCTGAAGGATGGAAATGCAAACACTTATGATCTTTAGTTTGCAATCATGCTTTAATACCAAAAATAAGTTTGCATTAATATTTACCGTTTATTTTGGTATATATTACTGGTGTCAGCGCTCTTGGGAATATTGGATGTGGATGTGTATCTCCAATTTAGCATCAAAATGTGAGCACTCTTCAGGTACAACTAAAATCAAATTAAAGCACAAAATCAAATCCTCTCCACAAAATCCTCACACAGTGCAAACAGACGGTGCATACAAATCATACAAAACAAAGGTGCCAACATCAGCCAGCATTCAACCAAACAAAAACTGACTATTCAATATGCAGAAGCCGCTCACAGTAGATAGAAGTATGATAACTTTTTTGTTTGGACCCAGTATTTTTGTTTTTAAGGCTGAAGGAAAACTGACAGTTAAGAGGATCTAAAGTACTGCAAGGAAGCTCTCTGTTGCTCCATCAGTTTCACAACCAACCATCAGCAGACAGGAACATTGGGGCCCTTAATGTGCGAAAACTATATATTAAAGTAAGTGAGTATGGAATGGATTATCTAGTACTGACTATGCAAGACTAAATTCAAGTTCCTGTTAATTACCTTACAAGGGACACACAAGGGGATATTTGCCTTGCAATAAGCTGGCAACTAGGGTGTACCCTGCCTCTCGCCCAAAGTCAGCTGGGATAGGCTCCAGCCCCAACGTGACCGCTCCACACTCTAGACGTGTTTTGGATGAGACGTTTTTAAAATCATTCAATCAAAACTCCTGATGAATCTGCTACGGGATTTAGTTCCATTTGTAAGTAACTTACTAATTTTACCATCAAAGCCCAGTCACAAAATTAGCAACACAACATTTCTAGCAAATGCAAATTGTTCAGCCACATGAATGCTTATCAGGGGTCGGGTGGAATTTATGCCACTTTGCCAAGTTATCAACACGGCAAGAAAAATAGACTAACAAATGTCATGACACTTGATTTTTTTTTTTTTTTTAATATTGACTTCATTTTATCTTTGCCTATAAAATATAAATATAACGGAGTCAAAATAAGTCAGTGGCAGTGGTTTACTGCTGTCAGCAGTTTTGACAAAGATAAATAAAAGTGAAGCCTGTGCAGCTGCAGGATCTGTGAATGATGTTTTTGATTCTTCCCTAGAATAAAATCAGCTGAAGATACAAAAAACAGCTACACTGACTCCAGTAGGACCAAAGATCATAAGAAAAGGGACAGCAGGTACAAACCCCTATATTTAATACTATAAAAGTGAGTTGCCTGTAAGGCTACGTGTTTTGGGGGCTGCTGCAGGTGTGATGTGTGTGTGTCTCGGTGTGTGTGCGCATGTTCCATAATCAGTCTTTCTAGTGTATGAGTTGCTGCTGATTGTTTTTGTGTATTTAATTTGGTCTCTGCTGGAGGAGGGAGGTAGGAAACAGGCCTGCTCTGGTTTGTTTTTTTATTTCGCACTGCATAAACGTTTCAGATTCTGATCCTGTTTTATTTATCACAGCTCACGTCCACGTCCCATGGTAATGGTCGCCACATTTCTAAGATGAAAGGGTATGATGTGCTTGCATGTGCCAGGAACTGATAGGGTGAATATGTGTGTATGTATATGTATATACAGATGTATGAAGGGCTTGGGGTTTGTATGGGTCTCTATATATTGTTTGTAGGGGGTTGAGGGTCTTCTGTGTTTTGGTCTTTGTGTGGGTGTTTCACATGCAACGTGGCAAACTTTTTTTTTTTTTTTTTTACCAGTGTGTTTGACGGACAGTAGTCCTGCCAAGCATGTGTATGTGTGTGTGCATGCGTGTACTTGTGTTTACTCTGACAAATGTGTCCCATATGTGGGTGCAGGTCTAAGCCCGTGCACACGTCCTCTCCTTTCCACTTACGCCACCACCACAATTGAGTGAAATAGTGCTTGTCAAATATATTTTGAAATGATTGTTCTAGATGGATGATATTTTTCACACGGACGTAATTAAACAACAACAATATTACAATAAAATATATGTTCTGACATGGGAAGTGATCGCCTAGTGTAATTGGTTTCTGCATGAAATCTGCTGTAAATCAACTGTGTTGTTAACTCTTTATTTTAAAAATTAAGATCAGCAAAACTGCTGGCTGTTGGCTACTTAAAAGCCTATAAAATGGATGTGTTTTGTAGGCCGTAACCCTAATTAGAAGTGTGTACATAGAGGATTAGCATCCATGAATTTTAGTACCATTAACTGTGAGGAAATATCTTATATTTGAAGTGTGAACACGCTTCTTAAGAGTTAAGTTAAGTTAAGTTAAGTTAAGTTAAGTTAAGTTAAGTTAAGTTAAGTTAAGTTAAGTTTAATTCTAATTAATAATAAGTCTTTGATGTGATATCCCTCTTTGTTCTGCATGTAACATACTTACTGTGAAAATGTACATTAGTGCGTGGATAGAACAAACACATGACTGAATACAAAACGTCCTCTACAAATATAACAAGAACAACAACTACAGTGAAAAAAAAAAAAGTTTTATAGAGCTAGAGACCATTTAAGAAAAAAAAAACCTTTACCACATAGCATGGCAAAACAGTCATCAACGCTGATCATAGCTGTAAAACCTCATTTTGCTGTGGTTTGTTGTTTTATACTTGCTGTGCTGTCTGTACCCAGAGAAGAAATCAAACACCACCTCATGGCAACAAGCATATTTAAGGTCTCTGTTTACAACAGTTTAACTTAATGTCCCCAGGACCCCTTCACATTCAGACTGCTCTTCTCACAATGTGTCTTAACCTCCCATTGACACACTGTGTTGTTCACTTAGGTTCAGTTTTTCATTTGAATCCAACTTCACCTAAAAAAAAAAAAAAAACTGCAATGCCAAATTTATGTTGGGTTGCCTGCTCATTCCAGATGTTTTACACAATATATATGTCATGGCTGTATATGCACTTAGTCTGTGATATAATCCATGTTTTTCTTCAGATGTGCATTGTGTAATATTTGTATCAGCACAAGCTTGCAGTCATGTATATCGTCTTTTTATTTTCATCCAGGGCAGACACATTTCACGCAAGCAAATCTAAATCATTCTGGATCAAGCAGGACACTGGATGGTCCAGTGCTTTTCACAGTCTCGTAAATCATAGCCTCATGAAAAGATCAGTCCACAGCAGGTGAGTTTGAAAGGAGTGTCCTGTTAATATTACATTCTACATCAAATCCCTTTCTCAGGCTCAACTAATTCAGCTTCTCTGAAAGTATAAAAGAAAGAGACTAGCTAGATAAAAATTCATCTGCACCCAAGGAGAACCCTGCACATACAGGAAGGATTAAAAAGACTCTCATGCACATGAGGATTAATACACACCCTGCACTGCATGCATTACCTGGAACTGCAAACCAGTAAACATTGCTTACATACAACAGAAGTACTCACACAAGACTAGACTCCACAAACATGTTACAAAACTCAAAGTGCAGGTATACACACACACACACACCTACTGCATGTATGTACACACAAAACAAAGTTGTAATCTTGTCCCTCTTTGACTCCAATAGGTTAATGGAAGGGAAGGCTGGTACCAGTGAAGGAAGTGACCACAAAAGAGCAGAACATCATCATCGTCA
Source organism: Nibea albiflora (assembly GCA_014281875.1). Taxonomy (NCBI): domain Eukaryota; kingdom Metazoa; phylum Chordata; class Actinopteri; family Sciaenidae; genus Nibea; species Nibea albiflora. The sequence continues at coordinate 17,192,877 of CM024796.1, read as the reverse complement.
CCACAGTAATTACCAGTTTTCTTCACAGATTTAAGCTTCCCGGTTCAGATGTTGTTAATTCAAACAGTGCAATGGCTAAGTCTCATCACGCAGCATGTTACTTCTCTTTGCTTATTTACTGATGCACATGGTAAATTAATTAGATGAAATGTTGAAATGAGGCGGAAAGATTTTAAATCAAATAAAAGGCGGGAAGTGGATCAGCAGATATTAACAATGTTTTGAGGCAGTTCAGTTGATGTTTACAGAACACAAAAAAAACTTGGTAAAACCTGCAAGACAATGAGAACAAAGAAGAGATGGCAGAAGATCATTTTAACTGGATTCCTTATAAGCCGACTCCTCACCTCACACTGAGAACCACCAGGTCTCCTGCTCAGGACTCGACGTGAGCATCACTCACCCCTAACTCCCCTCCTCCTCTTCCTCTCCTCTCCTACCATCCCATCCTCCGGCCTAATTCAAAGCATCTTGTGGGGTGACTGCAGCGGAGAGAAGGATGTGGCTGAGGCAAATGAAAGAATCATAACAACAGGATCAAAGCAGTCCTGCAAATCTATTCCTTCTGGACATGGCGGCTCTTGCATGAAACAAAGAAAGTCAAAGACAAGACAGACAGGGCGATGCAGAGAAAGGGAGGAAAGGGATAAAAGAAAAGAAAAGAAGAGTGGATGGGAAAAAAGACAGAGCCATGAACTCTGTATCTCACAGAGACGGTCATCACACGTGTTGCTGTTTGATTGATGCTCTGCACGTCTGTTCCAGCAGGTCTTCCGTATGTCGATCACACTGCTTTCTACAGACTTATCCATTCCTGACAAGTCATACTTCCTTTTATATTTTAACTTCAAGTTTATTTTCATGTTTTGATTAATGAGCTGTCATAATCTTACATATCTATCTATATATATATATTTATATGTCTCAAGCCTTTCCATGCATTGATTTTTTTTTCTTTTTCATTTTAATCTGTCCTTTTTTTCAACTCAGTCTCAAGTCTGATTTATCATTTTTTTCAATTCACAAAGTACTTGTAACATTTTACAAATATGTTGGGATAATCACTTTTAAACAACAGTAAACAACGTTTACTATGGAACAGTTCATGGTTAAAAAAATATGGTTTCAGTTTTCATACATACAGCAAAAAAAAGTAAGAAATTAAACTATAATATGCTACATTTGCATATAGTTTACTTGTTTTTATTGAAACTTTCTACTGGTTTACCCTGAAAGATTTATTTCAAAACATTTTCATGGTCTAGTGACATAAGTAAAATATTGTGTGAAAGTCTGTAAAAATAAAGATTATGTTCCTATAAATTAAAACATTCAGCGTGCTCACTGATGAATACAGAGATTTTGGATACCATATAAATGAGGTTGATTATTTCAAAATCATAGAATCAGTCCGAAAAAAAAACATGAAGCTCTTTGGATTTAAAAGCACTCTCGTGTGGTAACTGCATGGCACCTGTTGTGTTCTCATTTGTTAAAGCCTACACATCTGGCAATCAAGCAGGATTAACCAAATCACAATAAATATTTGCAGGAAGTTCTTTTTATCGTCAATTGTTAAACTTAGACTGCCTTTGTGTGGCCTCACTGAATTCGAGTGAGGTTTCATTAAGTTCTATGAGTTTTGTAGAACCAGCGGCTCATCCCCAGGACATTTCTACATTTTCTGAGTTTGAAATGAGCACACTGGTTTACTAATATAAATATCAAATACTACTCCAGCACTGCTATTCCTACCCTGTGCTCCTCCCTGATCCATCTCCCTCAAGCTGGAACAAAGATTTCAGCATGAAAAAAAAAAGCAGAGCAAAAGCCAAATCTGCACTCTGCACGAACTGCATATTTAGATCATGATGCATCGATCCTCATAATTCACAAGGTTCTGTCATTTTACACTCAATTTACAATATGTTACAGCTTGGGAATCCGCAACACATTTTCTCAGACATAAAAGATGAATAGAAATTATGGAAAGACACGGGGCAAAATCAAACCAGCGTAGCTGCTCAGACCGGGCACTGTCACTTGGACTGCACACTGTGTTTCGAAACAGATCAAAGAAAATCAGGATTTTGCCTGAAAAACCACAACATGACTAGCATACCCCCTCCACCCCCTGCTTCCCCGGCCTTGCACTCCCCCAGAGGAAAGGAAAATGTGGATTCTCAGAAGTATTATTCCCCAAAAATATACACACTATGAACAAGAGTGAGAAATACATATTCCAGATCCATCAGTAAAACCCTGATGTTTGGATTCAGGCCTTTTTGTTTGACTCTGTTGAGATGCCAGGGGGTCCAGAGGGATTGGCAGGTTTACAGTTTGAGGGCTATGTAGGGCTATTTGGAAACCGGGGTGTTTGCTGTGTAAAGAGCCACCTCCTGAAAGTCTTTGTGAAACAAAGAAGTTGCTGTGTGACAGTTTAGTGGAAGCTTCCCAGTCACTGTATGGGCCTTTGTAATCACCACAAAAGAACATACCAGCAGAGTAAGTCCATAACTCATCCACACAAACAAACTCTGATGTCGGTAAATGAGGCCGAACTCCAACCCCTGAAGGGTGAGACTTGGCTTTTGCGGTGTAGCTTGATGAAGGCAAACAATGCAGCTGTATGCTGACGAGAGGACAGGACAGGAGACTGGAAAGTGGCAAGACATTTTGTCCAAGTCTGACAACACTGCCGTGAAATTTCACGTCAATGCTCGATAGATCGCAAATTGCTTGATATATTTGTTTTATGGTAAATTTTATCGTTCATATCCCATTTGTGCCACTGGGTATTTGCACAATCACTTTGCTGTAAGTCAAGGGCGATGACAAAAATTTGGAATAATTGTTCGATTGAAAGTTGCTGGATGTTATTTTCGATCACTGGCTTCGAGGACTAGCAACAATCTGCTCGCAATCGCCATGTATGATCCCTGCAGAAAAACATGTCCACTGTCAGGTAAAGAAATGTAATATCTACACAAAACCAAAGTAAGTATATGAGTGATCTATACATCTAAGACAGCTTTCAAAGACAGTTATTTCAGTGACTCACTCCTAACATACCGACAGCAGTGCTTGGGTGGCCAACGTCAGGCATCTGATGAATCTTTATGCTGATGTCGTGAAAAAAACCCAACCTGTTTTCGGTCTAAACTTATCAGTGTATGGTTTGACGTGGCTGCCAAAGACCTCACAGACTGCACTTGTAACGACTGAGAAACACAGAGGCCCGAGGAAAACCTCGGCCAAGGCCATCCATGACAGCTGGCACGCCACACGCCCTAAAACAATACACAATGTGTCCCTCCTGACGGCCATCAGTACACACTTGTACAGTCACGGCAGGGGGAAGAACACACGCTTGCCCTGACATCTCCAGACAGCGAAAAATAAACGGACAGATGGAAAAAGAAGACACATAATGAATACCAGTGGTTTGGGAGAAAGGAAAGCTGATCTTGTTCTCCATCATACAGAACAATGTCTACACGCTGGGTGTCATTGTGTCATAAAGATCTAGCAAGCCCTTTTCGCTCAGGACCCTTCCATGTGTAGGCTCCATAAGTGTCATTGGAGAGTTAGCGCCAGGGCCATGAAAGCACTAGCCGCAGGTCATTAAAATACCTTTGAGAATATGGGATGCTTATCAAATAATATGAACCACATTGCTCCACTTTCCCCTGTGTAAATGGGGAGTGGATGTGAGGTTGGGGTTGATATCTCTACCTTTTCAAGTGCTCTTTGAAGTCTGGATATTGAAACAAGCGTCTGGGAAAGTGGAAAACTTTATACACAAGTACAGTAGAGTGCTGGCTTCTGTAAGGGTCATGACCTGGCTGTGTTTCCCTGTCAGAATAAGTCAGTTGAGTAGATGGTGTGAATTCAACTAATGTCAGTAATATTTACTTTAATTTGCCCTCTGAATCTTATCTCTTTGTCATATTTCCTCAGTTTTTTTGTCTTAGCATAATAAGGCCTACAGCTGCAATCACTGTCCTTAAAGAACACCATTGGATGCCCTGTAAAAATACCAATCATCGTCTCCTCATAAAACAAAGGAACGGACGTTTAGAAGGAGGAGAATTTTCCATAATGGTCTTTTTTCCAAGCTACCAAAGGTCCGGCTGATTTAACAAGGGCAGAATACCGGAACAGCAGCGTCAGTGAAGAATCTGCCAAAGTCACTTTGTCTAATTTTTACCATGGTGCTATTAAAATAGAAAAAACACACAACTGGTAATTTGGTATTTGCCTTTTGTTACTTCAATTCAAAATTTCTTTTTATAGAGTTTGATGCCACATGGTCCCCTGAAACTAGAGCGACAAAGCAGTGCCAGATCACTGTCTACTGTTTAAAAAATGTAGCAATTAGTTTCCATTCCCAGATAGATACAGCTGGGGCAACAGTGGTAAAAACCTGTGGGAGAAGTAGGAATACACACAAAGCTGGAGGCATGCCTTTAGCATTTCATGTTTTTTTTTGATTGCAGAATATTTGAGAGATTTCATACAATACATTAAAATAGCAGCTAAAGGCAGTGTAGTTCACTAATAGGAGACCTTAAAAGGAAAAAAGATTATGCAGTCCCCACTAGGGTATCCTTCTAGTGGAGAAAATGTGATATAGTGCCCTCTAAGGACTATGTAGTGGAGAAAATACAAGGCAGTGCTCATTAGGGCACCCTTCCAGTGGATTAAACATGTCAAAGCGCACTAATAGTAGCTATTAAAATGGAGAAAATTCAATGCAGTCTCATGCAGTGCTCTGTATTTCCTTCAGTGAAGAAAATGTGATATAGTGCCCCTCAGGTGTCATTCTAGGGCAGAAAATGCACTGCACCACCCTCCAAGGTGTCCTTCCAGTGGACAAGATAAGATGATCTATGGTATGCATGGTGTTCTTTTTTTTCTGCCACTGAGCTCCTTAATATCTGTTTGACACACGCTATCATGTTACCCATAAATAGAACTGAATTCAGTGGGTCACAGAAGAAAAGGTGTATTCTATTAAGAAGTGGAATTAAGAAAGTATGTCTATTGCATAATATATTCAAACAAATTTATCTCCCTTGATATTTCTGCACCGCAGATTAGTGACTTAATGCTCCACTCTGGATGTCGAATTCCTTCATAGTGCAGTTTAATCAGGTATTGAGTAAACAGGCCCGGGCTACAGCAGCCTGATGCCGCTGTCTGTCTTTGACATTTCCCCTTGACGTTCTCAGTCACCCCGCCTTGGAATTCCTCCTGCATGGCTTACACTCCTCAGCTTTAGGCCAAGCTGGATCCCCTGGGGCCCATCTTCAGGAGGAAATTATTTTTCATTGCCCCCAAAACACTGCGACTCTTGCCAGTTTGGCCTCGTCCCCCTCATGCTAGTCTCCAGGCTGTAAGACCGAGCTTCCTCCTGCCCATGAGGGAGCAGCTGTGAGATCAGGCCTTGAAGGAAAGCAGGTCACAACCCCGGCTTAAATGCCGGGCCACCTTACGACTCCTGTGCTTTTGTTCCCTCTATTGAGCAAAGCTATGTGGTATATTATCTTAAATGTATTAGCCTGACTTCTCTAAAACAGTAGGCCTAATCCATTTTTACTGGGCCCCTGCAGGCACTCTCGCCAAGCTTGTTACATTTGTTATATTTCAAGCAGGAGACACAGTGGTTTTATTGTCAAACAAGAGTTTCATGTTGTATTATTAAACTTTGTGTTTTCAGTGGTTAGCTTATGGGACTGGGAAACCCTTACCAAAAATATTTCACTTCAAATAATCTGAAGTGACTGAAAATACATTTTTTGTTGTTGTGGTTTTCCTTATGAGCCACACAGAAAATTTAAAAAGTTTGTTTTGACCATTTTTGCTTTAGCTGACTTACATTCTTTTTGATGTTAATCCAATAATTGTGAGGTTTGGGTATCCACTTTAATTCACTGTGTGACAGGTCGTGACTTTTGCTTCAAAAATGCAATGACTCATCAAATTGGCTAGATGGCTCCAGTGTTTCAGGTGACTCAGCAGGAAATCCACTGACAGTATTGATCACAGTGGCTTTGCTGTCTTCCAAAATGTTTTGCTCATTTCCACAAGACCATCAGAATTACATTTGTAACTCAACATTACAGAAGGAGGAGACAAGGGGCTTAGTGGAGCTCCTGTCACTGTTACAATAACGTATTATTATAGCATCAACACAATATTCTGGTAAATATAAAAGCACTTCTTTTTGACGAAAAGCTAAAAGTTGGTTCTTAAGTGCTTTGACTTGAAAATTTAGTGTCTTGGCAAGCAAAGGGAAATGCTTTAAAAGAATAGTTCAAGGATTTGGGAAACGCATATTTGTTTTCTTGCTGAGATTTAGATGACAACATTGTTACAATTACTAGATCCATCCATTCTATATGATGCTAGCTTAGCATAAAGGCTGGAAACATGGGGAAACACCTGTTCAAAGAAAATGAAATCCACCTGCCAGCACCTCAGGAGTAATAATTAACATGTTATATTATAATATATTATAAAATCCAATGTGTAAGACTGTCAAGTTGTTTTATGGGAAGTCACATTATATGTTCGCTGAGGGCAGTGACTTCTAAAGTGTTAGTTGGTGCTGAGAGGTGGATTTGTTGAATCTTAAAAGAGTCTTTATGCTAAGATAAGCTAAGCAAAGCTAGGCTACAGTAACTGGCTGTTGGATGTGTAAATTATATGTTCTTAGTGGCAAGTTTTTCGATGGATTTATAAAACTATTGTTTGTTTTTTAGGTTTCTCCACCAATTTTACACATGGAGTTCAGTTTACTTGCAATGAGGAGTTCCATTCATTGCTTTTGAGAAGCTATCTAAGGTCTGAGAAACATCAATGACGGAATCAGCGTTAGTTAACCATTCGCACACCGATGGTGCAGCCTTCGGGAGCAATTTGGGGTTCAGTATCTCGGACACTTCGACATACAGACTGGAGGAGCTGGGGATCGAACCGCCAATCATCTGATTAGTTGACAACCCGCTCTACCTCTCAGTGTATAATCACCTAAAAGTAAGAATTATTATATTTTTGATAACTTAAAATGAAACTGTTATATCTACAGATGTCCTCTTCCACAGAGTCCACCATGTTGAAACACTAGTGTGACTGATAAGAGAGACTGATTGAGGAAACGGAGGAAACTCAGGGGATGAAGGGGAAAATAGTGGTGGAGCGACTTCTGTGAAGCCAACACAGAAGCTCCAGTGGTATCTGGCACACCAGGTAAGTGTTCCTTCTTCCATTTCAGTTTGATTCTTTCCTTTCTGTGTCTTCGTGGCTCCCTCTTTCTTTCTTTAATTCCTTTTTCTACTTAATTTCTTCTCATTCTCCCCCCTCCCTCCTTTTCCTCAGCCAACTGTGGCAGACGAAATACAATGAATCATTGATACCAATTCTTCTCTCATGGATGCATTTTCCAGCTCCTGGGAATCTAATTTCCTGTTTCTGCTCCTGTCAACTGATTGGTGTTTATGTTTAGCAATCTGTTTCTTATAACCTTTTTGTTTTCCGGCCTATAATCCTTCTCTTCTTCACCCCCACCTCCTTCTCTCTGTCTTTGTTTCGGTTTTGCTCAGGATTGTCTGTGTGAAATGTTCCAAGATTAGGCCTATTCAAGGATAAGGGGTTTTTAGTTCTTGGCAGCAATTAAAGCAGTTATAAAATGGCAACATCTCCAGCATTCGGGCATTCAATCCGATCCAAATGACCATATTGTGAAGTGATGTGCATGTGTATGTGTGTATCTGAGGTGGGGTCGAAAAATAACTCCTGAATGAAGTCAACTTCTCCTCACACTTGAGGTTGTAAGATGACCTGTTGGTAATTTAGTTCACAAACACCTCAGCTCACTGCCATATATTTATGTATTCATTTCATATACATTCTAAATGGTGTAAATAAATAAAACGAAACACAAAACACAACCATCTCCAGCTCATGACGTGCTGATTCCTTTCTTCTTTCTCGAAATGTAAAATTAGAGCATCATACCACAAGCACTGAGAGATCAGTTATGGTCAGTTAAGTGAAGCTTTTCTGGGAAAGCAGTTGAAAGTTGGATCTGGACCATAATGCAATTAAATGTCTCACAGGATGTTCTGAGCAAATGTTCTCCTTATCAGAAATACCCTTCCTCGCATTTCCACAGTTAAAGGCAATCACACCTGGGAGCTGCCCAGTACAGTATAACCACAGTGTACTACTGCTGACTGTTGAGCAACTCCACTTGGAACATCGGGGGTCAAGTGCCTTGCACAGCAGATCCTGGATGGTGGTTATTTAGGGAAGAGAGAGTGGTGTGTCACTTTTACAAAACAGATTTAACTAAGATGATCTGAGATTTGACCCAGAAACTTTCCACACTACATGAATACTGACAGCAATGTTACATCTTACAATAAATAAAATGTATATTACAGATAAAAGAGGTGTATCGCTACACAGGGGCATCGTTTAACTGGCAGCTTCACACGTAGCTCACATGCACAGTACATTCTAAACTACATTTTGGCAAATACACATTTGCTCATGCATTGGTTAGCTTAACTTAACATAAAGACTGGACAAAGGGGCTAGCCTGGCTCTGTAAAAAAGGTAACACTTTGACTACTAGCATCTCTAAAGCTCACTAATTAGCATTAAGCTAGTTAGCTTAGCCTAATTAGCATTAAGGTAGTCAGCTTACAGCTAATGCCTGCTGCCTGTGGCTTCACATTAACAAAGGTACAGAGGGTGGTATCGATCAATTCATCCAACGCTCAGCAACATTTCCCAAAAAATACCAAATTATTTACTCAAAAAATAAGAGAAGAATTGACCCTGCATTTCAAGATGAGGCAGTGAAAGCATGCAAACGCATATCCAATGTCAAAGCTTTTTTCTTTGGCCATTTTAGAACAAACATGGGGTCTTTGAGGTGGCGCCACGGGGGAGGGAGCATGGCGTACCAGCAAGGAATGCGCCTCATACGTCTGCAAATGGATCGGAACATTTGGAGTGTTGCTGCTCTTATTTTCAACTTTGTTTTGTTTGACTTTGTGATTTAAAATCGCTCAGGCCTCATTGCTAATGCTTGTTGTCTGGCGATATTATTTAGTGCAGTGGGGTACTCGCGGGGTGAGTGCCCCACCCCCCCTGCAACTGTCAACTGGCAAATCAGCCTCTCATGGAAACCAGACGTTTAATTGTTCTCAGATGCTGAAGCTTTTGGTGTGAGCCGCAATGTGTGACTTTGCTCTGTTCTAACGTTGGATTAATTCACTGCCGTTGATTAAAAAATGCTTGCGTGTCTTGCAGGCTTGAGGTCTGAATGAATGGCAATGCAGATCAGGGCGAGGTCAAATAGTCGTAGCAAAGTTGGGAAAGAATTATTGCGATCTGCTTGTGTCTATATATGAGCAGTAAACAGATGAGTTGGTTTCAGTGTTTGATAAGCTGTCAGTCACACAAAAGCATACTAGAATAAGCACACAACACTGACATGTTATTGTCAAGCAAATTTCACTCATCTGTTGTCTGTGTAGGATAAAGGAAACCACATGAAAATGACTGATAGATGTTCAGTTAATATTTTGTGTTGTACAATACAAAACAATTAAAACTTTCATTACAATATATAAAATCTGAGCAAAACTCTAGTTTGTGCATGTTTAATACGATTTTTTTTAACACTTTCTCTTTGGACCCACAATATTTAGAGGCATTGGCTAATAAACAGCAAGATGATTTCTACTGATGGTCCAGGGTTTCAGAAAAGAACGCCTTGCAGGGGACCACTAAGTGTGTGTTTCCATTTACAACCTTTAGATTTGGCTATATACAAATACTCACCTGCACAGCAGCTCACATTGCAATCACATGAGCCTGAGCTGAAGCTGGATGATAATCAATCATGAGCTTCATGTCTCGTCTTATGCTGCAATATGAAACTCAATCACCAGCCCCGTGTCTCTCCAAACATTAGGTGGATGATTTAAAAACAGTCAATCATTCATTCATCGTTCCCTAGTCAGTTTCTAGTTTCACCTTTGAGTTCGACCATTATGATCAAGTTGCTGCGGGCTTCTGATGTTACAAACTTTGACTACTGAGCTACCAGTTTAATCTCCTCTGTGCAGATGTGATTCCTGTCCAATATGCAGGTTTGGCTCCATCGTGGCAACAACTTGGGGAAAAATAATAGAGCGATCATTACTCTTTCAGATGGGACCTGCTCTCTATATGTTTAACAGCCTGACCTTCATCCCTTATGCACCCACTCTCTTTCCTTTCTCTATATCCTTGGCAAGTGTAGGATTTCCTCTGGGTTGAGATGTTTTTGTCATATGCCAGTTAAATCCTGCATAATCTGCAACCCTTTGCCACATAATCTAACTTTCCTGGAATATATATATATATATATATATATATATATATAGTCAGTCACAAACGTCAACTCATTTGCTTTTTCATAAAACCATTAAAATGGTCACAGGTTTTTTATCACAATGGGTGTTCTATGGTCGTGGCCAAAATGTGCAAAACCTCATCTAATTTAAAAGCAATGAATTCTTGCTCATGTTCGTCGAGTATTCAGACAAACACAAACACATTCTTTGATGTTTTGGCTTTTGCAACAGTATTACTTTGGATGTGAAATGTGGTTCTCGTGGAGTTGCAAACTTGGCTCAGTGAAACAAACATGTATTGAACCCTTCTTGAGTCCTTCTGTCTTCACCCATGCAGAATGTAAAACATTCATAGTACTATTAAATAATACTCCGACGAGAAAAAGATCCATCTTGATCTATTTTGTCATAATTAAAAGTAACATTTTGACATTTTCTACCATAAAATATCTAATTAAAGCTGCAAGCAGCGTTGAACGGGCCCTCGCACTCCCACGCAACTCGACGGCTGGCACGTCGGAAGGCACCAGTCGGAAGACGCGCGAACCGCTTTCAAAGCATTTCGCTCAATCGAACACACACATTAGCCAGAATCGAGACAAGGTCAAATCTGACGGAGCGCCACGCCCACATTCTTTCATCAAAATTCATAATTTTGATAACTTTTTCTCAGGAAGTCTATATGAACCTAACTACCAAGTTTGAAGTCAATTGGATGAAATCCCTAGGAGGAGTTCGTTCAAATAGGACCCCTTGTCCACCAGAACGATGCACTAAAAATGGTGATTTTAATTCTTAAATATCTCGCTTCCTGTCAATTTTAGCCCATTGCTCCAAGAGACTTTTTTGTAGGTCTTGCCATGTTCTACAATGTGGCTGAGTTTCATAATTCTATGTCCAAACTTGTGGCGGGGCCTGCGTCAAAGAAAAATTCAAGGGGGCGCTATAGAGCGATTTCGCCCCGCCCCTAATTAATTATGCAGCCGACTTTCGTAACTTTTTGTCCTTAATAACCTCAAGAAGTTTCAGACAGCTCTGACAAAATATATGAAAGCACCACAGCTTGTGATTAAGAAACAATCAAAAAGTCAAAGGAGTTTGAATGTTGAATCAAAGGGTGAAATTTAATGGAGTGCCACGCCCACATTCTTTCATCAAAATTCATGATATTGATAACTTTTAGTCAGGAAGTCTATATGAACACATCTACCAAGTTTGAAGTCAATTGGACAAAATCCCTAGGAGAAGTGCGTTCAAATATGACCCCTTCTCAACCGCCCAAAACAGCAAAATGGTGATTTTCATGCCTAAATATCTCGCTTCCTGTTAATTTTAGCCCATTTCTCCAAGAGACTTTTTTGTAGGTCATGCCTTCATCTGCAATTCGGCTAAGGTTTCATAATTCTGTGTCCGAAACTGTGGCGGGGCTGCGTCAAAGAAAAATTCAAGGGGGCGCTATAGAGCGATTTTGCCCCGCCCCCTAATTAATTATGCAGCCGAATTTTGCATAATGTTGCTCTTATTTACCAGAAGAAGTTTCAGACAGCTCTGACAAAGTATTTGAAAGCCCAACACTTTTGCCTGAAACACAGCCAAAAAGTCAATGGAGTTCCATTTTTCGTCGAAAAAATCGGCACACTTGACTTTGACGCGCCGTCACGGCCACGCCCTCTGATGAAACGTTGAAATTATTTCTCAGATGTCAAGACCAAGGCCTTGACAACATCTACACCTAGTTTGAGGTGGATATGGTCAATATTTTGCGAGCTGGACGTCATTTCGTAAAAGTGGTCTTTTCTGTCGCCACTAGGAGGCGCTGTGAAAATCTCCAAATATTTTATGGAAATGTATTCTAGGCCAGACTGTGATTATATATCAGAAGTTTTGATGAAGGTTGGAGTATTTTTGGCAAAGTTATAGCACGTCGAAATTTCACGCCAAAACGCCAAATTTCGTAGCCCCGCCCCTCTGACGCAGTAAATCTGAACCTCACGATTTTGATAACTTTTCATGGTCGAGGCCTCAAGAACACACACGCCAAGTTTCAAACAGATAGGATGAAAGCTGTAGGAGGAGTTCGTTCAATACGACCCCTGAAAATGACCCCAAAAACAGGAAAACGCCAACTTTGAAACAAAGTGCCCGCCGTACGCTTCGCCGTAGCCCGGGTCACCAAGAGACTTTTTTGTGCGGCCTGGGATGTTACATACTCCCGCTAAATTTCGTACACGTGGATGAAACCGTGTCGAGGGGCTCCTCCGACAACCGAAACGTAGGTGGCGCCGTAGAGCCATTTTTGTTCGTCCATGTGTGAGACCCCCAAAATATGTCAATTTACGCCCCACTTTGGGGGGGTAGGCAAATTTTCGCAACTTTTCAAGTACATATAGGCAGTCGAAAATGCGATTTACTTGACTAAGAAAAAGAATAATAATTAAAGCTGCAAGCAGCGTTGAACGGGCCCTCGCACTCCCACGCAACTCGACGGCTGGCACGTCGGAAGGCACCAGTCGGAAGACGCGCGAACCGCTTTCAAAGCATTTCGCTCAATCGAACACACACATTAGCCATCTTTTCTTTGGCCACTGGGAGGCGCTGTGAAAATCAGCAAATATTTTTATGGAAATGTATTCTAGGCCAGACTGCCGTTATACATCAGAGGTTTGGGGGAGATTGTAGTGTTTTTCGCAAAGTTATAGCACGTGGAAATTTCATGGTAAAACCCCAAAATTCGTGGCCCCGCCCCTCTGACGCAGTAAGTCCGGAACTCACGATTTTGATAACTTTTCATGGTCGAGGCCTTAAGAACACACACGGCAAGTTTCAAACAGATAGGATGAAAGCTCTAGGAGGAGTTCGTTCAAATACGACCCCCGAAAATGAGCCCAAAACCACGAAAACGCCAACTTTGAAACAAAGTGCACGCCGTACGCTTGGCGATAGCCCAGGTCACCAAGAGGCTTTTTTGTGCGTCTCAGTACTTTACATACTCCCGCTAAATTTCGTACACGCGGATCAAAGCGTGTCGAGGGGCTCCTCCGACAACCGAAACGTAGGTGGCGCCGTAGAGCCATTTTTATACGTTTACATGCGAGACCCCCAAAATACGTAATTTTACGCCCGACTTTGGGGGGGTAGGCAAATTTTCGCAACTTTTCGAGTACATATAGGCCGTCGAAAATGCGATTCATTTAGGAGAAGAAAACGTCCAAAAGAAAAACAATGGTTTTTTGCTCGGGCCCAAATAATGGTGATTTTCATCCTCAAATATCTCGCTTCCTGTTCATTTTAGGCCATTGCTCCAAGAGACTTTTTTGTACGTCTTGCCATGCTCTACAATTCAGATGAGGTTTCATCACTCTGTGTCTAAAACTGTGGCGGGGCTGCCTGAAAGAAAAGTTCAAGGGGGCGCTGTGGGAAAAAGTTCCCCCCCGCCCCTAGGTTTTTATGCAGCCGAAAGATGCATAATATCGGTCTTAACAACCACAAGAAGTTTCAGACAGGTCTGACGAAATATATGAAAGCAACACCGCCTTTGCCGTATAAAACAGCCAAAAAGCAAATGGAGTTTGGAGGTCGTATCAAAGGGTCAAATTTGACGGAGTGCCACGGCCACAGCGTTTCATCGAAACTCATGATTTTGATAACTTTTAGTCAGGAAGTCTATATGAACGTAACTACCAAGTTTGAAGTCAATTGGATAAAATCCCTAGGAGGAGTTTGTTCAAATGTGACCCCTTCTCAACCGGCCAAAACAGCAAAAATGGTGATTTTCATGCCTAAATATCTCGCTTCCTGTTAATTTTAGCCCATTTCTCCAAGAGACTTTTTTGTAGGTCATGCCTTCATCTGCAATTCGGCTAAGGTTTCATAATTCTGTGTCCAAAACTGTGGTGGGGCTGCGTCAAAGAAATTTTCAAGGGGGCGCTATAGAGCGATTTTGCCCCGCCCCCTAATTAATTATGCAGCCGAATTTTGCATAATATTGCTCTTAATTACCACAAGAAGTATCAGACAGCTCTGACAAAGTATTTAAAAGCCCAACACTTTTGCCTGAAACACAGCCAAAAAGTCAATGGAGTTCCATTTTTCGTCGAAAAAATCGGCACGCTTGACTTTGACGCGCCGTCACGGCTACACCCTTTGATCTAACGTTGAAATTCTTTCTCACATGTCAAGACCAAGGCCTTGACAACATCTCCAACTAGTTTGAGGTGGATATGGTCAATATTTTCCGAGCTGGACGTCATTTCCTAAAAGTGGTCTTTTCTGTCGCCACTAGGAGGCGCTGTGAAAATCTCCAAATATTTTTATGGAAATGTATTCTAGGCCAGACTACCATTATATATCAGAAGTTTGATGAAGGTTGGAGTATTTTTGGCAAAGTTATAGCACGTCGAAATTTCACGCCAAAACGCCAAATTTCGTGGCCCCGCCCCTCTGACGCAGTAAATCTGAACCTCACGATTTTGATAACTTTTCATGGTCGAGGCCTTAAGAACACACACGCCAAGTTTCAAACAGATAGGATGAAAGCTGTAGGAGGAGTTTGTTCAAATACGACCCCTGAAAATGACCCCAAAAACACGAAAACGGCAACTTTGAAACAAAGTGCCCGCTGTACGCATCGCCGTAGCCCGGGTCACCAAGAGACTTTTTTGTGCGGCCTGGGATGTTACATACTCCCGCTAAATTTCATACACGTGGATAAAACCGTGTCCGGGGGCTTCTCCGACAACCGAAACGTAGGTGGCGCCGTAGAGCCATTTTTATCCGTCCATGTGCGAGACCCCCAAAATACGTAATTTTACACCCGACTTTGGGGGGGTAGGCAAATTTTCGCAACTTTTCGAGTACATATAGGCAGTCGAAAATGCGATTTTACTTGGGGAAGAAAAAGAAAAAAAATAATAAAAATTAAAGCTGCAAGCAGCGTTGAACGGGCCCTCGCACTCCCACGCAACTCGACGGCTGGCACGTCGGAAGGCACCAGTCGGAAGACGCGCGAACCGCTTTCAAAGCATTTCGCTCAATCGAACACACACATTAGCCATCTTTTCTTTGGCCACTGGGAGGCGCTGTGAAAATCAGCAAATATTTTTATGGAAATGTATTCTAGGCCAGACTGCCGTTATACATCAGAGGTTTGGGGGGAGATTGTAGTGTTTTTCGCAAAGTTATAGCACGTGGAAATTTCATGGCAAAACCCCAAAATTCCGTGGCCCCCGCCCCTCTGACGCAGTAAATCCGGAACTCGCGCTTTTGATAACTTTTCATGGTCGAGGCCTTAAGAACACACACGGCAAGTTTCAAACAGATAGGATGAAAGCTCTAGGAGGAGTTCGTTCAAATACGACCCCCGAAAATGAGCCCAAAACCACGAAAACGCCAACTTTGAAACAAAGTGCACGCCGTACGCTTGGCGATAGCCCGGGTCACCAAGAGGCTTTTTTGTGCGTCTCAGTACTTTACATACTCCCCGCTAAATTTCGTACACGCGGATCAAAGCGTGTCGAGGGGCTCCTCCGACAACCGAAACGTAGGTGGCGCCGTAGAGCCATTTTTATACGTCCACGTGCGAGACCCCCAAAATACGTAATTTTACGCCCGACTTTGGGGGGGTAGGCAAATTTTCGCAACTTTTCGAGTACATATAGGCCCGTCGAAAATGCGATTCATTTAGGAGAAGAAAACGTCCAAACGAAAAACAATGGTTTTTTGCTCGGAGCCCAAATAATGGTGATTTTCCATCCTCAAATATCTCGCTTCCTGTTCATTTTAGGCCATTGCTCCAAGAGACTTTTTTGTACGTCTTGCCATGCTCTACAATTCAGATGAGGTTTCATCACTCTGTGTCTAAAACTGTGCGGGGCTGCCTGAAAGAAAAGTTCAAGGGGGCGCTGTGGGAAAAAGTTCCCCCCGCCCTAGGTTTTTTATGCAGCCGAAAGATGCATAATATCGGTCTTAACAACCACAAGAAGTTTCAGACAGGTCTGACGAAATATATGAAAGCAAACACACCGCCTTTGCCGTATAAAACAGCCAAAAAGCAAATGGAGTTTGGAGGTCGTATCAAAGGGTCAAATTTGACGGAGTGCCACGGCCACGGCTTTCATCGAAACTCATGATTTTGATAACTTTTAGTCAGGAAGTCTATATGAATGTAACTACCAAGTTTGAAGTCAATTGGACAAAATCCCTGGGAGGAGTTCGTTCAAATATGACCCCTTCTCAACCGGCCAAAACAGCAAAAATTGTGATTTTTGTGCCTAAATATCTCGCTTCCTGATAATTTTAGCCCATTTCTCCAAGAGACTTTTTTGTAGGTCATGCCTTCATCTAAAATTCAGCTAAGGTTACATAACTCTGTGTATAAAACTGTGGCGGGGCTGCGTCAAAGAAAAATTCAAGGGGGCGCTATAGAGCGATTATTGCCCCGCCCCCTAATTAAATTATGCAGCCGAATTTTGCATAATGTTGCTCTTATTTACCACAAGAAGTTTCAGACAGCCTTTTGACAAAGTATCTGAAAGCCCAACACTTTTGCCTGAAACACAGCCAAAAAGTCAATGGAGTTCCATTTTTTGTGCTAAAAAATCGGCACGCTTGACTTTGACCGCGCCGTCACGGGCCACGCCCTCTGATGAAACGTTGAAATTATTTCTCAGATGTCAGGACCAAGGCCTTGACAACATCTCCACTTAATTTGAGGTGGATATGGTCAATATTTTGCGAGCTGGACGTCATTTGTAAAAGTGGTCTTTTCTGTCGCACTAGGAGGCGCTGTGAAATTCTCCAAATATTTTATGGAAATGTATTCTAGGCCAGACTGTGATTATATATCAGAAGTTTGATGAAGGTTGGAGTATTTTTGGCAAAGTTATAGCACGTCGAAATTTCACGCCAAAACGCCAAATTTCGTGGCCCCGCCCCTCTGACGCAGTAAATCTGAACCTCACGATTTTGATAACTTTTCATCGGTCGAGGCCTCAAGAACACACACGCCAAGTTTCAAACAGATAGGATGAAGCTGTAGGAGGAGTTCAGTCAAATACGACCCCTGAAAATGACCCCAAAAACACGAAAACGCCAACTTTGAAACAAAGTGCACGCCCGTACGCTTGGCGATAGCCCAGGGTCACCAAGAGGCTTTTTGTGCGGCCTGGGATGTTACATACTCCCGCTAAATTTCGTACACGTGGATGAAACCGTTGTCGAGGGGCTCCTCCGACAACCGAAACGTAGGTGGCGCCGTAGAGCCATTTTTGTTCGTCCATGTGCGAGACCCCCAAAATAAGTAATTTTACGCCCCACTTTGGGGGGGTAGGCAATTTTCGCAACTTTTCGAGTACATATAGGCCGTCTAAAATGCGATTTACTTTGAGTCAAGAAAAAGAATAAAAATAAAAAAAAAAAAAATAAACAGTTGAAAAACAATAGGGCCTCGCACACAGTGCGTGCTCGGGGCCCTAAAAATAATAAACAATTGAAAACAATAGGGCCTCGCACCGTGCGTGCTCGGGCCCTAATTAAAGCCTGCAAGCAGCGTTGAAACGGGCCTCGCACTCCCACGCAACTCGAACGGCTGGCACGTCGGAAGGCACCAGTCGGAAGCCGCGCGAGACCTTTTTCAAAGCATTTCGCTCAATCGAACACACACATTAGCCAGATCGGGACAAGGTCAAATGTGACGGAGCGCCACGCCACATTCTTTCATCAAATTCATAATTTGATAACTTTTTACTCAGGAAGTCTATATGAACCTAACTACCAAGTTTGAAGTCAATTGGATGAAATCCCTAGGAGGAGTTCATTCAAATAGGACCCCTTGTCCACCAGAACGATGCACTAAAAATGGTGATTTTCATTCTTAAATATCTCGCTTTCCTGTCAATTTTAACCCATTGCTCCAAGAGACTTTTTCGTAGGTCTTGCCATGTTCTACAATTTGGCTAAGGTTTCATAACTCTGTGTCCAAAACTGTGGCGGGGCTGCCTGAAAGAAAATTCAAGGGGGCGCTATAGAGCCGTTTTACATCGGGCAGTCGAGCCCAAAGAGACTTTTTTGTAGCCCTTGTGATGGTGCACGTGTATGCCAAATTTTCAGACAGGTAGGTGAAACGCTGTGGCGGGCCTGCTTCGTTAAATGTATCTAGGTGGCGCTATTGCTCATCGCAAAATTCAAATGCAGATGTGTTCAGAGCCGAAATCTCATCAATGCATTGAAATTTGGGGCAGGTCAGACCACGTACACGTAAGTTAGAGCAACATTTACAGTCATGGCGAAACATCGATATTCGCCGCGCCATCACGGCCACTTCCTCTGATGTCAAGTTGAAATTCTTTCTCAGATGTCAACACCAAGGCCTTGACAACATCCACACCTAGTTTGAGGTGGATATGGTCAATATTTTCCGAGCTGGACGTCATCTCGTGAAAGTGGTCTTTTCTGTCGCCACTAGGAGGCGCTGTGAAAATCTCCAAACATTTTTTATGGAAATGTATTCTAGGCCAGACTGTGATTATATATCAGAAGTTTGATGAAGGTTGGAGTATTTTTGGCAAAGTTATAGCACGTCGAAATTTCACGCCAAAACGCCAAATTTCGTGGCCCCGCCCCTCTGACGCAGTAAATCTGAACCTCACGATTTTGATAACTTTTCATGGTCGAGGCCTCAAGAACACACACGCCAAGTTTCAAACAGATAGGATGAAAGCTGTAGGAGGAGTTCGTTCAAATACGACCCCTGAAAATGACCCCAAAACCACGAAAACGCCAACTTTGAAACAAAATGGCCGCCGTACGCTTCGCGATAGCCCGGTCACCAAGAGACTTTTTGTGCGGCTCGGTATCTTACATACTCCCACTAAGTTTCGTACACGTGGATGAAACCGTGTCGAGGGGCTCCTCCGACAAACCGAAACGTAGGTGGCGCCGTAGAGCCATTTTGTTCGTTATGTGTGAGACCCCCAAAATACTGTCAATTTACGCCCGACTTTGGGGGGGTAGGCAAATTTTCGCAACTTTTCGAAGTACATATAGGCAGTCGAAAATGCGATTTACTTGACTAAAGCATAAGAATAAAAATAATAAATAAAGCTGGCAAGCAGCGTTGAACGGGCCCTCGCACTCCCACGCAACTCGACGGCTGGCACGTCGGAAGGCACCAGTCGGAAGACGCGCGAACCGCTTTCAAAGCATTTCGCTCCATCGAACACACACATTAGCCATCTTTTCTTTGGCCACTGGGAGGCGCTGTGAAAATCAGCAAACTATTTTTATGGAAATTATTCTAGGCCAGACTGTCCGTTATACATCAGAGGTTTGGGGGAGATTGTAGTGTTTTTCGCAAAGTTATAGCACGTGGAAATTTCATGGTAAAACCCCAAAATTCGTGGCCCCGCCCCTCTGACGCAGTAAATCCGGAACTCACGATTTTGATAACTTTTCATGGTCGAGGCCTTAAGAACACACACGGCAAGTTTCAAACAGATAGGATGAAAGCTCTAGGAGGGAGTTCGTTCAAATACGACCCCCGAAAATGACCCCAAAAACCACGAAAACGCCAACTTTGAAACAAAGTGCACGCCGTACGCTTGGCGATAGCCCAGGTCACCAAGAGGCTTTTTTGTGTGTCTCAGTACTTTACATACTCCCACTAAATTTCGTACACGCGGATCAAAGCGTGTCGAGGGGCTCCTCCGACAACTGAAACGTAGGTGGCGCCGTAGAGCCATTTTTATACGTCCACGTGCGAGACCCCCAAAATACGTAATTTTACGCCCGACTTTGGGGGGGTAGGCAAATTTTCGCACTTTTCGAGTACATATAGGCCGTCGAAAATGCGATTCATTTAGGAGAAGAAAACGTCCAAACGAAAAACAATGGTTTTTTGCTCGGGCCCAAATAATGGTGATTTTCATCCTCAAATATCTCGCTTCCTGTTCATTTTAGGCCATTGCTCCAAGAGACTTTTTTGTACGTCTTGCCATGCTCTACAATTCAGATGAGGTTTCATCACTCTGTGTCTAAAACTGTGGCGGGGCTGCCTGAAAGAAAAGTTCAAGGGGGCGCTGTGGGAAAAAGTTCCCCACCCGCCCCTAGGTTTTTTATGCAGCCGAAAGATGCATAATATCGGTCTTAACAACCACAAGAAGTTTCAGACAGGGTCTGACGAAATATATGAAAGCAACACCGCCTTTGCCGTATAAAACAGCCAAAAAGCAAATGGAGTTGGAGGTCGTATCAAAGGGTCAAATTTGACGGAGTGCCACGGCCACGGCGTTTCATCGAAACTCATGATTTTGATAACTTTTAGTCAGGAAGTCTATATGAACGTAACTACCAAGTTTGAAGTCAATTGGACAAAATCCCTGGGAGGAGTTCGTTCAAATATGACCCCTTCTCAGCCGGCCAAAACAGCAAAAATGGTGATTTTCATGCCTAAATATCTCGCTTCCTGATCATTTTAGCCCATTTCTCCAAGAGACTTTTTTGTAGGTCATGCCTTCATCTGCAATTCGGCTAAAGTTTCATAATTCTGTGTCCAAAGCTGTGGTGGGGCTGCGTCAAAGAAATTTTCAAGGGGGCGCTATAGAGCGATTTTGCCCCGCCCCCTAATTAATTATGCAGCCGAATTTTGCATAATGTTGCTCTTATTTACCACAAGAAGGTCAGACAGCTCTGACATAGTATCTGAAAGCCCAACACTTTTGCCTGAAACACAGCCAAAAAGTCAATGGAGTTCCATTTTTCGTCGAAAAATCGGCACGCTTGACTTTGAAACGCCGTCACGGCTACACCCTTTGATCTAACGTTGAAATTCTTTCTCAGATGTCAACCCCAAGGCCTTGACAACATCTCCAACTAGTTTGAGGTGGATATGGTCAATATTTTCCGAACTGGACGTCATTTCCTAAAAGTGGTCTTTCTGTCGCCACTAGGAGGCGCTGTGAAAATCTCCAAATATTTTTATGGAAATGTATTCTAGGCCAGACTACCATTATATATCAGAAGTTTGATGAAGGTTGGAGTATTTTGGCAAAGTTATATAGCACGTCGAAATTTCACGCCAAAACGCCAAATTTCGTGGCCCTGCCCCTCTGACGCAGTAAATCTGAACCTCACGATTTTGATAAGTTTTCATGGTCGAGGCCTTAAGAACACACACGCCAAGTTTCAAACAGATAGGATGAAAGCTGTAGGAGGAGTTCATTCAAATACGACCCCTGAAAATGACCCCCAAAAAACACGAAACGGCAACTTTGAAACAAAGTGCCCGCCGTACGCTTCGCCGTAGCCCGGGTCACCAAGAGACTTTTTTGTGCGGCCTGGGATATTAACATACTCCCGCTTAAATTTCGTACACGTGGATGAAACCGTGTCGAGGGGCTCCTCCGACAACCGAAACGTAGGTGGCGCCGTAGAGCCATTTTGTTCGTCACGTGTGAGACCCCCAAATACGTAATTTACGCCTGACTTTGGGGGGGTAGGCAAATTTTCGCAACTTTTCGAGTACATATAGGCCGTCAAAAAGGCGATTTACTTTTAGGAAGAAAAAGGAGAAGAATAAAAAAAAAAAAAAAATTAAAGCTGCAAGCAGCGTTGAACGGGCCCTCGCACTCCCACGCAACTCGACGGCTGGCATGTCGGAAGGCACCAGTCGGAAGACGTGCGAACCTTTTTCAAAGCATTTCGCTCAATCGAACACACACATTAGCCAGAATCGGGACAAGGTCAAATCTGACGGAGCGCCACGCCCACATTCTTTCATCAAAGTTCATAATTTTGAGTAACTTGTACTCAGGAAGTCTGTATGAACCCATCTACCAAGTTTGAAGTCATTTGGATGAAATCTCTATGAGGAGTTTGTTCAAATAGGACCCCTTCTCAGCCAGCCTGAAACACCAAAAAACTGTGATTTTCAATGTACATTATAGCCCATTACTCCAAGAGACTTTCTTGTAGATCTTGTCTAAGTCTACAATTCGTAATGCTGCTACAAGTGTTAAATGGAACCGGGTAAATCACACCAGTGTTACCTGAGCTAGTGCGTGTGGATTCTCTCCAATCCATGTATACAAACTGCACTTGTGTTTAATGCTTAATGGTTTCATACATTTTGTCAAAGTAGCTGTATTGTTTTTTTTTGTTTTTTTTCATGTGTCCAAAAGTTATGCATTTATCATAATGTAGTGTGCTGGTAAAGGTCATGCAACGAAATGTTTTTATTATGAAGAAGTAGCAGTAAATGAGTTTTGTCCTGTTCATGAAATCACTCAAACTACAGGTCTACTGTATGTACTACAGTAGACAAACCAGGTTCATGTTTGGCTCTGTGGTGGGCGTGACACTGGGAGACCAAAATGTCCATTAAGCGCAAAGAAAGGGTTAGCAACGACAATGCATAATCAGCCGCACCCTAACCTCAATTGTTGACTGCATTCCTGCTAATGTCCGATAATCACCTGTACTTCTTCCTCTTTAAATGGAGATTCACAACAATCAAACTGCGATCAAATATTCAACAGGAGGCTATCTGTGATGTCCATGACATTGGGAGAGCAAACTGCCCATTAAGCACAAAGAAAGGGTTAGCAACGACAATGCAAATCAGCCGCACCTAACCTCAATTGTTGACTGCATTCCTGCCTAATGGCCGATAATCACCTGTACTTCTTCCTCTTTAAATGGAGATTCACAACGATCAAACTGCGATCAAATATTCAACAGGAGGCTATCTGTGATGTCCATGACATTGGGAGAGCAAACTGCCCATTAAGCGCAAAGAAAAGGTTCAGCAACGACAATGCAAATCAGCCGCACCTAACATGCATTCCTACATAATGGACGATAATCACCTGAACTTCTTCCTCTTTAACTGGAGATTCAGAAAAAGTTCTTGTTTTAGGGTTCAATTTATTTATGGGGAATTTAACCTATTTGATGAACAAAAATGAAAATACCGAAAATGATAAAACAAAACAAAACGCAAATTCGAAACAAACAAAAAACCTGCATACCACTTAATGTAGCTTACACCCAGAGACCGGCCATTGGACCGGACTGGAAAGCTGCCGACAGATTTATTAGATTATTTTATGATTCAATAGTTGTAAATGAGGCAGAGTATTTATGTTGTTTATATCTAACATGTCGCTGTTTACTAAATCAACAGAATCAGTTATTCGTCTCTTTTTTCTTGCTTGCGCTCTCTATCTCTCGCTCACGATCTGAGGGAGTGAAAGTCGCAGCTGGACACACCGGTGTACAACAGCTGTTCTCAGAGATCGAGTGTGTTTCATAGGCTTCAGAAAGCATCAAACAGATATAGCCCGTAAAGATAAGTTACAAAAGAAAACGGTCCATCAGACGTTACGGGAACGAATCGTGCAGCGTAACAAGACGACATTTTAGATGATAATATGAAAATGTTATGAAGATGTCCATGAAATCACAGCTGCACTTCAGAAAAGACGTAAATACGTAATTGTTTTATTTGTGCATTTGTTTCTGCTGTTGAGACAGAGGTGTCTGTGTGAAACGTGTTCACATCGGTGGATTTTTGCTTTTAATGCAGTTACGGCATTTGAGTTTACGGCGGTCGCGGTGGACAGCTACAGTTGAATATACTGGCACACGGGAGCGGGGTGGATGGCCCACCATACTGCCGGCTGTGGCGGTGGGCGCCTCTGCGATCGACTTGATCACGTCTGGCTGTCGACCGGTATCTCGCGATCGACGTATTGGGCACCCAATTTTAGTGGTACGCCGTACCGGACCGTACCGGTTTATAACAATAGCAATGATTTAGCCGGTCATGTTGCGAGGTGAGTGGAGTGATGGGGCCGCAAAGTTCAAATTTCCGGGGGTTCGTGTTGTTTATAAATAAGCGGTGTGTGTGTGTGTGTGTGTGTGTGTGTTTTTTTTGCGCACACAGCGTATAGCTTCGTATAATGATATAACAGATGGCAATGCTTGCGGAGACTGTTACTGCTCTGTGTTACGATTCAAACTAACCGCTCACACCTTGCCTTCTACAGGCTCAGGGGCGTTGAAATGAACAAAGGGTGTTGGTTGGCTTGCGGAGAATGGGGCTGTTCTGTGTTATCGTCCAAACTAACCACACACACGGAGGCTCAGGGGCGTGGAAATGAACAATGGTTGCTGGTTGGTTGTCAGGTACGATGCGGTGCTTAACAAAGCCCCGCCCCAGGTGAGCACTATATTAGCCGGAGCTCAGGTAAAGCTCGCTGATTCTGTTTGCTTCAGCATCCAGGATCTCTCTCGTTGCTTCGGATAGCTTTGTCTGTCAGGACGTAGCGGGATTTTTTGCTCTTTGGATTATTTCTTCAAGAACTCTTCACTTCACTTCACTTGATCACGGTAAGTCACTTTTTACAGTATGTTACATTGTTGCTGTTAAAGTGTTATGTATGTGGTCCATGTTCCTGTTTTGTTAGGTTATGTTGGTTATTGTCTCTGTGGTGAAATATATTCACGCTCACAGTGATATTCATATAAAATTGATAGGTAAAAATATGCTACAGTACAGAGTATATTAAATACGTAAAAACGAACTATGTTGGCCATTGGTCCGCAACCCGCTGACCGGTACCGGTCAGTCAATCAGTTGGTACCTGGCCGCACACGAAATAAGTAATTATTTTTGCTTGATGTATTATCGGAGTATGGACGTTTAAAAACCTTTTATTTTGAGAAATGATTGTTTCTTCGACGACTGTGTCGCTTTCGCTGCGTAACAGTAACGATAGCCAGCCAGTTCCGCCCCCCCGTGCCTCAGTTAAATTGTGGTGGTGTGGTGTCGGTGGTGATAATTAGAGATAGAAATTTAGGCAACAGCCAATGCTTTCTCTAGGTGTAGATATTTTTTATATGTGGTGGTCCCCAACCCGCGGACCGGTACTGGTCAGTCGATCAGTTGGTACCTGGCCGCACA
This sequence comes from Nibea albiflora, assembly GCA_014281875.1. Classification (NCBI taxonomy): domain Eukaryota; kingdom Metazoa; phylum Chordata; class Actinopteri; family Sciaenidae; genus Nibea; species Nibea albiflora. The sequence continues at coordinate 17,167,500 of CM024796.1, read as the reverse complement.
CGAAATAATTAATTATTTCCGCTTTATGTATTATCTGAGTATTGACGATGTTTTATTTTGAAAAACCTTTTATTTTGAGAAATGATTGTTTCTTCGACGTCTGTGTCGCTTGCGCTGCTTAACAGTAACGATAGCCAGCCAGTTACGCCCCCGTGCCTCAGTTAAATTGTGGTGGGTGTAGTGTATGTGGTGATAATTAGAGATAGAAATTTAGGCAACAGCCAATGCTTTCTCTAGGTGTAGATAATTTTTATATGTGGTGGTCCCCAACCCGCGGACCGGTACCCGCGGTAATTAATTATGTCCGTTTTATGTATTATCTGTGTATGGACGATCTTTTACTTTGAAAACCTTTTATTTTGAGAAATGATTGTTTCGGTGACCTCTGTGTCGCTTGCGCTGCGTAATGGCAACGATAGCCAGCAGTCACGATTCAGAGCGTTGTTCATGGTGCGTGCAGTGTGTTTGTCTGATCATGCAGTGTGTACTGAAAAGAGGCTTACTAGTATTGTGCTGTTCATTGCAGATGTAAAATTTATTTGTGCTGTGCCCTCTAAGCATCTGCATGTGTATGTAATGTATGTTCCTGTTTTGTTAAATATAAGTTAGGATGTTAGTGGTAATATTGAGGCTTTATGTGGTTATTGGTTATTATAGTATACATGTGTAGTTGAGTGGATTTACAGAGAAACATATTGTGTTATTCATTGTTGCAAATGCAGATGCAGAATTTAGTTGATGTGTCCTCTAAGGGGCTGCAGTTTGATCCCCTTGATACAAAAGTTGCACAAACTTTGTGCAAACAATAAATTGTACAATCCTGCTGTTCAATGTTGGTTACTACAGCTACTGGCTGTGTCAGTAGTAAGTTTAGCAAAACACAGTGTTCTTTGTGTCGTTCATGGTGCAGTGCGTTTGTCTGATCATGCAGTGTGTACTGAAAAGAGGCTTACTAGTATTGTGCTGTTCAGTGTAGATGTAAAATTTATTTGTGCTGTGTCCTCTAAGCATCTGCATGTGTATGTAATGTATGTTTCTGTTTTGTTAAATATAAGTTAGGATGTTAGTGGTAATATTGAGGCTTAATGTGGTTATTGCTTATTATAGTATACATGTGTAGTTGAGTGGATTTACTGAGAAACATATTGTGTTGTTCATTGTTGCAAATGCAGATGCAGAATGTAATTCATGTGTCCTCTAAGGGGCTGCAGTTTGATCTCCTTGATACAAAAGTTGCACAAGCTTTGTGCAGACAATACATTTTACAACCCTGCTGTTCAATGTTGGTTACTACAGCTACTGGCTGTGTCAGTAGTCAGTTTATCAAAACACAGTGTTCATTGTGTTGTTCATGGTGCAGTGTGTTTGTCTGATCATGCAGTGTTTACTGAAAAGAGGCTTACTAGTAGTGACTTTTTTGAGGCATAATGTGGTTATTGGTTATTGTGAAAACATGTTGAGTTTACTGCTCTAAGCATCTGCATGTGTATGTAATGTATGTTCCTGTTTTGTTAAATATAAGTTAGGATGTTAGTGGTAATAATGTTCATATTCATTGTGTTGTTCATGGTGCAGTGTGTTTGTCTGATCATGCAGTGTGTACTGAAAAGTAACTTACTAGTAGTGACTTTGAATTTGCTTCAATTGTAGGAAACAGTAGTTATAAGCGATGAAATGTACACTTTATGTAAAAAGAATGAATGGTTCTGATGTCACTGCTGTGAATGCAGATGTAGAATTTATTATCATTAATGCAATGTTGTTGTCCTGATGTTTCAGATGCCGCGTGGCAAGGGCTACCGCCGCTCTCAGGCTGCCAAGAGGAGGATGGAGAGGCAGGAGAGTTGGCGTGTGGACGTCAACCCTGTTGACAGTGTACCTTTTGGTATGTACTACCTGGGTTTTGTTCTTTTCTGTACATTTTGTCCATCCATTTGTCTTTGTTGGTTTTTGTTTTTTTCTGTGCCATTGACTAACTTCTCATGTTATATTATATCTCCTGTTTTTTTTTCAGTCCGTGGTACCGGTCAGCGTCACAGGGTGAGAAGGTGGGAGCAGTCGCAGCTGACCAACAAGCCGCACAAGTTGGTCATTCCTTCTGGGCACGCTAACAAGAAGGTATTATTCGAATCCAAATGATTTAAGAGACAATGAAAGCATTAAGTATACATTGCCATGTACTAACTCCTTCTGTATTTATTTCATTTCATTCAGTTCGTTCTTCTTGTTGGTGACTCCCACCTGCGTGCCTTGGTGGACGGGTTCGTTGCGATGCCAGAGGGACCGCTGTCCTTTGGCTTCATGTCCACCCCTGGGGCGACTGCAGCGCACCTGAGGACCGAGCTCGTGGCTGCTGTGGTTCCTCGCCAGCCTGATGCGGTCGTTGTCCTGGCCCCCAGCAACAACCTCACCGCTTGCAGGGGGCTGGAGGACTCGTCTGCAGATTTCGCCGCCCTGGTGAAATCTGCACGCAGCCGTTGGTCCAACGTAAGTGTGAATTTATGGTTAGAAGACTTATTCTGGACGATGTGTGTATTTTTGCAATGTTAAAATTATTGGCCTTTGTAATAACATGACATGTGTTTGGCAGGTTGTGGTGCTGGACTTTCCGCCTCGACTCAGTGTTGCAGAGGCGGAACAGGGGCTGCTGCGCATGGCTTACCACAGTGTGTGTGTGGAGCAGGGTAAGTTTAAATTACACTGATATGTTGGAAGATTGATTTTATTTATAGCTATGCTACTAAACAATCACGTGTAATATGTACTAATTATAGTGTCATTCATGTTTGTTTAGGCGTTCCTTTCCACCACATTGCAGAGAACTTCCCTCTGCGGCAGCGCGACTTGTGGGCCAGAGATGGTGTAAGTAATTTTTTTTTTTTGCAGCAAAAGATTGTACAGCTGGGAAATGTACTGTGTAGTTTCATGTAAATAAGTAGTGATTGCCAATGAATGATAGTAATGTCTTTTGATTTTGGTTTTTACAGACACACCTGAGCGACAACGTTGGTATGCCGATCCTTGCGTACCTTCTGTGGCAGGCAGCCGACAGACAGCTCGCAGAGCCAGAGCCAGTTCCAGAGCCACCCGTGTCGGCCGTGCCCGCCTGCCCGTACCGTCCCCGGTTTGCCACCCAGGTGGTCGTGAGCGGTCACGAGCCACAGCCACGGCCGGCAGCCAACCCAGACGGGTGGGTTACCGTGGTTCGGGGCCAGAAGGTAATATATATTTGATTTATGGAATTGATGTTAATGAAATGCACATACACTGGGCTGTTATCTTAATCTGTGGCATAACACGACATTCATGTGTAACACAAGCATTTGTCTCTTCCATTTTATAGCGCAGTTTGCCTGAAGCTGAGCTGGCAGCCTTGGACGCTCAGGTGGTTCAGAAGAAGGTATGTTATGATGAATTTATACATGATCTCACAGAAGTTCACGTGTTGATGGATTGACTTTGTGGTTTTTATGCAATGGCAATTGACGGTATTCTTTTATTGTCATTTTACAGGTGGTGCTGAAGGAGTGTTTCATCCCACTCACTCCTGTGCGGTTCAGCCCAACCTTGCTGCGTGCTGTGGAGAAGACGAGCCCGTCTTTTCTCCCTTCTCCTGAGGTGGAGACTGCTGTTCCTGTGCACATCCAGGTAATTCATATACATTCTTTCTACCTCCTTGTTATCATGTCTTGCGTTTGCATTCATCATCAGTGCTAAATTTGAATAACTGTATGTATCTGAAATTGAACATTGCAGTAAAATGTTTATGTTTTGCTGATTTTAGAAGCGAAAGGTGGCAGCAAAGCGCAGGGACTGTTGTTGCACGTAGGAGACTGCCAAGAGAACAGGTCAGTATTATTTGTGATCTTTGTGTTTTGGTTTGACACCATGAGAACATATTTAGTACATTTGGCTGTATTCCTGCCTGCATATGTGTTGTATGTGTATGTTAATTGGTTGTTGTAAACTGCTTCTGCAGGTGGACACAGCGGGTTGTCAGAGGTGGCTGGTGGCAAAACCTGTCAATTGCAGTGCCTGTTGCAGAGAAGGTTTGTGATTTCAGGTTTTGTTTAAATAATATCAGGAGATTTTACTTGGACATTGCTGAAGTTGTTACTTATAGAAATCTCAATTGCTTCTTATCTTGTATGTTATGTACTTGCTATAAACATTTGTGACTTTTTCTTCTTTAGATGGACACAGATGTGGAGGTGGTTTCCGTGGTAACACCTACCAGTGCAGTTTCTACGCCTGTGATGGATGAGGTTTGTGAATTGATTTGTTGTTTGAGCGTCATTACCCATTTTGGCGACTGGCCATAAAGCACACTGCCTGTTCTTGAATTTGGTCATTAACAATTCATTGACATGCTCTTTATTTTACAGAACGAGGCCACACACCATGCTGTGGACCTGACGTCGGAGCCAGGATTGAGCGTGCCGCTGCCAGTCCGTGGGGGGGGATGAGGTTTGTACATTGAATAGTTGACAAACGTGTTTAACCATAGTTGGTAAAAAAAAAATTGATTTTAAACCCCCTTTCAAGGGGCAAATCTTGTTTACCTAATTGCAGCGTAAACACATCCTTCAAGTTATTAAAATCATTTTTTTTTTCTTTTTCAGGTCCAGCCACCACATCCTGCCACACCAGGATCTGCGCAACTGGGTCCAACTCCAGGAGCGAATACGGTCGGTGACATTTCATTAAAGCATGTGTCACAGCTTGGCTCGATTGTGCAAATAGAGAAAAGTATCAGGGGGTCATTTCCATCAGGGGAATGCTGTGTTAAGAAACCCTGGTGTGCAATGCATGGCTGTATCGTTAGTCAGCATAGCAAAACATAGTGTTCATAGCGTTTTTGACTGGGAGAAGAAAGATTTGGACAGTGTCTTGTTTTTAGGCGATGATTTGTACTCGTCTTTGCGCTGTAGTAACATGATTAGCGGAGGGTCTAGATTGTTGTGTGTTCCCGATTTGCCTCAGCAGTCAGTCCTTTATGGACAGACCTTTGCTTTGTATACGGTGAATGGGTGACAGGGACAGTGGCGTGGATCAGGGAGAGCTTGTTGATGCAGGTGTAGGGATTGTCGCTAGTGAAGGGCTAGAATACATGCTTGGCAAATACAGCACATGTTTTCTGACGTTGGCAGCCAGTACATGTGCTGTTATTTGTGAGCATGGTCGCTATGCTGTAGTTGATTCACATGCACGTAATGCGTGTGGAATGGTTGATGCGAACGGGAAAAGTGTTGTTGTGCATTTGCCAACACTTGAAGACGTTTGCAACTATGCATGCCGGTTGTCTGTTTCACTTGGTGCTGGACACAGGCCTTTTGAGATTGCTGCTGTTTCTGTGACAAATCCTGTCACAGATGACCACAGTTCAGATTGTTTGTCTGAGCATGTGGTGTGTGCTGAGGACAGTGTAGCTAGCAGTGTCTCTGAATCCGCTTCAGTTATAGAAAGGAGTAGTTGTAAACGTAAGAGGGCTAATGTAAACGTAATATTTAAAAAAGAAAAAGTTCTGACATCACTGCTGTAAATTCAGATGTTGAATTATTTGTGATGTATCTTCTAAGGGGCTGCAGTTTGATCCCCTTGATAAAAGAGTTGCACAAGCTTTGTGCAAACAGTTAAACGTAGATTTTGAGAAGCAGGATAGGCAGACGTGTTCCTCGGCTGGCATGTTGGGAACTCCTTGCACGAGTGACAGCATTGTCGCTGATGGTAACTGTTTCTTTCGAGCAGTGTCTCAAGCTGTGTCTGGTACACAAAAAAACCACCTTAAAGTCAGGCGTGCTGTAGTCAGACATGTAGAAAGGAATGCTTTGCAGTACACAAGTTTTTTACGATCCCAGTATTCTACTGTGGATGAGTATCTCAATTCATCAAGAATGAGATATGTTGGTAGTTGGGCTACTGAGTTTGAAATTCAAGCCACTGCCGATTTGTTAGGTGTGAGTATTTATACTTACTACAATGATCGCTGGCTTAAGTATTCTTGTAAAAATAAGGCCATGTCAAAGCAAGGGATTTACTTGCAACATGTTAATGGCTGTCATTATGAAGTTGTTGTGTGCGTTAATCAACCGCGGCTGCAGAACTGTAACAGTGATGTAAATGTGTGCTTTGAGTTGTGTAAAGATAGTCAGTCATTAGACACCCAATATATGGCCAGAAGACCTTGTAAACAGAGTAAAAGTAATACGGATTCCTTAAAATTGAGTGTAAATTATTGTTTATCTAAGTATTTAAAAACTAAGTCGTATGTCAAACGTAAATCAAAATATCAAAATAGTGTGTTGTATATGGAGAAGAAAAAGAAATGTTCAAAAGGTTGTATCATCAAAATATGTTGTTTAAAGAAAAGAAAAGGCATATTAGTATGATTCGATATAAAAACAACAAGGATATTATTAAGTACTGTCTTAAGTTGAAATACCAAGAGAATGATTTGAATAGAGAAATAAAGAAAAGCATGAATAGATTGAAATATAAAAAAGATGACTTGTATAGGCAAAAGATGAAAATAAACATGAATAGGAAATACAGTGAAGATTATTTGTACAGGAATAAAATGAAAATTATGCATAAAAAGAAATACAATGAGGGATGATTTGTACAGGACAAAAAAGAAAGAAATGTGTAAAACAAAATACAAAGTAGATGATTTGTATAGGGAGAAAATGATAGACCCAGTATAAAAGAAAGTACAAACAAAATGATTTGTATCGGAGAGAAAATGATAGACCTTTATAAGAAAAAATACAGGGAGAATGATGAGTATAGGAAGAGAGTTGCAAGCATTTCCAAAATGAAATATCATGAAATGATTTGTTTCGCGACAAAGCCCAAAAGACTTTCTAACAAAAATATCACAAAGATTTGTCGTATCAAAATAAAGCCAAAGAACGTAGTCAAATCAAATATAGGGTTAATCTCAAGCATAGAGAGAATATTAAAACTAAAAGTGCAAAGAAAATATCATGAAAGTGCTGACTTTAGGAAGCGTGTTAGTGGAGGGGTCAAAATTAAAAGGCAGCAAATGAAAAATACAGGCTGAGGATTTTGATTTTGTTATGCAGCGCTTTTTAGACAAGGTAAAGATGGTCCAGATTTTGTGTGTTGTGTGTGCCATAGGTTGTTGTTTAGACACCAGGTGTTGCAGTGCAGGAGAGATTAGTTATAGAAAAAAAAGCCGGAGTTTGTTTGATTGCAGATAACTGCATCACAGAAACTATCTACACGTGTGCACTACAAATTGTGAAAGACAGTTGTAGTTGGGGTAAACACACCTAGAAGTCATCTTTGGAATTCTGTTACACATGCCATTATAAAATTAATAAGGGTCAAGTGCCCAGCTGAAAGCATCAAAAACAATTTGGCACTTGGCCCTGTTCCACTTGAACTGGCATGTTTAAATAAATTGGAGCAGCATTTGATAGCCCTGCATATTCCATTTATGAAAATGTTAGCCTTGCCTAAAAGGTGGGCAAAATGGAGTCCATGGACCGGTTACGTGTGTTCCAGCAAATATTATTCAAACGACCAATTTGCTTCCGCGTCGTACTTCCATGGAAGGGTCTTTTATTGCCCGTTAAGCTCAAGCGCAAAGCTTACTTATAAGGGCCATTATGAATATGAGTATATAGATACAGCACATATTAAGCAAGCGCTGCAATATTTAAAAGAAAATAATGTTATTATAAAGAAGTGAACTTTAATGCCGAGTGGTTCAATGAATTTTGTAAAGCCGATGAAGCAGATCCAAATGGCGGTGAGGATAAGATTGATAGTGTTTGTTCAGTCTGATGTGCATGATGATGAACTTTTGCACGGACAGGCAGCAGCACTGTATGTTCCAGGACACTGCTGATGCCTGTCGATATTGGTCAGGAAGCACTTGACCAGTATTTTGGAGATGTATGTAATTTGGCCTCCAGCAGAAGGAAAACTGTCCTGTGAAGTTTTCTGACTGATCACAGTAATGAAGCCAGATGTTTCCCAGTGTTGTTTCCCACAGGTAGCCCTACATACCACGATGATAGACACGCATCGTTTGACATTGTCGCGGTTATTTCAATAACAGAATTTTAAATGCAGATGGACGCTGTGCAAAAATGTCGAATCTATATTTTTTGCTCAATATCTGTCTGAACTTGAAAAGGTTTGTGTCAAATGTGTCCATTGCATTGAGAAAGGGCAAGGGAAATTGGAAGGATCACAAGGTGAGTCGTGAGGCTTCAAACACCGAGGAGTCGCTGAGGAATCTTTTTTAGAGTTTGATGAGGGGTATCGGTTTTTTTTAAAACACTTAAGGTACCCCGGCTTTTTGGCAGGGCGCACAGCGCGACTTGTGTGGCTTGTGTGAGGCAGCTAGGCATCCCACTGTGGTTTTTGTTCTTTTTCTGCAGCTGATATGCGCTGGAAAAATCTTCTTTCTAGCATTTTGAAGCAGGCAGGCTAGAACAGACACTGTAGAACAGCTAGAGTGGGCAGATAGGTGTGAGCTTTTGCGGCCGTAATCCTGTCACTGCGGCAAGAATGTTTGACTTCCGCTGGCATTGTTTCTTGAGAGAAGTGCTGATGTCTCCTGCAAATCCAATAGGCAAGATAAAGGACTACTTTTATAGGGTGGAGTTCCAGCAGCGCGGCTCCCCACATGTCCATTGCCTCTTTGGATTGAGAATGCTCCTATTATTGATAAAAACAGATGCAGAGGTAATTCAGTTCATTGATCGTTATGTGACATGTGAATTACCGTCCAACGATGAAGAATTATTGGACACTGTAACATCTGTGCAGCAGCATTCTAAACGACACTCAAAAACCTGTAAAAAGGCAAAAAGCTGTGTGTCGTTTCAATTTTCCCAGGCCGCCATCTGCACGCACGTTTATTTCTCTCGCAGTGTTCTGACGAGGAAAACACAAATTCATGTGCGTGCAAGCCGACTGAGGGACAGACGTCAGCACAGTGTGCTTGCAGATGTAGGGGACAGGCTAGCTTAGCGCAAATGAAGACGGAGGTTGCTGCAAAGATCATGTCTGCAATCAAAGAAGCTGTCAGAAATGACAGTCTTAACTTTGAAACAGCTGAGGAATTGTTTCGGCATGTAGGTGTCACCCAGGCTCGTTTCGAGGCTGCCTATAATTGTTGTGCTAGTAAAACGCAAGTTGTATTGAAGAGGCAGGCTAACGCTGTTTGGATCAATCAATATAGCAAACCCCTCTTGAAGTGTTGGAATGCAAATATTGACATCCAGTTTGTTGTTGATGCGTATGCCTGTGTTGTATATATCATTTCTTATATCTCTAAAGCTGAGAAAGAAATGGGGTTATTGTTGCAGTGTGCACAACGTGAGGCAGAAAGGAGGGCAACAGAGATGCAAAGGACAGCCTGAAAAATTTGGGGGTGTTTATCTCCACAATCGAGATGTGTGTGCCCAGGAGGCTGTTTACAGACTCACAAACATGCATCTAAAAGAGTGTTCTCGGAAAGTTGTCTTTGTTCCCGTGGGTGAAAACACCGTTCGAATGAGTTTGCCGTTAAAGGTTTTACAACATAGGGCTTCCTCAGATAACTTTAGTGCGGATGACATGTGGATGCTAAACCTTGTGGACGATACAGGAACAGACCAGGTAGCGTTGATTTTCAAGACATGTGTTTGGCTTCGTTTGCTTCGCAGTATCGCGTTTTGTCAAAAAACGAAACTGCTGTTAATAAGATCAAACTTGGAAACGATTGTGGTTACATTGTGAAAAGAACCCGCACACAACCTGCAGTTGTGCGTTACGTGCGGTTCTCTGAAACAAAAAAGCCAGAATTGTTTTATCAAAGCATTCTGCAGTTGTTTATGCCATATTACACAGACGGGCAGCTAAAACCTGTAGGCTTTGAAACCTTTCAAGATTTTTATCTGAATGGCCAGGTGAGATGTGCTGACAATTTGATGCAATCTGTCAAATCTGTGGTTGACAGAAATCGAAGCACATTTGAAGTAGAAAGCGAAGAGTTAGACAATGTTGAGGAGCAAATCAACAATGATGGGATTGTTGATGATGCCTGGTGTGAGTTGTGCCCTGAACAGGAACTAGATAGGTTAGAATGTAGGGAAATGCGTAGAATAGAAACACAAGCCAACGATGATGAACAGCCAGAACATATCCATCTGACTTGGCTGTTCAGCGAGAGCAGACAGGTCATTTGGAAAAGAGGATTCCATCATGTGCAGAAGTGACGGTTTGCGTTTCTTCGCTCTCTTAATGAGACGCAGATGGGTATTTTTAATCAAGTCAGACAGTGGTGTGTGCAGCAGGCTCAGGGAAAGAAGCCGGACCCATTCCACATTTTTGTTACAGGTGGTGCTGGCACTGGTAAAAGCCATTTAATAAGGGCTATTCAATATGAGGCAACAAGGATTCTAGCACCAGTGTGTCGTCACCCAGACGACATTTGTGTTTTGTTGACTGCTCCAACAGGGATTGCCGCATACAATTTACATGCAACTACTATTCATAGTACATTTAGCATTGGCAAAGATGTTCGCTACCATACACACCTCTGGGTGAGGAGAAGCTGAACTCTTTACGTGCAAAATATAGTAGCTTGCAGATTGTAATAATTGATGAAATCTCCATGGTTGATCATAATCTATGGCTTACATCCATGGAAGGTTACGCCAAATAAACAAATAGGCGACAGTTCCCTGTTTGGTAGAATAGCTATCATTGCTGTTGGAGATTTCTTTCAGTTGCCTCCAGTGCGTGGGAACCACTTTATGTTCAAAATGTTGGTATTGATTTGTGGTCTGGTGTATTCAACATTGCAGCAGTGTTAAACACAATTGTTCGGCAAAAAGATGAGCAATTTGCTCAACTGCGAACAGAGTGAGGACACACTCTAAGGGCACTGCGATGTTAGGTAGTGATGTGCAACTCCTTAAGTCTCGTGAAACCGGTGAAGAGAGCTCTGCTCTACATATTTTTCCGACCAACAGACAAGTCAGTGAACATAATTTTGGAATTCCTTCTGAAAACATGTCCTGATTATGTCTGTATCAGTGCTCAGGATTATATCAATAGTAAAAAAACAGGCAAGCTTGTGTTGTTAAAGGGTCATCATTCCGATGCACGCATACCTGCTTGCTTGGGAAGACTTGCTTTTGGGAAGGAGCCCGTGTCATGTTGTTCAAAAATATTGATGTTGCTGATGGTTTAGTCAATGGGGTGTGTGGCGCAGTCACAGACATTGTTTATGGAAACAGTGATAAAACGTTTCCTCTTAAAGTCTACATCAAGTTTGACAATGCTGACATTGGCAAACTCTGGAGGAAACGCTGTGCACATCCCCCTGGTGTTGACACAGCCTCAGTTGGCATTGATGCTGAAGAGGACGGGTCACCTGTAAAGGTGGTATGCGACGTCAGTTCCCCCTCAAACTTGCTTGGGCCTGTACAGTACATAAAGTGCAGGGCCTTACTATTGATGAGGCTGTAGTGTCGTTAGACAGAGTGTTTGCAGCTGGACAGGCATATGTTGCTTTAAGCCGTGTCAGAAGTTTATCTGGTTTTGGTTCTGAAGGACTTTGAACAAAAGCCATATATTGTAAAGACAGCATTAAAGAGGCACTTAACAGCATGTCCCCGTTTTTGATTGACAACATTCAAACATACAAATGTGGAACAATGCTTTCATTTCAGCGTCTTTTTAATGAATGTCCATGGTTTAGGCTGCCATGCAAAGACCTGGCTTTGTGTGTACAGCATTTGAAGCCTCAGTGCGTTGCTGTTACAGAGACATGGTTGTCTGAGAGTCCCTCAGTTGAAACTGGTGACCATTGACGGTTATCATTTTCATAGTGTTTCCTAGGAATGTGTGTTATAGTGACCCCAGACTGTTGGCCATCAAAGCCCAACAACATGGTGGCGTTTGCTATGTATACCTCAGACAATTTGGACTTTGACATTATACAAATACCATCTGTC
>CM024796.1:17112597-17155416 GCA_014281875.1 Nibea albiflora | reverse complement strand
CCATTTGCTAAACTGAAAAACATCTGTGTATGGTTTGGTTACCAAGGACCCCACCTCAACGGTAGCACTGCGTCTTTAATTGCTCTCAAGGGATAAAAAGATAATGACCTGTGACCATTTACAACTTAATAACCTTTGAAAAGTAAAGCAGACGCTGTACGGTCGCATGGGATCTAATTAGTCTTATCATCAAGCACTTCATCATAGCCATTGAGCTAAACACATATTTATCAAATGTCATGCTTGTTTTTCTTTATCTCAAGCAAGTATACAGTGACACTATTCCCTAAGCTCCGTGTTTCAGCATCTGCTGAAGATACTCTAGGGATCTCATGGAAGTGGAGGCCATTTAGATGGGCTGAGGGGTTACTAAAAGACATTACAGTATCCTTGCATCACTTACAGCCTATGTGTGTGTAGCCACTTGTGTTGAGTGTATTATGGTCTCAAACATAGGCAAATATTACATCACATGCCTCTGAGTAACTCTGTTTGTTAAAATAATTATTTCATAACCAACATTTCCATTTTAAATGTGAAACTATATATATATATATATATACAGACACACACACAGCTAACTGAATCTTTAGGAGCATAATTTATGTATTATTCGATGAACAATCCTGCCAGACCACTACAATTTAAGAAAGATACATCCACGGAGTTCAAAGTATTGACTGTTGTCAACATGCTGAAACCTCAGAGCTGGTTTGCAGAGAAGTTAGAGAAGTATTTAAAGTGTCAGTATCAGGCATTAGGCATCAGAACTAAATGGAAACCTCTGTGGCTGTGAAGTAAAGCCAACATGGAAGTGTCAAAAACTGCAGTTCCTTGAATGGGCCACTTGAAACTGGCTCCAGAAGTAAGTCAGTCTCCATAAGCCCCCACATTAAAATGGCCAGCTTCACAGAAATATGTTTACAACCTGGTACAAATCAGTTTTGATGTCTGTAGCTAATGTTTAAGGTTTCTGACTTATTATTAAATAATGCTTAAAGTTATGGATAATTACGAGTGTGGCCACTGTTGTTGACAGGTGGATGCTATTAACGGAATTCAGCTCGCTTTAGCTTCACCTTAACTTAATCTCTATAATGCTATACAAACATGCAGTGACAGGTAAACCTTAGCCATAGAGCCCTTTATGTTCAAGGTAGTAGTTCTTGTGAAATTGTGGAAACATTATTGTAGGTTATTCCATCAATGGTAATGAATGTGATGAAAGTACAATGTTTGCCTGGTCATAAATATTAGGGGGCAGCCGTTCCGTGGCACTTACGTGCCCGGTGTAGTGAGAGGAGTTCCTGTATGAGAAAACAAGTGTATGTCCTTGTGTGTGTGTGTGTGTGTGTGTGTGTGTGTGTGTGTGTCGGGCCAACACTGTGAGCAGTGAATTAAATTAATACAACATTGTTTTATTTTATTTCGCAGCTCATCAATATCGACTCATGTTTTTAACTGGTTGTTATAAATATCACACCGTATGTTCTTCCTAGTGTTAATGAACATGTTTACATTATTTAACGTTGCCTTACACTGTGTCAGCTCTGCTCAGTGGAACCGACAGTAGACTGGGTGCCTTCGGTTCCATTTCATTTGGAGCAACACAGCTGCTAACCTCGGCTAGTAGCTGCTCAGCTAGTAGCTCCTAGTGTCTCAAAACGGAAACTGTTTTCCATTCCATACCATTTTAGGAGGATAGATACTGCTCGAAGCCTGCAAGACTTGGATGAGGCTGTTATTACATATCCACTAATCCACCACGATAATGGGATTAATTTAAACATAAAGGGCAATTTTATCGCTATAATTTCACCGTGATTTACTGTAGTGCCGTAACCGTTACTGGTGGAGACTGGTGGTAAAAATAAACAACGAAAAGTAAAATGTGAAACAATACGAATCATTAGTCAACCAATTATTTTTAGTATATAGTATATTGAATATATTATATTTAGTATATGACACCTGATAAACGTACGAAAGTAATCGGAGTAGTAATAGCATAGTGATTAGTGTAGCCACCCACGTGTTTAGCAGATAATTGAATCCATGAAACAAAGTAATAATAGGGACACTGGAGTGGTTGCTCATTGAACAAACATACTGTCTTACTACTTACTGCTCTTGTTTGATGTTGTTGATTGTTGATGACTTATTATGAATACATGATTCTTAATTGTAATCCTCTTGCAACAATTATCATTTTCAAAATCTTAGTTCTTGTTTGGTTCTCTGTATTCTGTCACTGCCTCAATTCATGTGAATGCCAGCAGCTGCAGATGTGCTGACACTGTGACACTGCGATTCAGCTGTACAATTTTAATTTGTAAAACAAACTCTGGTGCTGTCTGTGGTTAAAATGGGGAACAATAGTAATCCCCCTTATTTTAACCTGACAATGTTTGTGAACATAGGCACCTACCGCTACCCTACATTTGTCTTGTGTTTGCTGTTGTATGCTCTTATGTCTTAGCTAATTTTCTCATAATAGTGGTAATATCACTAGAGAAAACTTTACATGAGCCCATGTATTTTTTTATTATGTGTCTGTCGATTAACTCTCTGTACGGCTCTGCTGGCTTCTTTTTCAGATTTCTGAGAGACCTTCTATATGACACTCATTTGATCTCACGATCAGCTTGTTTCACTCAGACCTACGTAATTTACTCCTATGCATCCTATGAGCTCACCCTTTTAGGCATTATGGCATATGATCGATACGTTGCTGTATGTCAACCTTTACATTACCACAACAAAATGACTTCCAAGCTGGTCTCTAAGTTGGTCGCCTTTGCATGGATTTGTCCGTTTTTTTCTGTTGGAGCCTGTGTTTATCTAGCCTCCAGACTTCCATTGTGTGGCAATAAGATACCGAAGGTGTTCTGTGCCAACTGGCCTATTGTAAAATTGTCGTGCATTTCTACTGTGATTAATAACCTTGTTGGGATGATTATAACCATAACCACAGTCTTTCTTCCCCTTGCTTTTGTCCTGTATACATATGGGAGAATCTTTCTTATTTGTAGGAAACGCTCTTCAGAGTTTAAGGCCAAAGTCATACAAAGCTGTCTGCCACACATTATTACATTGTAAATTATTCCATTACTGTGTTTTGTGATATTTCTCTCAGCAGAATTGATCTTGAAAATGTGAACCCATTTCTAGCTGTAGTTTTATCACTTGAGTTTGTTGTGATTCCTCCCATTTTGAATCCTCTCGTCTATGGCCTGAAGTTACCAGAAATTAGAAAACTTATTTTAAAAATGTTATCAGGCCCTAAATCTGACAAACAAACCAAGTCTCCATAAATAAGAGTAACACTAACATGTTCTGTTTCTGTGAGTAAATTGTCCTATACTGTTTTGTCATTACTTTAACATCTTTACACACCTGGCTGAAGCAATGTTGTCATAAGGGTGTTAATATTTTTGCACACATTTACTTTGTTTACTTTGTTAGTTTGAGTTTGTAGAGATTTATTTTAGCATTTTTTCCCCCCTGATGATCAATTTCTAAAAATGTCAATCATTTTCACTATATTCAGTGTCAAATGATAAATAGATAATAACTGAATATATTTTCTGCTATTTGATGAAAAGTAGCATTATTGTTTGAAATAAAAGAGTTGCTTGGAACAGGACTTGTGGACTTTACAATTTAAAATAAAAATTGTTGTTATTAAATAATAATGCTGAAATAAACCCTGTTATTGTGACAGGATGAAATAACATTTCAAAGTAATGAGCTTCAAGAGTTTTAAATGTTTTGGATAATAAAGTTGATTTATTTAAGTTGATGATTTTTATTAATTAATTTACATTGTCAGTAAGTATTAACATAGGTCAATTTATTTCATGAGGTACATTTATATATTAAAAATGGAACACTTTGGGTATCTATATTTGTCCTGTCTAAGTTTTACATGGGTAGACTATGTCACTTTGCATGCAACGTCTACTTGCACTGTAAGGTTAGGAGTGAAATTTAATGTTACTGTAGAATTTATAGGAAGTAAATAGACATGCAGTTCATAAAAAGGATAAAAATCACTTGCAAGTAGAAAGGATAGAAGGGAGTGTAATTTGAAGGGATAAAGATCAGTTAGCAATAAAAAAGAAAGCAACGACATAGTTAGCCTCAGCCACAAAGTTAGGTTTAGGAAAATATTGTATTGTATTATATCATGTACCCGACAACTTAAGTAGGTTAAGTTCAATTACATAGCCTATATAAGTCAATGTTTACTTTTGGTTTCTCATTGGCTACAACCAGAAGTCTGCTAGGTGAAATTCATGTGTTTTGACTCATATATCAACCCCACTTCTTTCATATCCAGACCTTCTCATATTTTACACCACATCACCTTAGTTTGAGTGCACATCCAGACAGGACACCTACACTTAAAAATATGGACTGTAGGTACTGACAGGCTATATTTTAAAGCGTAGGGCCACTGACCATGCTACATTATTTGACAAGTTAGGAGTGAGAACAGGTTGGGTTCTGACATGTCTATTCTCAGCAAAACTTTGAAGACTGATTTTTCAAGTAGAAAAAGGTCGCTGTACTTGCCTTATATCAGTAAAATACCCACCCAGATGCTATGTATACTACACTGGTCACTAACATGCCTTTACAGACAGGCAATGATAGTGTGCCGGTATTAACGTTTTCATGTTAATGTTTTGAAGTTTTGAATTAAAACATTCACTTTTGACATATACCATACCAGAATTGTGGTAGTGCCAGTTACAAAGCTAGAGATATTGCTCAGTAGTTTGAATCCAGGATTTAGTCCTTGAAGTGCCTTGTGCAATCAATACATTTTTGACAAAACTCACAAATGTAGTTGAGGGCTATCAACCAGTGTTCCTTCTATCATAAAATTCAGTCAGGAAAACAGGTTATCAATATGTGATATCAACTTTAATCTCATAAATAATTTAACTCTCATAACTAGACAGTTTGGAAATCCAAATACACACAAGAGTAATTTGTTGGTCAATTTCTATTATGATGAGCGAACATTTTTACACTTTTTGTCATCAAAGCCATGTAAATTAAGTTGGAAAGTGAATATCCAACTGTGTTCATGTATTTTCACCCGATTTTTTTTTTAAATCCTAAAGTCCCCATAGAGTGATGGCTGTGGTGATATAATTAGGTGACAAGTTAAAGAAGCTTTCAGCTTCAGAGGACACCAGGAGGAACACTGGAGTGGTTGCTCATTGAACAAACCATACTGTCCTTATTACTTACTGCTCTTGTTGATGTTGTTGATTGTTGATGACTTATTATGAATACATGATTCTTAATTGTAATCCTCTTGCAACAATTATCATTTTCAAAATCTTAGTTCTTGTTTGGTTCTCTGTATTCTGTCACTTGCCTCAATTCATGTGAATGCCAGCAGCTGCAGATGTGCTGACACTGTTAATGCGATCTGACTGTAGAGTTTTTCTTAATCTGTAAAACAAACTCTGGTGCTGTCTGTGCTTAAAAATGGGGGAACAATAGTAATCCCCCTTATTTTAACCTGACAATGTTTGTGAACATAGGCACCTACCGCTACCCTACATGTAGTCTTGTGTTTGCTGTTGTATGCTCTTATTGTCTTAGCTAATTTTTCTCATAATAGTGGTAATATCACGAGAGAAAACTTTACATGAGCCCATGTATTTTTTTATTATGTGTCTGTCGATTAACTCTCTGTACGGCTCTGCTGGCTTCTTTTTCAGATTTCTGAGAGACCTTCTATATGACACTCATTTGAATCTCACGATAAGCTTGTTTCACTCAGACCTACGTAATTTACTCCTATGCATCCTATGAGCTCACCCTTTTAGGCATTATGGCATATGATCGATACGTTGCTGTATGTCAACCTTTACATTACCACAACAAAATGACTTCCAAGCTGGTCTCTAAGTTGGTCGCCTTTGCATGGATTTATCCGTTTTTTTCTGTTGGAGCCTGTGTTTATCTAGCCTCCAGACTTCCATTGTGTGGCAATAAGATACCGAAGGTGTTCTGTGCCAACTGGCCTATTGTAAAATTGTCATGCATTTCTACTGTGATTAATAACCTTGTTGGCATGCTTGTGTCCACAACCACAGTCTTTCTTCCCCTTGCTTTTGTCCTGTATACATATGCAAGAATCTTCCTTATTTGTAGGAAACGCTCTTCAGAGTTTAAGGCCAAAGTCATACAAAGCTGTCTGCCACACATTATTACATTTGTAAATTATTCCATTACTGTGTTTTGTGATGTTTCTCTCAGCAGAATTGATCTTGAAAATGTGAACCCATTTCTAGCTGTAGTTTTATCACTTGAGTTTGTTGTGATTCCTCCCATTTTGAATCCTCTCGTCTATGGCCTGAAGTTACCAGAAATTAGAAAACTTATTTTAAAAATGTTACCAGGCCCTAAATCTGACAAATAAACCAAGTCTCATAAATAAGAGTAACATTAACATGTTCTCTTTCTGTGAGTAAATTGTCCTATACTGTTTTGTCATTACTTTAACATCTTTACACACCTGGTTGAAGCAATGTTTGTCATAAGGGTGTTAATATTTTTGCACACATTTACTTTGTTTACTTTGTTAGTTTGAGTTTGTAGAGATTTATTTTAGTAATTTTTTTTTCTGATGATCAATTTCTAAAAATGTCAATCATTTTCACTATATTCAGTGTTAAATAATGAATAAATAATAACTGAATATATTTTCTGCTATTTAATGAAAAGTAGCATTATTGTTTGAAATAAAAGAGTTGCTTGGAACAGGACTTGTGGACTTCACAATTTCATGAGGTACATTTATATATTAAAAATGGAACACTTTGGGTATCTATATTTGTCCTGTTTAAGTTTTACATGGGTAGACTATGTCACTTTGCATGCAACGTCTACTTGCACTGTAAGGTTAGGAGTGAAATTTAATGTTACTGTAGAATTTATAGGAAGTAAATAGACATGCAGTTCATAAAAAGGATAAAAATCACTTGCAAGTAGAAAGGATAGAAGGGAGTGTAATTTGAAGGGATAAAGATCAGTTAGCAATAAAAAGAAAGCAATTATATATATATGCAATGACCAGTTAGACATTTAAATTAAGCTTGTATGGTTTGCACACAAACTACATATTTAGCATCAGCCACAAAGTTAGGTTTAGGAAAATATTGTATTGTATTATATTATGTACCTGACAACTTAAGTATGTTAAGTTCAATTACATAGCCTATGTAAGTCAATGTTTACTTTTGGTTTCTCATGGGGCACAAACAGCAGTCTGCTAGGTGATGTTATGTGTCACCTAGCAGTCATGTGTTTTGACTCATGTATCAACCCCACTTCTTTCATATACAGACTTTCTCATTTTATACTACATCATCTGATTTTGAGTGCACATCCAGAGAGGACACCTACACTTAAAAATATGGACTGTAGGTACTGACAGGCTATATTTTAAAGCGTAGGGCCACTGACCATGCTACCTTATTTGACAAGTTGGGAGTACATGCTGGGTTTTGACATGTCTATTCTCAGCAAAGGTTTGGAGACTGATTTTTACTTGCCTTATATCAGTAAAACACCCACCCAGAAGCTATGTATACTACACTGGTCACTAACATGCTTTACAGACAGGCAATAATAGTGTGCCGGCATTAACGTTTTTCATGTTAATGTTTTAAAGTTTGAATTGAAACATTCACTTTTGACATATATATATATATATATATATATATATATATATATATATAAAGAAGTTGTTGCTGCATGGAGTTTCCTCCATGGCCTCTTCCAGAATGTCTGGTCCAGCAGTCAGCAGCCCAAATAAACTTACACTGAGGCTGAGCAGTGTGATACCCCAATAATTAGACAACATCCTTCGGTCCCTCTTTATGAAAGTGGGAACCACTTCTTGAAGAGGTGAATCAGCCATGACAGCCCAACAGTGTTTCGGCATCTTGGGCAAATCTTATCCACTACTGGATCCTTGCCGCCAAGGAGCTTCTTGACTACTTCAGCCACCTCTGCCAGGTGATTCTGCCTCCTTAAAAGTGGATTTGTTGGCTGACTTCAGGCGTTTCTGAAAATGTGTTCTTTCCACTCCCCAACAATATCCCTAGTCTGGGTCTGCAATTCTACCTCCTTTTGCTTTGCTGACTGCCAAAGCAACAGCCCTCTCTACATCCCCAATAGCTGTCTTCTGCTTCAGGAGACCAAGACTAAAAGGCCCCCTTCTTCATCTTGGGCTTGGCTGGCTTCTTAGGTTGCCATCATCATGGCACTGATGACTTTCTGACCCCAGCTACTACCAGCCGCCTCTACAATGGAGGCTAAGAACATGCACCACTCACGTTCCATGATCCATGAAGAAAATACAAACACAAAATAAATAAAAGTCTTTTTCTTTTGCCACTGTCATCAAGTGTCATCCTGTAAAACAGAAATGAATATGAGAGGTGTCCCCTTTTGGCTCTATACATGTCACTGCTGTCTTAAACAAAGTTGAAAGATCTTTCAGATGGGTGATTGGTTGATTTGAATTCTCATGTGCTCAGCTGTATTTAGATAAGATAACACCGAGAGGCGATATCAGACACTGTGTTGAGGATGGGGGTAGACAACACAGAGAAATAATACAATCATTTTTTTAATGATGGATAATATTTCTGTAGTTACAATGTTTTTTCTTTCAGGTTTGAGTGAAACCGTGAACTACAAATTTACTCTCTTCACTCTCACGTTACTGTGTTACTGTTTGATTTTCCTGGTAAATGTTTCTATTACTGTGACCATTATCTTAGACAAAAACCTTCATGAACCTATGTATATTCTATTATGTGTTTTGTGCATGAATGGACTTTACGGCACTACAGGTTTCTACCCTAAGTTTCTCTGGGATCTACTTTCTCCTGTTCATGTTATCTCTTATTCTGGATGCCTTGTTCAGGCTCTGGTGATGTACTCCTATGCCTGCAGTGATCTGTCTATTCTTGCAGTCATGGCATATGACAGATATGTGGCTATCTGTCAACCACTGGAGTACCACTCTATCCTATCAAAGAAAAGACTCATTATGTTAGTGTGTTTCTCATGGATAACACCTTTTTGTGTGATAGGTACAAATATTATTTTAACATCTAGAGTACAATTATGCAGCCAGTATATTGCCAGACTTTTTTGTGTGAATTGGATTATTGTTAAACTTGCTTGTTACCTGGCTGAAACAACTGTTAACAGCATAGTTGCCTACATGACAATAATAATTTATGTCTTGCATGGTCTTTTATAGTTTGGTCCTACATGATTCTCATTAAAACGTGTATAAATTCTGTAGAAAACAGAGCAAAGTTCATGCAAACATGCGTGCCACATTTAACGTCCTTACTCACGTTTCTTGTGACTATACTTTTTGATGTTATGAATATGCGAATGCATTCAAGTGATTTCCCTCAACCCCTTCAAAACTTTATTGCAATAGAATTTCTTGTGATACCTCCCATTATGAATCCTTTTATTTATGGTTTTAAATTAACCAAAATTAGGAACAGAATACTGGGTGTTATAACTTTTAAAACCAAATTTTGTATGTAGTAAAGAACAGTATAGTTATTTTCTAATGCACTTAAGTTATTAATTATTATTATATATATACACTGCTGGCAGTTGTCATGTAATATCAGACATATATGAGCTTGCTATGCCTTAAAGAATGTCGTTTTATCTGAAAGTTTGAATTTTATTAGACTATAATAGTGATTTTTTTTAGGATTTTAAAAAAATAGTTTCCATTATTCCGGATAAAAACCTCCATTTTATTGTGGGACTTTTTTTTTTTTAAAGATGAAAGATTTCTGGATCTTCTGTCATCCCATGTAATTTTTTATGCTAGATTCATGCTACAGGTTATTGTAATACACTGATATATGACATACCCATCTGTTATGACAAATTAAGAGTCTCCATTGTGGTCTTATCCTGGCTTTTACTACTGTATATAATGTTTATGAACACAGCATTAATAATATGAATCTACTGTCATAACTTGAGTTAGTTACTCTTATTTGCTTACCAAAGGAAATGCTGTAATCATATATTTTAACATTTTGTTTTATTTTGGACACTTTTTGTTGGTCTTACATTAATCTGATAAGAACGTGCATATCATCTATAAAGAAGCAGAGAAGGTTTGTGCAGATGTGCTTAACACATTAAATCTCTCTAATATATATTTATATATTCATATTATGACAACTGAGCTTTTACATATATTTTACATGAGATTTAGGCCAATTAATCTATCAAGACTTCTATAATTTTATAGCAATGGAATTTCTGCTTATTCCAACAATCTATTTGTGGATTTATATGGTAACGTACCAATGTCCACAACAAAAACCTTAAAATCTTAAAACATGGGGCGGCGCTTAGCTCAGTCGGTAGAGCGGCCGCCCCATATGCGAAGGCTCACTGTGGCTGGCCCGGGTTTGAGTCAATCCCCATCTCTTTCTTCCCATATTCCCTGTCACTCTTCAGCTGTCCCTAACTAATAACGCTTGGAAAGCCAAAAAAATAATCTTAAAAAATAATAATTTTGAAACATGATGATGGTCATCTATGCCTTTTCATATTAGAAATCCCAACCTCAAATAACTTGCTTTACTTGCCCCATATCAGTGAAACACCCACCCAGATCTGATGCATATTGCCCCAGTCAATGAAGTGCTTTACAAACAGGCATGATAATGATGCCACACTCAATAGTCCTTTTTGTTAAACAGAGTAGTTCCTTCATAGCAATGGAGAAAGGTAATGAAAGTGATAAAAGTACTGTCATGAAGTTTAGAAGGCAGAAGTGTAGTTGCTTATCTCATCCAATCACCCGCTAAACTCCTTCAGCAATCATTAGTACAAGCAAATTCACTGTTCTCTCAATAAATGAAGGTTGGACATGGTGCAAAGATTGTACAAACTGTAAAAAACAAACAAACATAAAACAAGTGAAAGGTTCATATTTAGTCTCATCTGAGGGCTATGTGGGTGTATCAGACAAAAAAGACTGGCATTCACTGATGCAGAAGATACTGAGGCTTGAGACACTCTGAAACACTGGCTGCACCTTGAGGTCCTGTCCATGAATATTGCAAACAGGTTCGGAGACAAGGGACAAACTTGTCTAACAACCACTTAAAACGTGTTTGACTTTGTGGCTGTGACACAGCTCTTACTTTAGAAAGACTGGATGGCTTGGTATAGGTAGAGGTCGGACTAAAACACAAGTTTTCTATTATTAGATGTTTCTGAACAAAAAATAATTTGAATGAGGACATGAAATAGAATTTCCGTGAGGACAAGCTTCATGTCAAATGTGTCAGAAAACATTTCATTTCTTTTGACAGTTATGACCCCTGTGCCAGCTGAACCATATGCATCCTGGCAACCCGACTAAAAGCTCTTCCAGACTGCTGATTGGATGATTGAATTCTCGGCTCATGTGCTCAGCTGTATTTAGACGATATAACAGTGAGACATAGTACAGACACACTGTGTTGTGGTGGGGATATGCAACACAGAAATACAATACAATAATATAAGGCTTTTAACCATGATGGATAATAATTCTGTAATTACAATGTTTTTTCTTTCAGGTTGAGTGAAAACCGTGAACTACAAATTTACTCTCTTCACTCTGTCATTACTGTGTTACTGTTTGATTTTGCTGTTTAATATTTCTATTACTGTGACCATTATCTTAGATAAAAACCTCCATGAACCTATGTATATTCTATTATGTGTTTTGTGCATTAATGGACTTACGGCACTACAGGTTTCTACCCCAAGTTTCTCTGGGATCTACTTTCTCCTGCTCATGTTATCTCTTATTCTGGATGCCTTCTTCAGGCTCTAGTAATGTACATATTTGCCTGCAGTGACATGTCTATTCTTGCAGTCATGGCATATGACAGATATGTGGCTATCTGTCAACCGCTTGTGTACCACTCTGTCCATGTCAAAGAAAAGACTCATTAAGTTAGTTTGTTTCACGTGGATAACACCTTTGTGCCTTATGAGCACAAATATCTTTCTAACATCTAGACTACAATTATGCAGCCATATATTGCCAAGCTTATTTGTGTGAATTGGATTATTGTGAAACTTGCTTGTTACCCGGCTGAAACAACTATTAACACCATAGTTGCATATGTTACAATAATTATTTATGCCTTTCACGGTCTTTTTATACTTTGGTCCTACATAATTCTCATTAAAATGTGTGTAAACTCTGTAGAAACAGGGCAAAGTTCATGCAAACATGCGTGCCACATTTATCCTGCTTGATCGCTTTCCTTGTGACTATATTCTTTGATGTTCTGAACATGCGATTTGGTTCAAGTGATCTTCCTCAACCCCTTCAAAACTTTATTACAATAGAATTTCTTGTGATACCTCCCGTTATGAATCCTCTCATTTATGGTTTTAAATTAACCAAAATTAGGAACAGAATTATGGCTGTTATAACTTTTAAAACCAAATAATTTTTGTTCTGTATATTAGGGAAACTTGAAGTCTTTTTTTTCTAATACACTTCCTTTAAATATTGTTTTTTTTATTTTTTACACCTGTTGTGTTGAAGTGAAATATGAGCTTAGTATGTCTTGGTATGTGGATGATATGTATTGTTGATATCAACAAATTTGATATCTATTTGTTTTTATTTTTTATTTGGTGATAATCATGATGATCACAAAACATATGCTCTTTTTGTGCATATGTAACACCTATGGTTTAGTCAACTGTACAAAGATTCATATTGTTATGATTTAAACATATGTGTTTACATTTCAGGTAATTCATGATTAGGGGACAATCAGATTTCATGTTGCCCAAAGCTTCATTTTTACAATATATTATTTATGGCCTGCTAGAATTGTCAGATACTGTATGGCTGGAAGATTTTGCTTTTTTGGTTGACATAACGAACATAACTGCTGGTGTACCTATATAGATGTAACACAAAATATTACTTTTTGAATGATTTTGTTAAAGACAAGATCAAGAGTGCTACGTTTAAACACAATTTAAACACTTTGCATTACTCATAATAAGTCATGTTTAAAATGAACATGAGGTTAAGATTTGTATCAACTTCATACAAGTTTAATGTATTCCATACAATTTATTCTTTGTCATTTGACTCCACATGTGAAAAAAGGGTTAAAAAAAAAAAATTAAACACTAAGAATGAAAAAGCTTTTTTAAAGCAGTCTGTTAACTCTGAAGGTGCCATTATTTAACTAAATTCAAAAACCCAAATAATCCCCAAAAACCCAAAGCAATGGTCCTCCTAAGTGAGTTCAGTACCATGTTATATTCCCTAACAGGTCCCTGAGTATCCCTATAAAGTGTATCCCTTACTTCAAAATAAAGTCAAACTGAATACATCAATCCTATCCTATGCCTACTGAACCATCGAGTGACATTTGTTAAATCTATTAGTAACAGATGCAACTCCTTTTTTTCAGTGTTATACGAGCAACATGCATTTGTGAAAGAATGGAGGTCTAACCAGCCCAGAAAATGTTCCATTCTTTACCATGACATGCCAGGTAATGACTGTAATGCAGATTTATTGTTTGTCAGGCAAAGAAGAAGTAGGAGAGTTAAGAGTTACGCTGCCATTTTGCTGTTATTTTCGAGTTTCCTTATGGACAGAGAGTGTGGACACATGATTTCTGCGGACACGTGATTTTTGTGAGGTTATTCGGACATACGATGTAATACATGAAATATCCTGAGAAACATTTAGCAGATGTGAAAACCTCTTCATGACCTCACTGCAGCCAGTAAAATAGACGTTTGTCAAAAAAACTAAATGTTTTAGTCTCCTACTCCACCTTTAAGCTGGGAGCTTTTCTAGAACATTGATTGGTTGATTTGAATTCCCAGCGTGTGTCCTCTTGTTTTCAGACAACATATGAATAACAATCAGTGAGATGAGGGAACAGAGATGTTGGGGATTGATATATCTAACACAAGGATACGTATACACACACATATATGAAGGTTTTCCAACCATGATGGATAATGTTTCCCTGATAAGAATGTTTTTTCTTTCAGGTTTGAGTGAAACAGTGAACTACAGACTGACTCTCTTCTCTCTCACGTTACTGTGTTACTGTTTGATTTTGCTGGTAAATGTTTCTGTCATTGTGACCATCATCTTGGATAAAAACCTCCATGAACCTATGTATATTCTATTATGTGTCTTGTGCATGAATGGACTTTACGGCACTACAGGTTTCTACCCTAAGTTTCTCTGGGATCTACTTGCTCCTGCTCATGTTATCTCTTATTCTGGATGCCTTGTTCAGGCTCAGGTGACGTACTCATTTGCCTGCTGCGATGTGTCTATTCTTGCAGTCATGGCATATGACAGATACGTGGCTATCTGTCAACCACTGGAGTACCACTCTATCCTATCAAAGAAAAGACTCATTATGTTGGCGTGCTACTCTTGGTTAACACCGTTCAGCATTATGGGCATAAATGTTTTTCTAACGTCGAGGTTAAAGTTATGCAGCCCATATATTGCCAGACTTTTTTGTGTGAATTGGATTATTGTTAAGCTTGCTTGTTTCCCAGCTGAAACAGCTGTTAACAACATAGTTGCGTACATTTCAATGATCATTTATGTGTTGCATGGTGTTTTTATAGTTTTGTCCTACATGATTGTCATTCGAACATGTGTGAACTCTGTAGAAAACAGGGCAAAGTTCATGCAAACATGCGTGCCACATTTTACCTCCTTACTCACGTTTCTTGTGACTTTACTTTTTGATGTTACGAACATGCGAATCGGGTCAAACAATTTCTCTCAACATCTTCAAAACTTTGTTGCAATTGAATTTCTTGTGATACCTCCCATCATGAATCCTCTCATTTATGGTTTCAAATTAACCAAAATTAGGAACAGAATACTGGCTGTTATCACTTTTAAAACCAAATAATTTTTGTTCTGTATATTAGGGAAACTTTTTTCTAATACACTTCCTTTAAATATTGTTTTTTTTTGGTTTATTTTTTACACCTGTTGTGTTGAAGTGAAATATGAGCTTAGTATGTCTTGGTATGTGGATGATACATATTGTTAATATCAACAAATTTGATATCTATTTGTTTTTAGTTTTTATTTGGTGATAATCATGATGATCACAAAACATATGCTCTTTTTGTGCATATGTAACACCTATGGTTTAGTCAACTGTACAAAGATTCATATTGTTATGAATTAAACATATGTGTGCACATTTCAGGTAATTCATGATTAGGGGACAATCAGATTTCATGTTGCTCAAAGCTTCATTTTTACAATATATTATTTATGGCCTGCTAGAATTGTCAGATACCGTATGGCTGTATGGCTATTTTGGTTGACATAACGAATTTGAACCTTTAAAGACATAATTGCTGCTGTATAGATGTAACACAAAATATTACTTTTACGTTACGTTTTGAACTTAAATGTTAACAGACTTTGCATTACTCATAATAAGTCATGTTTAAAATGAACATGAGGTTAAGATTTGTATCAACTTCATACAAGTTTAATGTATTCCATACAATTTATTCTTTGTCATTTGACTCCACATGTGAAAGAAAGGAAAAACAAGTTTTAAGATTTGTTCACACCCGATTGGCTTAGATTGTCATTTAAAAAAAGAAAAGAAAAGATAATTGTGACAATGAAAACAAAATTGTTACAGAACAGTGCATTTGTATGTAACTTATTGGTCATTTTTTCATTTTTAATATGTTATTATTGGCCCCCGGGCATCTTAATATTGTCAAATATGGCCCTCTTTAAAAAACAAACAAACAAAAAAACACTGGACATCCCTGCTCTAGTAACTCACAAACTTCACTATTTGCTTGTGTTCAAGAAAAAAAAATAAGTGGACTAACACCTGAATATTCTTTTGGGACATATTTATCAACAACCTACTTGTTTATTGTTTATTATTAAGATTTATTCATCAATAATGATTTAAGGGTTTAAGAATTTTATAACGACTGAAAGGCAACCCAAAAATACTTTTTATTTCATATAATGTATAAAAAGAGACCTTGTTAAAGATAAAGTGCATCCCTTACTTCAAAATAAAGTCAAACTGAATACATCAATCCTATCCTATGCCTACTGAACCATCGAGTGACATTTGTTAAATCTATTAGTAACAGATGCAACTCCTTTTTTTCATGTTATACGAGCAACATGCATTTGTGAAATGAATGGAGGTCTAACCAGCCCAGAAAATGTTCCATTCTTTACCATGACATGACAGGTAATGACTGTAATGTAGATTTATTGTTTGTCAGGCAAAGAAGAAGTAGGAGAGTTAAGAGTTACGCTGCCATTTTGCTGTTATTTTCGAGTTTCCTTATGGACAGAGAGTATGGACACATGATTTCTGCGGACACGTGATTTTTGTGAGGTTACTCGGACATACGATGTAATACATGAATATCCTGAGAAACATTTAGCAGATGTGAGCTTGGTATGCCTTGGTATGCCTTTTTAGCTGAAATCTGAAAGTTATAACTTCTAAAATAGTGGCAAAACCATCTATGATACTATTATCTGCTATTACCACAACACCTCTGAAAAGTGAAGGTACTGGCCAGGTTCGGGTCTTGTTTTTAGACAGGTGCAGGACTCTACTTCAATACAACAAGTTAATAAATGCTGTGCGCTGGTGAAGAATTCTACTGCCAAAGTTTAAAGGCGGGATAGGAGATTTTTTTCGGGAGGCATTTTTTAAAAATCATATTACTTGAAAACCTCTTCATGACCTCACTGCAGCCAGGAAAATAGACGTTTGTCAAAAAACTAAATGTTTTAGTCTCCTACTCCACCTTTAAGCTGGGAGCTTTTCTAGAACATTGATTGGTTGATTTGAATTCCCAGTGTGTGTCCTCTTGTTTTCAGACAACATATGAATAACAATCAGTGAGATGAGGAACAGAGATGTTGGGGATGGATATATCTAACACAAGGATACATATACACACACATATATGAAGGTTTTCCAACCATGATGGATAATGTTTCCCTGATAAGAATGTTTTTTTCTTTCAGGTTTGAGTGAAACAGTGAACTACAGACTGACTCTCTTCTCTCTCACGTTACTGTGTTTCTGTTTGATTTTGCTGGTAAATGTTTCTGTCATTGTGACCATCATCTTGGATAAAAACCTCCATGAACCTATGTATATTCTATTATGTGTCTTGTGCATGAATGGACTTTACGGCACTACAGGTTTCTACCCTAAGTTTCTCTGGGATCTACTTGCTCCTGCTCATGTTATCTCTTATTCTGGATGCCTTGTTCAGGCTCAGGTGATGTACTCATTTGCCTGCTGTGATCTGTCTATTCTTGCAGTCATGGCATATGACAGATATGTGGCTATCTGTCAACCACTGGAGTACCACTCTGTCATGTCAAAGAAAAGACTCATTATGTTGGCGTGCTACTCTTGGTTAACACCGTTCAGCATTATGGGCATAAATGTTTTTTCTAACGTCGAGGTTAAAGTTATGCAGCCCGTATATTGCCAGACTTTTTTGTGTGAATTGGATTATTGTTAAGCTTGCTTGTTTCCCAGCTGAAACAGCTGTTAACAACATAGTTGCATACATGACCATGATCATTTATGTGTTGCATGGTGTTTTTATAGTTTTGTCCTACATGATTGTCATTCGAACATGTGTGAACTCTGTAGAAAACAGGGCAAAGTTCATGCAAACATGCGTGCCACATTTTACCTCCTTACTCACGTTTCTTGTGACTATACTTTTTGATGTTATGAACATGCGAATCGGCTCAAGCAATTTCTCTCAACATCTTCAAAACTTTGTTGCAATTGAATTTCTTGTGATACCTCCCATCATGAATCCTCTCATTTATGGTTTCAAATTAACCAAAATTAGGAACAGAATACTGGCTGTTATCACTTTTAAAACCAAATAATTTTTGTTCTGTATATTAGGGAAACTTTTTTCTAATACACTTCCTTTAAATATTGTTTTTTTTTGGTTTATTTTTTACACCTGTTGTGTTGAAGTGAAATATGAGCTTAGTATGTCTTGGTATGTGGATGATACATATTGTTAATATCAACAAATTTGATATCTATTTGTTTTTATTTTTTATTTGGTGATAATCATGATGATCACAAAACATATGCTCTTTTTGTGCATATGTAACACCTATGGTTTAGTCAACTGTACAAAGATTCATATTGTTATGAATTAAACATATGTGTGCACATTTCAGGTAATTCATGATTAGGGGACAATCAGATTTCATGTTGCTCAAGCTTCATTTTTACAATATATTATTTATGGCCTGCTAGAATTGTCAGATACCGTATGGCTGTATGGCTATTTTGGTTGACATAACGAATTTGAACCTTTAAAGACATAATTGCTGCTGTATAGATGTAACACAAAATATTACTTTTACGTTACGTTTTGAACTTAAATGTTAACAGACTTTGCATTACTCATAATAAGTCATGTTTAAAATGAACATGAGGTTAAGATTTGTATCAACTTCATACAAGTTTAATGTATTCCATACAATTTATTCTTTGTCATTTGACTCCACATGTGAAAGAAGGAAAAACAAGTTTTAAGATTTGTTCACACCCGATTGGCTTAGATTGTCATTTAAAAAAAGAAAAGAAAAGATAATTGTGACAATGAAAACAAAATTGTTACAGAACAGTGCATTTGTATGTAACTTATTGGTCATTTTTTCATTTTTAATATGTTATTATTGGCCCCCGGGCATCTTAATATTGTCAAATATGGCCCTCTTTAAAAAACAAACAAACAAAAAAACACTGGACATCCCTGCTCTAGTAACTCACAAACTTCACTATTTGCTTGTGTTCAAGAAAAAAAATAAGTGGACTAACACCTGAATATTCTTTTGGGACATATTTATCAACAACCTACTTGTTTATTGTTTATTATTAAGATTTATTCATCAATAATGATTTAAGGGTTTAAGAATTTTATAACGACTGAAAGGCAACCCAAAAATACTTTTTATTTCATATAATGTATAAAAAGAGACCTTGTTAAAGATAAAGTGCATCCCTTACTTCAAAATAAAGTCAAACTGAATACATCAATCCTATCCTATGCCTACTGAACCATCGAGTGACATTTGTTAAATCTATTAGTAACAGATGCAACTCCTTTTTTTCAGTGTTATACGAGCAACATGCATTTGTGAAAGAATGGAGGTCTAACCAGCCCAGAAAATGTTCCATTCTTTACCATGACATGACAGGTAATGACTGTAATGTAGATTTATTGTTTGTCAGGCAAAGAAGAAGTAGGAGAGTTAAGAGTTACGCTGCCATTTTGCTGTTATTTTCGAGTTTCCTTATGGACAGAGAGTATGGACACATGATTTCTGCGGACACGTGATTTTTGTGAGGTTACTCGGACATACGATGTAATACATGAAATATCCTGAGAAACATTTAGCAGATGTGAGCTTGGTATGCCTTGGTATGCCTTTTTAGCTGAAATCTGAAAGTTATAACTTCTAAAATAGTGGCAAAACCATCTATGATACTATTATCTGCTATTACCACAACACCTCTGAAAAGTGAAGGTACTGGCCAGGTTCGGGTCTTGTTTTTAGACAGGTGCAGGACTCTACTTTCAATACAACAAGTTAATAAAATGCTGTGCGCTGGTGAAGAATTCTACTGCCAAAGTTTAAAGGCGGGATAGGAGATTTTTTTCGGGAGCATTTTTTAAAAATCATATTACTTGAAAACCTCTTCATGACCTCACTGCAGCCAGGAAAATAGACGTTTGTCAAAAAAACTAAATGTTTTAGTCTCCTACTCCACCTTTAAGCTGGGAGCTTTTCTAGAACATTGATTGGTTGATTTGAATTCCCAGTGTGTGTCCTCTTGTTTTCAGACAACATATGAATAACAATCAGTGAGATGAGGGAACAGAGATGTTGGGGATGGATATATCTAACACAAGGATACATATACACACACATATATGAAGGTTTTCCAACCATGATGGATAATGTTTCCCTGATAAGAATGTTTTTTCTTTCAGGTTTGAGTGAAACAGTGAACTACAGACTGACTCTCTTCTCTCTCACGTTACTGTGTTTCTGTTTGATTTTGCTGGTAAATGTTTCTGTCATTGTGACCATCATCTTGGATAAAAACCTCCATGAACCTATGTATATTCTATTATGTGTCTTGTGCATGAATGGACTTTACGGCACTACAGGTTTCTACCCTAAGTTTCTCTGGGATCTACTTGCTCCTGCTCATGTTATCTCTTATTCTGGATGCCTTGTTCAGGCTCAGGTGATGTACTCATTTGCCTGCTGTGATCTGTCTATTCTTGCAGTCATGGCATATGACAGATATGTGGCTATCTGTCAACCACTGGAGTACCACTCTGTCATGTCAAAGAAAAGACTCATTATGTTGGCGTGCTACTCTTGGTTAACACCGTTCAGCATTATGGGCATAAATGTTTTTCTAACGTCGAGGTTAAAGTTATGCAGCCCGTATATTGCCAGACTTTTTTGTGTGAATTGGATTATTGTTAAGCTTGCTTGTTTCCCAGCTGAAACAGCTGTTAACAACATAGTTGCATACATGACCATGATCATTTATGTGTTGCATGGTGTTTTTATAGTTTTGTCCTACATGATTGTCATTCGAACATGTGTGAACTCTGTAGAAAACAGGGCAAAGTTCATGCAAACATGCGTGCCACATTTTACCTCCTTACTCACGTTTCTTGTGACTATACTTTTTGATGTTATGAACATGCGAATCGGCTCAAGCAATTTCTCTCAACATCTTCAAAACTTTGTTGCAATTGAATTTCTTGTGATACCTCCCATCATGAATCCTCTCATTTATGGTTTCAAATTAACTAAAATTAGGAACAGAATACTGGCTGTTATCACTTTTAAAACCAAATAATCTTTGTTGTGTTGTGTATGTTGAGGAAGTCTTTTTTTTTTAATGCACTCCCTTTAAATTGCGTGGTGTTACATGTAAATATCCTCAGAAACATTTAGCAAATTGAGCATAGCCGCTCTTGACATCTTTTTAGTTGTAAAGTTTTTATTTTGTTATGTAAATGTGCCTAACGTATGTGAATGATCTTTATTGTCAATACCAACCAAACTGATATTCTTTCCAACCTAGCAGCAGCACACCAGACTTGACTCATTTAATCAACTGATCTCAGTCTTCAGAGAGTTGATTGGTCAAACTGTGTGCTCTTGGTTGGTTGGAACAAAAACCTGCAGCCACACCGGCCCTTTGTGGAACAGTTTTCCCGGGCCTGACCTAGGGTCTAGTGTACAAAGATTCACATTGTTGAACATATGCAAAGAAAAAGCTTTGCTCTACTAATTTACAAACTGCACTGTTTGCTTGTGATAACAGAATAAATGCTAAAACTAACACCAAATGCCAGAATATAACTGCATTTCAAATCACACTGTTGATCTCATTAGAGTTTTCAAATTAAACTGGCTCAGAAATAAGGCTTTGCAATCCGCCCAGCAATTTTCTCTCATTGCTGTCCTAACTACTAATGTTCTTTCCGGGATAGCGCAAGCAGGGTCAGGTTTTTGTTTTCTCCCTTTTCCTCAAAATGACTACTTTTAGTTCTGTTTATATTTAATATGTGTTATTATTTTTTCTTTTTGATTTAATGAGGTTTAT
The DNA here is from genome assembly GCA_014281875.1 of Nibea albiflora. Lineage (NCBI taxonomy): Eukaryota > Metazoa > Chordata > Actinopteri > Sciaenidae > Nibea > Nibea albiflora. The sequence continues at coordinate 17,133,601 of CM024796.1, read as the reverse complement.
TTGAATAATTTCTTCTGTGGTGTGCTGTGTGTTTCTTTGCTCACAGCTCTTACTTGATTATATGGGATAACTGCTGGACTGTTGCTATACAGTGTGTTCTGGGGCCAATCAGGAACATGGGATCACACGCCTGTCTCTCACCTGTCAGCGTACACTGCGCTATAAGAAAAGTTATACATCAACTGAAAGCACAGCCAATTTTTGACGTCCCTGTGGCACTGAGGCCAACAGACTTTGTCAGCCTGAGTCAGTGTCAGGGAGTCATTGCGGGCACAAGACTGATATTAGAAATGAAACAAATTTAAAGGTGAAGTAAACATTCCTCTTTCTACTTCTTCACATGACTTTGTCCCCATTAACAGAATGAACAGCATCCCCTGCTGGCAACTTGGTTATATCTTGAACTTTCATTACTATGTGCTGTTTGAATAAATAAATGAATGATGGAAGTTTGAGTAAGTAAGCGAGAAAGTGCATTTTATTTGTACTGCTGTTGCTTTTCTGTCTAATTTTAGATGCATCCAGAAACAGGCCTGTTCCCTTTGAAGCTGTAACTGTTACGATACCTAGTTGGAATAACTGCACAAACATAATTAATGGACCAAACTAGCTAGCCATATGCAGGGAGGTGCTGAGGCCCCCCATCACCCATGAAAACCAAACACTACAGTAAATTTGTTTTGCCAGTAACCCAGTGAGTCATTCTCCACCTGTATTAAAATACCCAACTTCATAGCAGAAATGTGTTTATATATATATTTTATTTTTCAAAATCATCCACTGTTACAAGCTGAATCAACAAAATCAAATTGGGTCTCTGACTGGGTGTAATCACACTGGCTAGTTCCGGGTTGGGAGCTGCGAGGGCTGCTGATGTCTGGGCCGAGGCCTGATCTGTGCCTGATTTGTCCTTCTTTACCAAAAAAAGTGGGAAATATCTCATTTTCTCTTCATTGTTATATGTCTCTCTACAAACTAAGACTTGTAAAGGACCATTACAACACAAAATGGGCATTTTCACCTGCCATAAATTGATTGAAGGCCGAATGCAGTTAATGAAAGGTGATTTCTGCCTAAATATGACTTGGTCTGATTCTAGGGCTTCATAATATAAAGATCTGAGCTCACAGGACAGCTCGGAATTCTTGAAAAGGACCATTACAACACAAAATGGGCATTTTCACCTGGAAGGTGAGTGTGTGTGTCTGTGTTTACTCAGGCAGGCTCCACAGATGTATATGGACGTATATATTTGTATTAGAGATTTATTAGAGACGTTAGCAGGAGCAGAGCCAGGTGTGGTCATAAGTTAACCTGGTCATCCGTCCCGAGTTAAAAAGAGACAGCAGTCTGTCTGTCTGCTGTATATGTTATTTTACCAGAAAATGTATTCAGGATTTTTTTTTTATTAGAGAGTAATTAGAGACTTAGCAGGAAGAGCTAACTTGCTCTCTTCCTGATTACAAACACAGGCGACGTTTGAAACCAGACGGACTACATGATGTAGTCACACAAATAAGACTGCAAGGACGAGCCACGGGTAAGAAAGTAAACAAAGAGGCGCCTGCGAGGACAGCTACGTCATCCTTTTTGCTGTTTTCAACATCTGTCGTATCCACGACAACCACAGACGCATTTGGCTGACGGTCACCAGTTAACGTGGTCACAAGTTAATACGGAACACCGGCTCCATTGACTTCTGTGTTAAGCAGCTAGCGAGGTAGCTGGCTTTGTTGATGAATTTAGCTGTCTATGGTTTAACTTGAAAGAGAACTAATCTGACGTACGTCATACGTTAACTCTTTAAACTAACACCAACCTGTTCAGAGTTTATTAGCGTTAAGTCATGTCAGGCTCCATGTGTACAGACCAGGCTGCTGCAGTACTTTGGTAACGTAATGTTACACAGTACGAGTATTAACTATGCGGTTCATTCAGAAGTGTCAGGATGCTACAGTAATGTTGCTGCTGATGTCATAAACAAAGATACACTCATACACCTTCTCTGTCTTCTACTTTCAGAGTCCACTCACAGCCATGGACCACTCAGCTGTTAAGGACAAGCCCTGGAAATCCTTGGAAACGCTTTAATTGTACATTTAAGATTAAGTTATTGGATTTTAAATAAAGTGCTTGAAACTGCTTGAAATTGTAACTGCATTACTTTCATAGTATATAGCTTGGCCAGTGACACAATTCTGCCGTATATATAGAAAGCTCTCACTGAACATAATTATGGCAAAATAGCATCTGATTTGATGAAGTCAAATAATCAGTTTGTACACAAACACTGAAATCATTGCTGCATGTTTCAAAATCAAACTATTTCCAAACATTTTAAAAGTGCATTTTAAGCTTCTGACTGAAGTCAAATTTGTCTTCATTTAACCAGAAGGATGTAAATCTTAACTGCTTGTAAAATGCTTCAATATGCAGCATGATATGAACACTAACACTGTGCTTGTTACTCGTATTTTCAACAGTTTCAGAAAGTGGTCAAAAATATTTTACTCTGCTTTAAATTTCTTACATTTAAGCTACTTTAATTATTTAAAAATAGACTAACACTTTAGATTAACTGTAATGGACACCTTGAGTAACAATATCTAGGAGAAGTGGAGCTGAGACTTTGTCAATCTAAGTGAAATCCACCTCTGAGGTACGGGCAGTGACCTGTCAATCAACTGGGGTGGTACCTGGGCTGTCCAGTCAGATACCCGGGCCACCCCTCTAGCTCCGCCCCTGGATCAAACTGCAGAACTAAGATGTGCTGATCAACTATAAATCAAGATTACTGCATTTCCTATTTCTAATCTCAGATGTTTACAGAAACATATACAAGTTTGTATTTATTTTTGTTTCTATCTTATCATAGATTGTGAACGCTGAATATGAAAAGTTTCAACCTCAGGAGAGGAGTGCAGTTTTTAACTTTTTAAAACAAACACAAACACAAGAAAAAACTATGTTGTGTTTCATGCAATGCCAAATAATAATAATAATAATAATAGTAATAATAATAATATAAGAATACTCATTCGTCTAAATCAAATGAGGTTTACCTTAAAATGAAAAAAGAAAAAGGTTAAATATATATATATATATATATATATATATATATATATATATATATATTCATGGTTCTTTATGTCATGCATTGCTTGTTCAGCAGATTGTAACCCAATGAAAGAATGAGGGTGTATTGATTGGCTGGCTTGAATTCCTACGTCATGTGTTGATAGAGTCAGAGAAGATATTATAATAAGTGAAATGAGCCAGCAGACACCATTTGGGAGTTCGTCGTCGCAAGAAAACAAAGACATACAAAAAAAACAACAAAAAAACCAAACACGTTTTCTAACCATGATGGATAATGTTTCTGTAATTACAATATTTTTTCTTTCCGGTTTGAATGAAACAAAGAACTACAGGTTTATTTTCTTCTCTCTCACTTTACTGTATTACTGTTTGATTTTGCTGGTGAATGTTTCTCTCATTGTGATCATCATCTTAGATAAAAACCTCCATGAACCTATGTATATTCTATTGTGCACTTTTTGCATGAATGGACTTTACGGCACTACAGGTTTCTACCCTAAGTTTCTCTGGGATCTACTTTCTCCTGCTCATGTTATCTCTTATTCTGGATGCCTTGTTCAGGCTCTGGTGATGGTCATGGCATATGACAGATACGTGGCTATCTGTCAGCCACTTGCGTACCACTCTGTCATGTCAAAGCAAAAACTCATGAAGTTAGTGTGTTTCTCATGGATAACACCTTTGTGCATTATGGGCATAAATGTGTTTCTAACATCGAGGTTAAAGTTATGCAGCCCATATATTTCCAGATTTTTTTGTGTGAATTGGGTTATTGTTAAACTTTCTTGTTTCCCAGCTGAAACAACTATTAACAACATAGTTGCGTACATGACAATGATAATTTATGTCTTGCATGGTGTTTTTATAGTTTGGTCCTACATGTATCTCATTAAAATGTGTGTAAACTCTAAAGAAAACAGGGCAAAGTTCATGCAAACATGCGTGCCACATTTGATATCTTTAATCACTTTTATTTTCACGGTACTTTTTGATCTTATGAATATGCGATATAATTCAAATAAGTTACCTCAAACCCTTCAAAACTTTGTTGCAGTAGAGTTTCTTGTGATACCTCCCGTTATGAATCCTCTCATTTATGGTTTTAAATTAACCAAAATTAGGAACAGGATTATGGCTGTTGTAACTTTTAAAACCAAATAATTTCTGTTCTGTATATTAGGGAAACTTGAAGTCTTTTTTTCTAATACTTCCTTTAAATATTGTTTTTTTTAAATATACCTGTTATGTTGAAGTGAAATATGAGCTTAGTATGTCACATTTATCTCCAATTTCCAATTTTCTTTGACCAAAATGGACCTAATTTAAATATTGCACAATTAAATATTAAACCTTTCCTGGGTATTCCTTGAGAAAAGACATTAAAATTATATTTAATTTTTATTATCTTTTCATAATGCTTAAGTTGTCAAACCAAATGGCACATTTCTTAACTTCTGGAGATATGATTTTTTTTTCTTTGTATGTTTAAATGATCTGCTTTTAATTATTTGTGTGCATATCTCAGATGATCCTTGGGAACCAAATTGTTTGCACTTTGCTCTGAATGGATTCTGGATGGTCACGTGCCGGTTTGACTTATTGCATTTATGAAATGAAAATGAATGTAAATACAAAACCTGACATTTTTCATTATGCTTTGTAGCACACTTTTGCTTTTGAGACTGTACAAGCACAGAGGACATACAGAAAGTCTAGAAAGGATAGAGCTAATATTTAACTCGTCAGAACACACATGATCAGGAGTAACTTGTACCAGACTTGGGCTACATAATAAAAAAAAGATTTTTCTTTTTAAACTCCATGTTTCCGCTGGATCACAACTAACTGTTGTTTTAACAAGCAATTAGCAGAATTATGTGCAACATTTTCCACACTTTATGTTATATTATGTTAAAATTGACTCAAGAGCACTAAGGCATGTGGGCACTTCTTTACTGAAGTGAAGTGTTAATTGTAATGTACAGTCCAGTGCACAGTATAGTGTATAGGAGTGGTTTCCATCCTTTTTCCTTTAGGGCCCCCTTTTGTATCTGAGTAAACTGATGACCTGCAGTGCATAGGCCTGCAGGTCATCAGGTTTGTTTTGGACAACGTCAGTGTTTTCTCTCATTGTTCTATTTTGGTCTTTGGGTCATTTTTACTGTGTAAAGGCTCTGTGGATACAGTTTGTGTTCAGGTCTTCACTATACTCTTATCCTGTCACATGTATTTAAATATTCTTCTTAAATAATAACCTAAACTTTACAAACAGCACTCTTCGCAGGAATCAATGAAATGCTGAGATATGAGGCCTACTGCATTTTAAATAAAGGGTTGAGAATAAGAGGAAGTCTTGGGCCCGACATCCATCTATTGTCCACACCAAAAAAGCAGAAACACTGACTGTAGCCCCCAAGGGCTAAATCGTTGTTAGATGATAGCCGAGGGGTTCCTAGATTGGAGTATGAGATACTGGTGCAGATACTAACCATTTGGGGCTTAAAACCAGAATTAGAGTTGTGTTCTCATTCATGATATCATCTGACACTGTGAGCTGTGTTTGCAGCTGCATGTCAAGCCGCAATGATACCAGTCAGCACCTTTAACACTGAGGCCATGGCCAGAAAATGTGTATTGCTAATTTCAGGTTGTGAGTGACTACTCCTCAGTGGTCCAAGTAAAAATTGTTCACATACGCACTTTGGGGCCATTGCATGGAAGAACATGCAAACTCCACAGCCATGGTGAACTGTGGCGGTCCATTAATGACAGCGTCATACAGGCACTGCATTTTACTAAAGAATTGATAATTATTATATTATAAGAATTGATATATAAAATGATTCATAACTACAAAATAATTACAAATTTCTTCATGTGATGATGCATTTATCTTTTATTAAAAAATATTATTATTTTTTTTTTTTTACATATCTCAGGAGGTTTATTTTGCACAATACTTAAAGATTGCAACTATGTGATAAAACTTGAAAGCTCTTCCAAACTGTTGATTGGATGGTTTGAATTCCCAGCTTGCGTGCTGCTGTAGTCAAACATGATATTAATGAGATGAGGGAACAGAGACTGTGTTAAGAACAGGGTGTCACAGCAAAGGGAGAAACACAAGTTTTTTTCTAACCATGACGGGTAATGTTTCTCTGATAAGAATATTTTTTCTTTACGGTTTGAGTGAAACAGTGAACTACAGATTTACTCTCTTCTCTCTCACTTTACTGTATTACTGTTTGATTTTGCTGGTGAATGTTTCTCTCATTGTGATCATCATCTTAGATAAAAACCTCCATGAACCTATGTATATTCTATTGTGCACTTTTTGCATGAATGGACTTTACGGCACTACAGGTTTCTACCCTAAGTTTCTCTGGGATCTACTTTCTCCTGTTCATGTTATCTCTTATTCTGGATGCCTTGTTCAGGCTCTGGTGATGTACTCCTATGCCTGCAGTGATCTGTCTATTCTTGCAGTCATGGCATATGACAGATACGTGGCTATCTGTCAACCACTTGTGTACCACTCTGTCATGTCAAAGCAAAAACTCATTAAGTTAGTGTGTTTCTCATGGATAACACCTTTGTGCGTTATAGGCACAAATATTTTTCTAACGTCGAGGTTAAAGTTATGCAGCCCATATATTACCAAACTCTTTTGTGTGAATTGGATTATTGTTAAACTTGCTTGTTACCCGGATGAAACGACTGTCAACAACATAGTTGCATACATGACAATAATAATTTATGTCTTGCATGGTGTTTTTATAGTTTGGTCCTACATGATTCTCATTAAAACGTGTGTAAACTCTAAAGAAAACAGGGCAAAGTTCATGCAAACATGCGTGCCACATTTGATATCTTTAATCACTTTTCTTGTGACTATACTTCTTGATATAATGCTTATACAATATGGTTCAAAAGGTTTACCTCAAAACCTTCAAAACTTCATTGCGGTAGAATTTCTCCTCATCCCTCCTCTTTTGAATCCTTTAATTTACGGTTTTAAATTGTCCAAAATCCGCAAAAGAATTATTTTTGTTTCTGTTAAATTTAAATCATGTGTATAAGTATAATTTATTTATTATCTTATTTTGTCTGTCCTCTTCGAGTCATCCTTCTTGGTTATGTGTTGGTGTCATGTGAAATCCTGAGAAATTCAGCATAGATGCCAGCAAATGTTTGCTTGATATGATTTTAGATGTAATCATTTTATTAAAATGCATATTGATAAATGTGGGTTTACTTGTGTGTGGGTTTGGGTTTGTTAAACTAAATGTCTATTTTGGTGTTCTGCTGTAGTCTGCATAGGGCCCACTTACATTATTTTGGTAATGGTAATTGGTTTATTTGGTAATGGGAAGAATCTGAATTATATATATATATATAATGCATGCATGGCTGTGCTCATGCTTATGTCCTGTTTGGCACAATTTTATCAGCTTATGTTATAAATGTGTAGGATTTAGTGGCAGTTTGTGGTGTGCTACTTCCAGTTTGCTCTGAAGCAAAGTACAGGTAAAACCCTCTTAAGCATCATGTGTTGGCTGGTGGAGAGCACTAATCCATCAGCCGTTCCACCAGGGGTCAGCAGTGCTTCACTGTGGGTCACATGGCAATGATACTATTTAGGCAAGTATAAAAACTATATATATGTGTGTGTATATATATATATATATATATACATTTTGTTCATTTCTGTGAAGAAAATAAAATGAAATAGCTATTTTGTACGTTTAGATTATGATATTTTTATGATTATTAATATGACAGGATCGAGGTACAGTGAAGACCTGAACACAAGTTAAAATCACAGAGCTTTCACTCTCTTACATTACCATTAGGAAAGTATATAGTTTAAAGTTTTTGCATCCACTATTTGGGTTAACTGCACAGTTTCCAAGTTGTTCTGTTTAGTTACAAACACTAACACTCCCCAAATGCTCTGAACTCACAGCCTGGCTAACAAAGTGAGCTAACAGCAGCTATAGTTTGCAGCAGTTACATGTCCACCAGCTAACTCGGTAAATTATGGAGAGCAGTTGGAAGACATCAGAGGTTTCACCAAAATCAGTGTAACAGTTGGTGGTGTGTGGACTTATTTGTTATGTGCTTCTTGTGGATGATCGTATCCTGAGCACAAAGTTACATTAACAATAAGAGTTACGGGGTGTAGAGCGGGAACTACAGAAACACTGGTCACCTGATTACGTGTCAGTGTAGCATCAAAATGATTTAAAATCTGTTATTTTATAGTTGCATTGCTACACAACAATGCTTCAAGTACAATGCTTGAATAAATGCATTCAGTTATATTCTACCACACTGGGGTGTCATCCACTCCTCAATGTTATGACATAAAGTGCTTAATTCAAACCAGATTTAAGACTAAAACAGATTTGATTAAGGTTTTTAATCGAAACATGCTACAGTCGTCGAAACAATTGGAAGCTAGCTCTTCTCATTTTTATTTTAAAAGGAAAGAAAAGAGAGAAAAAAAGCAGACACATGTTAAAGGTGCAGCGTGTAGAATTTTGTGACATCTAGTGTTGAAGTTGCAGATTCCAACCAAATGAATACCAATCATCTACATCAGCCATCCGGGTGCTCAAATAAGTAATCTGTAGAGCATTTACCTGTCAATCAAAGCACCCGCACACTTAATAAATGCATAAGCCTTAATATCATTTGAATGAGTGAGTAAAAAACAAAAAAATAAATTGGACTGGGAACTTATAGAGCTATAGAGATCAAAACATTTATTTATTATTCGAACCCCGGCTGCGGCAAGGACTGAGCCTTAGTACATGGGGCGGATGCTCTACCCACTGAGCAAACCAGTGCCCAAACATTTGACTCAGGGCTCTGGCTTCAGGACCCGCTTCCCTCTGTGGATATAGAAGGCTCATACTAAGGTTAACATCGTGATGGTTATCATATTCCATTTCTGCCAGTGGGTTCCCCATAAATTTTACACCATGCAGCTTTAAGCGGACAGTCCCGCTCGGCCTGCACTGCCTCCACCGCACCACACGGCGGCGGTAATGCGCCATTTCCTTTCATCGACGGCGCCGCGTATCGGGACGAAGAAGCGGGCCGACAGCAGACTGTGTACACTGCAGTACATGCGACCGTACAACCGCTCCACAGCCTGGCTCCGTTTTTCCTCCAACGCCAGCGACGACAGCCAGGACAACAGACGTTTGTGTTTTGAAGTGAAGTGGCGGAGAAGATTTCCAACGCGTCCGGAAAATACGAACTTTCAACACGGACCGTGAGTAGGCTGTTAGCGGGTTATTTTGGGGGGCTGCGGAGGATGAAACAAACGGGGTTGCTAATGTGATTTGGGTTCCGGTTGTGTTTATGTAATATTAGGCTGGTAATCCTCTAAAACAGCGCAGACACGCGCACTCGCCGGGCAAAAATAACAACGCCGGTTCAACACAACATGCATTTTCTACCTGTGTAAGTGTCGTTCAATTGCGTTGTGTACTGCCAGCGGGCCGGTGGGATTTATGGCTGTCATCCTACCTCAGTTTTTACCCTGTCAGTGGTGCCTGTGGAGGTCTACACCGGGAGACCGCATCATGTACAGTTCACAGAGACGCCGACAGAAAACGTGAAGGCTGTGCTATGTAACTGCTGCAACACATCCGAAGTGTGATGCGGGTTTTATTGTTCACATCTCTGCAAAAGAGACCGAGCAGCGCACGCTGCATGTACATACTGCACTGTATTTACAAGTGCAGGCTGCAAAGGAGAACATCTGCCTTGAAGTGTGACAACTGTTTTTTTTGAAAATGATGATTATACAAAGGGCAGTAATCTGATTCCCCTGTTAAAGGATGCAAGAGTAATAAAAAAAAAAAAAAAAAATCAAAGATGAAATATAATATGTTAATATTTGTGCGTACTATTTGTGAATAATGAATCCAGAGTGAAGTTTTTCTTCTTGCACATGCGCTGGTGAAGACTGCATGCCTGTGTCATGTGGGGGAAAGTAGCGTGGTAGAGTTACAGTCTGTGTCATTCTGTGTGCAGGCATTTCAATAAACAGTTTATATTAACATGACTCATTGTTCACCTCCGGATGGAGCCACCAGTTTTCTCAAAGTGTCCTGCTGAAATTCTCCAAATAGTTTGAGTTGCGCGTCAAGGTGACTCCTCGTATTTCTTTACGTGGCCGGCGAATCAGGCGGCCATCCAGGGTTTACCCAGTATGAACGGGTTTTAATCACCAAACAGCATCAGTACGAATTTCAGTCAGACTTAATTGCTTTTCTTTTTCACAAAATAAAGAGCACTCCAAGTTAGGAGCTGTTTCCGTTTGTTCTGAGAGCAAGGTGCAGAGTCCAAGTAAAAATCTCGGCGGCTGTCGTCTGGCAGCAAGTGTATGTAGCGTAAGTGTAAGTATCCAGTGGCTGTAGGAGCGCACTAATGCATCAGCCACTCGTGAAGTGAATGACTTCCTCAATCTGTCAGTCTAACAATGCTTTATTTTATGCACTCAAAATACGACCCAGTGCCTAGACGGAGCAGCTGTACTCAGTCAACTGTAGTACGATTCATACAGAATATTTTAAACCGATCCCAATATCAGATTATTGACATCTGACGGCGATATTCTGGATGGTCTTTGTTTGTTTTTTTAACAGAACACAACATATTTGATAAATGCTCATTAAAAGGTCCAGTGTGTCAAATTTAGGCTGCAGAGATGGTATATAACATGCATAACTATGTTTTCATTAGTGTATAATCATCTGAGAACATAAACTGTCAGACCTGCCTGCTTGTTACTCAAATTCGAGTTCATTGTCCGCAGCCCAGTTTCGCTCTGCGTCTGCAGGAGTGGTGTGATGTGCACACGGATAAACTTTTAATATTTAAGGAGGGCATCCCTGGAGGATTGAGAAGTGTTTGGTTGAAAGCATCTCCTCACACTAATTCATTATTCTAATAACTAACCAGTATTTGTCTTACTGGACTATATTAGCCAGAGAAATGTCTGGTGCTTATACTGCACTTGACCTGTGGAGACACAAGCTGCTGTGTAGCACTGCACAGTTGTGTTTGCCCATGAGTCGAGCGGTGTTTCCCATCGGAGGTACCTCGCTTCGTAGTTAGTGGTAGGTTGAGAGATTTGGCCTAAAGAAGTGACAAAGGCCCTGCTTTACGTAGAGGTGTGTGAATGCACCCATGATGCATTGAGGGTGCCTTGAAATCTGATCAGGTCACATTCAGAGGCGGTCTAAAGCCAACAGGACTGCTAACTGAGTTAACAGCAGCTACAGTTTGCAGCAGCAGGCAGCTCCTATGACACCAGTAACGCTACATGTCCATCAGGAAACAGAATAAATCATTGAGAGTTGCGGCAGAGCAGCCGGAGGACATCAGAGGGAAAAACCAAAAAAAAAAAAAAAAATTTCCTTCACAAAATATGATCCAGTTTCACTAAAATCAGCGAATAACGTTCTAAAGTTTTGTACAGTAATCAGAGAGGCCTTGCCTTAGGAAATTGTTTCCTGTCCTGCTCATTGTGCTCAGCGTCCTCGCATTCTGATTAAAAAATGCGTAATTTGCTCTTTGGGAAGTCAAATGAATTACACGTTAATTTGCATATAGAGCGAGAAAATGAAATCCGATCATAAGTGGTCACTCGAGATGCACGTGGAGACGCGTCCAAACGGCGCACACAGGCGCACGTCCGCCTGCGATAGAATCGCCCAAGACGCACGTAAATGCCAAGTATAAACAGGCCAAAGGCTCACATTTTCCTTTAAACAATGCCAGCGGAGTTGGATTATGTTGCAGGAAAAGCGATGAAGGGAAAGCGTTTTGCTGACAAACACTTGCTGTTGCTCGAACAAATTATGCGGAATGATTGAATCTATTTGCAGCTGTGTGGGGAAAAGCAATTTTGCTGATTTGCTGAATTAAAGGGAGTAATTGAGGTTTTTTGCGAAATACAGTTACAGTAGTCAGCTAAAACAAAACACTGTGGGGGGGGAGGGAGGGAGGGGGGGCACCCTTTGCAAATACTGATCACAACTTAAGTTGGAGGGCCGGCCACGCTGACCCTTACTGTACATTTCATAAAACTGCTGCAGTACTGCTCCACTTGCTGATGGTGACAAGTTTAAAGAGGAGGAAAACAGCTTAGGCCAGGCACTGAGTAGGGGGGGGTACCATGCCAAACTGACTGACTGTGCGTTGTGGCAATGCGTGTGTGAGTAAGTTTAGTCAGCTCTGCTGCATTGTGCCATCTCAGGAAAGCTGCATGCAGCTGAGCTGCTGCTGCACCGGTTCTGTGTTAGCGGACCCTTGCAGCAGCGGCAGCAGCAGCAGAAGCAGCAGAAGCAGCAGAAGCGGCGCTGCTACAGCTGCTGCTTGTGTTAATAGACCGTTGCTGGCAGTCAGAGGAAAAAGAACCGTCCTCTCCTTTTAATACTCCTATAAATGTAGAACTGGAGGCAACAAAAAACCGTCCTTCACACAGCCCCATGTGAACATAGCAGCTTCTGTCATTGATCCATATGTTCCCTGCCCTGTGGAGGACAGTGTTATTTGAACCCTGATTAATACACCGTTGTTGCATCATGGGGAATAAAGCACTATAAAAAGACAGTGAATTTCCTCAGGAGCTGTGGGCTGCTGGATGCTGATGGATGCACGCGCGTTTGAAGAACAGCACAGGAGCTAAATGTCACTCGTTACTGTGATAAGCTGCCGGATAAACATCCTATAATCCTGTTACCCTAACGCAAATATTTAGTGCACCTCCAGCAAATGTAGGCCGTCATATTTGTTTTAGGTCATGACCTGAACGTGACCTCCAAAGTTGATAATAGGGTACATGCTGTTTGACAGTTTTTTCTAACTCTCTCTAGAGCAGCTAGTTTGGTGGTTTTTAATGATTGTCACATTGTCAGCAGTTCTGCTGCTTGTTTGCAAATGGACACCTGCCAAGCAACAAATTGTGCAAATTGCCCCATTTGGTGAGAAGAGAACCTGCTAGACTGGCCGGTAATTGTTTGCAAACAAAATATTTGTGTGCATAGGTTGGATGAAACGAAATTGCTCCGACTGCCGCCGCTCCGGATGCCATCCGGAGCGTATTTGCTTTCCCCCCAGCAGGATAGTGTCAGCGCTGTGAAAACAAATGTCAAGTTGAGTCTTATCGCGAGGTTGGGAAGGATGAAAAGGCTGAGCTAATTTGACTTCCCTTAGCTAAAGAGCGATCGTACAAGGTGTCATGAACGATTCCATTAAACAGTAATGTGGATGAAAACAAGCTGCCTGTCTGCAGGGATGCATGACTTCTAATTAACTGTTTAAAAAGAAAAAATACATCTCTTAATGGAGGGGCCCTCTCTTGACTTCCTTTATGCTCCTTATCAGTGACCACTTGTGCGCCACTTCTGGCTTGTTTCTGTTGTATTCTTTTGTCCTGTGTACGCTTCCTGAAACACACAGAGCATCCTGTTTTCCTCTTTTTCACTTAGTTATTGATTTAAGTAAAACAGCAGCTAGTATTTCACCACGTTGCATCAGGCAATCAGTCCTGTGTGACACTCAGCAGTCTTCCCACCTTCCTGCTCGTCTTTTTTTTTTTTTTACCAGCACATAATATGAGAAAAAGTTCTTCTCAGCTTTACGAGGAAAGGATAGTCATGGGCTGCACATCACCCGTTGTGTAACAGTGCTTACACACGTTATATGTCCAGAAGATATGTTGGGTCTGTTGTGGAAAACCAGTTAGCTACAGCTGTATATCCAAGTTTAATGGGGCAAGTAGTGCCATGCTAAGATGACCAGAAAAGTTTTTGACACACCCACAGTCCTTTTTTCAACCCTTGATTGTTTTTAATGGGGTCAGAAATACTTCAAGGGGTATCTATTGATCTAAATGGAATACCACATTCATGTTTTCATTAGTGTAAAATCTCCTGAAAATAAGAATTGTAATCTTTGTTTCTACAGCGGCTCAGAAGGGACAAACCAAACAGTGGCTCTACACAGGACCTTTCACTTTTTAACTACGGCCGCTGTAGTTTCTTCTTCATGCTGCAACCGAGAGGGTGAGGTGAAGGGTCTTCAATTGGTTGCAGTCCGACACTTCAACGCTAGATGCCGCTAAATTCTACACACTGCACTTTTAATTTTTATAGAGAAATACTCAAGTTTGGAGGCCAGGTGTTTTGGGGTTGTTGTAATCTGTTGCTGAGGGACCTTATACACGTGTTACTGTGTGACAAGGAGTCATGCCCTGATATTTATGCAGTGAATAAATAAATAAATAAATTAAAAGTAATTTTCCTTCGATCACATGTTGACTTCTGAAGTGACAGAGATTTGGGAGTGTGGCTGCGAGAAGCAGTGTGTGCGCCATGCCGTCCATGTGAGTTTCACATCTTTCGCCACAAAATAACAAGGCTTCAGATGACCCCGCTGTTTCACGTTTCACCGCGACTTTCAAGAGTCGTCCTGCAACGCTCTTGTTTCCAACCCAGTTCAAATTAGAACCGAAATTGATTTTTGACTTAATTTTACATGAGCGGCCAGTTTCAATCAATTAATCAGTCTGTGTAAAACACAGTGTAATAGATAATGTTTGCTCAAGGCTACTGTTACCAACTACGAGCTACAGCTCACTGCCAAAGAGACCCATGAACTGGGTGATATTAACTGTTATGATGGTTTGTTAGTGTCGGGCACTCCTGGCTACCTTTTTTATTAATTTAAATTACAAACTGTTTTGCTGAACCACTGGAAAGTAAAGTGTCAAGGGTAGAGATTTATCTAGGGTGTGTTACACAGACGTAATGATGGTTTGAACAAAGCGGTCTCTGTGCTTTGTGTTGTACTGTGGAATCATTAACTTTAACTTCATTTAAGACAGGATGTGGTTTAAAATTGTTTGGTGTGATTACAAAACACTTTTTTTTCTCCACTGTAGTTGCTACATCTTTATTTGTAAAACTGAACAATATACTACACACCACCAGGAGGTTGTGTTTGATCGTGTGTCAGAGGTGAAAATCCAATAGAGCAGTGACGTATGTGTGCAATATTTGTAGCACCCCGACGTGAAAACCCTTCAGGAGCTACACAGTAAAAAAAAAATGGTATCAAGCTTATAACAACCATTCCCAGTAAAGGTAGGTTGATGGCAGGGGAAAGTCAGCCGATATCTGCTGAGAACCTCTGCATTTTGTAGCAAGACACTTATTTGTCATGCCGTTTGACAGTCAAAGTGTAAGCAACTCATTTCTTCTGGGTTCCACTTCAAGGCATGTTAAGTGCACTTTGCATTTGCAGACCAACAAGAGAGAGAGAGAGAAAAAAAAAAAAAACAGGTCCATGTGCAGATGTGTTTACCCATTCCACCTTGCAGTCTTGTGCACTCTCAGCATTTGTGGATCACATGGGAATCGGGCCTCTTTCTTCGTGCCATACTGCTCTATATGGGGCTACATCACACTACCAAACTAGGCCGAGCAGTTACTGACTCTGTGCTAACGCAGTCTTAGACTTTTCACCATCAGAACCCCAAACTGAGGATTTCTCTAGCCCGGCGATGAACATACTTCACCGCAGAACAACTAACTGGACAGACGGATGGTGATGCAGGGAAGGGATCTGTGCAAATAAAGCAGCAGGGTATCGGCTCGCTCGACTGAAACATTCTGCACTACCAGCAGGGGGGCCACATCAGTGCCGCCCAAACACCGTTTGGTGGAAACAGTAACTGTTAAAAGTGTACGTGTTATAAGTGAACATACGGAAGGGCCTTTGCCATGGATCACAGACTTTTGCAACCTCTTTTCACTTTTACTGGAGATGAGTTCTCAGTGAAAACAAAAACAAGGGCTGCACATGCCAGATGAGGTTAGCATCAGAGCGTGAACGTGACATCGGTCAATGCCGTACATTCACGTGGTGATACTGCACAGAGAAGGACGAGACCTCCATGAAACCACCAGAAGCACGCTTGAACATAGTTGACCGGGCCGCTTGTCCTTCTTTGAGCTTGTTTGCAAAATAATGTTTGATTACATTCTCCATTAAATGTATAAAAGTAGTCAATTACGATTTGAAACGCTCCTGTAGCAAGAGAAGGCGCATGTCGCGGTGAGAAAATGATCGCTCTGATTTGAGGAAAGTGTTCCTGCTGGGATGAAAATCGTGTACGTGCTCATTATGAGAGCAGTTTGTGTGTGTGTGTGGAGTGTGTTAGTGATTTTTCCATTACTATGTTTCCAATATTGTGAATGTTGTCATGAAGCAGCATTGAAATGAGTCACTGCTTTTAGGTGACATGAATAAAATATTCTCATTGAATGCATCAGTATGTTCCAAATTGTGCAATAATATAAGGTGAAATGTGAAGTATTTGGACTGTAGAGTGTTTATTTATGTTCTGTAGCCTTTGCTTTGAGGTGTGTTTGGCCTGAATATTCATGCTTGCTCTCTGCTGTACTCTGCTACACTTTAAATGGTTTCACTCATTCATGGCTCCCACTCACACATTATAGTAGATGGGGGTTAAATGCAATGGCATAGTATCTAATAGGTGCTTTGAGGAGCTGATGTTAGTCACGGTAAAGGTTGATATTGGTAAATGCTCTAACCCCTGGATTCCACCCGGCACGGCTCTGTGATGTCACAGCTGCAGATGCCAGTTTGGTCCATTCGCATTCAAACAGCTTCATACCCAGTCCGTGGCGCTTCGGAAGCGGCACGTTTTACCCGTTAGATTTTGTTGACCTGCTCAGATTTGGTCACGTTTCCGTCATTTATGCGCCTCTACCATGAGGAGCGCTATGTATGTCTGCGCAGTGTGCTTTAATCTGAAAACTGACCGAATTCTATATACTGTTTCTGTGCCTGACTTTTATAGCAGATAGCAGCCATGGCGTCTGTCGAAAGTAGCCCAGGTGCGTATTCTCCACGGAGCAGAGCGGAGCGAAGCTTCTGGGATGTGTTCTGAAATGCACCGTGGTGCTTTGGTTGAATAACAGTCATTGTGTAGAACATGCAGGGATTTTTATTTTGTATGCAGCAACTGACTCTGCATTTATGTAATTATTTCCTTGAGCATCCTAATTTCTTCCAACTACTATTACTTATACCTTTTGGTAGATGACAGTTGGCTCTAAATGTAAGATCATCAGGGACAAAGGAAGTATACTTTTTTTTTTTAAGAGCAAGTTTTAATAGCTGAACTTAAACGCTTGCACAGCTATTATCCTCAAGTGTTGCCATGGCTGTGTAAACATGGAATACAAAGTGATTATTAGTTGAACTTATCAGGGACATGGAAAATGTAGATCGTCCTACAGAGATCTCTGATTATTGTTGCACTGTTTTCCCAAAGTTAATATCTTTGCTCAAGGCTTTATTTTGTGCACGGTAAGCTTTCTTGTTGAGCTTAATGTGAATACGGCAACAACTGAAACCAGCTGTAATTGATAAAGTAACACGAAATGTAAGAGGTAAGGGGCAACACAAGTCAAACTAGATGATTACTGATCTGATTACTGGCTACCTTGAAAAATAACTGCCTGATATACATCATATCAAACATGGACGATACCTTTCATAAATTCTTATTTTGACACACAGAATATCATCTCATACCAGCTTTGTTTTGGACAGATTGCCCTTTCACACCGCACAGAATGTAGCGGAGCAGCTTTGTTCTTCTTATGGGAGCATTTTGCATCCATTTACTAGTTAAAAATAAAATGTTTGGAAAGCCTTGCGTACAGTACATCGCTGTCAAGCAGCGGGGAGGATACCAATTGCCCTCTCCTCGCTCTTCATCTCCATTGTACTAGTGTCCCAGATGTCCTTATACGTAAGACAGAAGCGTATTGCCTTTACATGAGCTCAACGTAGATCTCCAGCATACTGGAGAAAGAGCCACATTGCCCCAGGGTATGGCTATAGTGGGCTGCCATGTCATTCTGTATAGCTCTGTGCGCTTTTCCAACACTGTCTCGTACAGGCTTTGGGAACATTTGCGCAATAACAGATATCCACACAAAGGTTCATGTCATTACAGTTCACTGTGTGTGTATCACCCCAGAAAACATGGATTGTGTCATGATGTGGCTGTATGTGTATTCACAGTGGATTAGGCTAAGCCCATCAATAATGCAGTCCACATGGAGTAGCTGTGAAAACACTCTTTTCTTGTTTTATAAGCTCCACTCTGATCCTTGGCCTTTTACAGAAGGTACAGTCAGACAGTAAATCCTCTGGCCACGAACAATGAATTGTTCTTTAAACTTTTGAATGTCTGAGGAGGTCTGCAGCTGGATAAATCAATGAAGAATCCCCCCCAACTCCCCGCGCCTGTCCTTTTCCTATTCATCAACCTTCTCCGTTTCCCTCTCGTCCTCCACATTCTACGGAGCTCTGCACGGAGCCCTTGGTGATATGGCTATATATAGGAGGAAAAGGAGGAGGAAGATTAAGAAAAATGTGAGTGCCTTTTAGCGCGCTGTCCTGGGGAGCTCGCTTCAACGCTCCTGTTCGGAAGGGTTAATGAAGCTCAGATTTAGCCGGTAGACTGTTTTTTGCCTGCACTGGAGTGACTCGGGGTGAAGAGGTCAAGCCTCGGCAGTCTGAGATAGACTTCCTCAATTAACCACAATACCTTCTGGCTAAATGCCCTTTGTGAAAGAACAGCCTCTTCGGTTCCTAGCTCTCTTTTGTTATCACGGCTATGGAGTTTCAGAACTGAGCAGAGCCTGTTTTGTTATAATGCCCAATATTAATACAATAAGTCAAGGATTTTATGCTGCTTTTCCATCTCTTGTGACCAGAAGAACTTTTTGCTACTAGTGAGCATGTGCTATTAGCTACAATTAGATACTTAAATTCACTTTTGGGGCAAAAAATGCTGCAGTCAGGTACAAGATACAGCTTTAGTTCATGTTTGATTCTAAGTTTTGTTAGCTTACTCTACTCCATGCTAAGCCTTTGATTCTCATATGGCACGTATGCAGTCATAATAATGGCAGTTGTATCATTTGAAATTCTTTTAAATGTTGAAACAGTAGAGCTTTCATTTTAGACAGAGGTAGACAAAAGCAGGCTTCTTATTTCTAGATGACACCTGTCAGTTTTGTTACCTGAAATGACTGTTGCTAACAGATTTTTATCAGCAGTAGCCGGTGAGCCAATTAAACTAATGTTGACTCCAAGTTTCCCCCGTCTCTCGATGTTTTTTTAATGCGTCCCGCTGACTCACATCTCTAAATAAGAATGTTACCCAAGGGAACTTAAACATGCACTCCATGGCTCCATGTAGGAAATCGTGCTTAAAGAGCATTTTAAGGATGACGAGGAAAAATGTTGTAGCCCTTGTTCACATTCTCAAAGAGGATGTTTTCACTTCTAACGTTTCAAGAGAAAAGGCTTTTAGGATGAAGACAGATGTTTTTGCCAACACAACCTCTGTCTCAGGTGACGGTGGCTCGGCTCGTAAATCCAACAAGAGCCGGATGGTTGCGCCTGAGGTTAAAGCAAGTAATTGTTCTGAGGTCTGCTCGCCGTCTGCTAAGAAAGTTAGTTTCTCACTCTAATCGGGGCGGTTCAAGGACCGGCAGAGATGCTGTGGATCCAAACATTGTTCAGAGAGACGGGGAGATGTGGCTGGGAGCAGAGTGTAGCAGGTGCTGCTGGCCCATGGGGGCATATTTGTGTTCTCTGCTCACTCAGTGGAAACATTTTAATTTGATCCCTTTGTTTCTATAAAACAGGTCAGGATTTGTTCTACCCCTGGGCAATTTGTGTCAGTGCTTGTACAAAAACCTCTGTAGTGATGCAGAAGATGGGTCCATGTGTGTTTTCCAGAAGCAGTTGTCAAAACACGCAATGGAAATGTTTTAATTAGGCGCTCTCTATAATTATACGGTTTTGGTCACCTGGCTTTCATTCACACGCCGTCACTCAAAGGTAGCACGGTGGGATCTGTATTACCTGTCACAAAATTACACCCTGTCACACGGAAGAAATGTTGCTCGTCTGGCTGTGATATTAATGTAATATTATTCACTCCTTCTGAGAGCACTTAACACAAGTCTCTCAAATGCTCAGGCTTTTTTTTTTTTTTTTTTTTTTTTTTAGCCGCAGCCTGCATTTGCAAGTGATAACAGTATTGTTTTCTCAGTAGTGGAAAATCCAAGTATGCCACAGTGGAATGTCCTCTGTTTTCTGTCTCCACGTGCCTAAAGTTCCAGGTCATCTGCCCTCCAAAACCAAATCACTCACTCACACACTCACTCAAATATTACGGTTATACCACAGTAATATTCATTTAAAATAAATATTTCAAAGTGAGGTTTGCATTTCATTCATTTCACATTGGATTAATAACTTAAAATAACGGTAGTTTTCTGATTTTTGTGTGTATACAAAACTTATTATGCCAATAATAATAAAAAAAATCTCCAGTTTTTATTATTTCATTTATTTTTCTGCTTTCTCAAATTACATACAAATTTATGTAAAATTATAATGATCTGTAATTAAATATGTGCATCATTCTGGGACTTTTATAGCCACGTCGTGCAGGTATCTGCTGTGATGTGCTCAATTCACATCCATGCAATATTAAAGAAGAACCTTTCTTAACTTATAATTAAAGACTGAACGTCCGCCGTGTTGTCAGTTCAGCTCTGACTCTCAGCCTTTGACTGCTCTCTGACAAGTGTGTCAGTGTTGGGATCACATCAAAGTTCATTACTTGCAGTCAGATGAGACTGCACTGCTAGTCCTCTTTATTTCTTGTGTCGGTGCTTCTTCAGCCAGGCACGCAAGTCAGAAATGAAATAAAGTATATTATTTGTGATCCGCATGAATCATCATCATTAAGAGGCTT